>LUVW01000023.1:321474-440478 GCA_001661515.1 Capniomyces stellatus
GGGGGGGGGGGGGGGGGAGTTAAAAGAACACCTTTGTCCTATATTTATTATTAAGAGATTGTTGTTTGATAGCAAAAGATAAATAGTCAATGTTTACTTTTTAACCCTGTTTTAAAACAACTACAACCTCTAAACACCTTCATTCGCTCTAGCCAATCGCTGAACACAAATCAAGTTTCAGCTGCCATTGAACTAATGTCATCTTGGACAAATTAGGGGTAAAACAAATAAGCGAAAACCTCGCACTTTTTGCAGTCTTTCAAATCGATAGCCAATTATATATAAGTTTACTCTGATCCAAGTGCCAGATTTTGGTTTGTATAATCTCGTTTATTAATACCTCAACCATTTCCCAATCTTTTTTTTATTTCTATTTACCACTCCTTTATTATATATTTTCAACCACTACACTATATCTTACCAAACCATCCCATCAATCTACACTTTATTTATTTTTATCTGTGCAATGAACCCACACAACCTTATCATTGATGTCAACAATATACCATTCAAACTGCTATAAGACTTGGGATTTACACACGCATGCCTGCAATTTTATGAAACCAGTGTTCACAACACCTTTACACCCAACCCTCTTTAACCACAAATGACTTTATTCTTATTGATACATAGTAAATTGATATATCATTTGGCCCCAGAGTGTGAGTTTGCCAAGAAGCTGCCAACATTGGCCAAACCTATTACACCTTGTGTAACTTGTAATGTTGATTTATGCTTCTTCATGTGGCACTGTAGACAAGTACCATATGGATCCTTATGATAGCAATCCACGCTATCATGACATTTGGTAACTCAAAGAAACGGTCAAAAAAAAATGCACTAGCTTGTTAGTTAACATCACAAGGAGTCAAAAACATCGTTGGTTAGTATCAAAAAAAAGCACTTAACTGATCCGATGCCAACTTCTCTGCAATAACTTTAGTTAAGCCTCCGAACAAAGAAATTGTATATGTCACATCCAGAATAATTTGAATACAAGTGTATTTATAATCCTCTAAAAGTGAAAAATAACTGCCAGTAATTGAAAAACGCTGTTCTTGATCTTACTAAATTATAGGCAAAGATGTTCTAATAAATGGTAGCTTGGCCACGGCATTTAACAACAACCAACCCTATTGACTTTTAGTTGAACTGCACTTCAAATTCTTCGATATAATCGTCCTCAACTATGGCACAATCAACCCACTCTTGAACCAAGCTGTTGCCAACTATCAAATCCATATATTCGAGACTGAATTTGTCCTTAACCTCCAAAGAGTACTTTTTGATTCTGAATACAATAGGCGCAAAGAAAGCGTCAACTATACCAAACTCGCCAAACAAATAGCCTTCGTCCTTGACTTCGCCTTGAGCTGATGGGCCATAGATTTCATTTTTGCGCGTGGCCTCAAATTGCTGGCGACATTCATTCCACAATTTGGTAATTCGCAAAACATCAGCGTCAACCTGTGCGTCTCTCCATTCCTCTTTGAATTCACGCTGCGTGAGAACATTGAATGGGAAAACGTTTCTCAATGCAACAAACCCTGAGTGCATTTCCGAAACAGCTGAACGGGCTATTGCGCGATCAAGCCAAAAAGTTGGCCACAGCTTGTTGGAATTCAAATTGTTTTTGTTCGAGTATTCATATGCCCATTCTGTAATCGACAACGAGTCCCAAATAATAACTGGCCTCTCAATTCCCTCGACGGTGAGGTGGATTGTTGGTACCTTTTTTGAAGGAGAGGCCACCAGTATCTTGTCTTTAAAATCTGGCTTGTTGGATAAGAAATGATGCAAATTGAATTCGATCCCTGCTATCTTCAATACCAACCAGCCTCTCATTGACCATGAGGAGTACTTGTAGTCGATAAAGTAAAAATCAATATTTTTCACTGAAGTGTTCATTTCTGCTGTAATTCTGTTGTTACTTTAAAAAAGACAAAAATAAAGGAATGAAGCAGAGGAAACAGAGTTTGATAAATCCAAAATTGACAAAGCGTTGGTGTTTTCTTTTATACACACCGTTTCATTTTTGATCGATTTTTTTACTTGAATTTAACTCCATGTATCTAACATGAAAAAAAAGGGTAAGACTTCATCAAAAATTAAACGGTAATGGTAATTTCAATAATAATAAATTGTTGTAAACAAAAGACTTATTAATCAAAAGCTGAGTCATTAAAAACAAAACTGCTCGATAATACACAACATTGCTTTTATGGACTCGCAACTACTATTTTAATTCAAAATGGATTTTACCGAGTTTTTGACTTTTTTTTTAAAAAAAAAATTTTTGACTGGTTGGTTCGTTCTACTAACTGAAAAATGGTCGGTGTGCAGACAACCGATTTTCATAGTTCACGGGGATACCTTACCCCTACAGTAGTGTAAAAATTACGTAGTTGACGCTTGAACGAGGCTAGAACGGCTTCTAGAACATTCTGTTGAAAAATTGCGTGCACAAGTTTTCCAAGGAGCTTGATTTACTAGATACTTGCCAAACCTGAAACAAGCTTTGACAAACAATTGTGTTTTTTCCTCTTATGCTTGACTTGGGATCGATAAGAACTGTCGCAGTTACACTATTAATTGAGGAAAAAGGAAAGAAAGGAAAAAAATATGTTCGATTGTTCAGTAATTTCACAGATTTATACTAGCTGTGTATTGTTTTAGCCAATTTACTTTTAGCAGCTATGTATTTTTTTTTATTCAACTATATGCGTTCATCTGATAGAGTATAACAACATGACTATAGAGTGTATACACAACCAAGTGGATATAATCGGTTAGAAAAAATTATGTTGCGTCAGCTAAAAAATGGTTTAGCAACACGTATTAAATAAAAGGATGCTTCGAATAAAATTAAAGACCTTTTGACCATTATACTGCATTGATTAAAGAAGCTTGCAAAAACAGAATGATTGGAGAAAGAGATACAAAAAGTGGTCGACAAAGACGCATCTCTCGGTGGTTTTATGTAAATATGGATGGCGTAGTTGCCGCTATTTATTCCGCTAACGCAGTAGATATACAGAAAGTAACGCTCGCTTTATGTTTTGAGTGTTAAAACAGGGCCGATTTAAAACATTGAAAATGAACTTCAATAAAAAAATAAAAAAAAACATTGAAAATGGGGTCTAGCATGAAATTAAGACAGCACAAAAAGTGCCAAGCGTAAAACGGAAAGCACCAAACGTAAAAATAAAATACCAAGCAAGCCAAGACAAAACAAAACAGCTTTAGGTCCGAGCATAAATTCACTTTAAAAACAGCGTGATTTGACTTGAGGCAGATTTAAACGTTAACCTACGCTGAATCAGATGACTATAGCGATAAATAAATTAGTTTGGTTTTTTAAAGAATAGTTAGTGTATTACTTTATTGAATAATTAGATTTTTTTAACAAATATTTTTAGTTTAGTTTTTTTTTTTTAATGAGTTACTAGTTTATTTTTTTTAACTTTACCGTACATTACGACGAGTTTTTAAACAAAATGAATTTGGGAGTATTCATTTAGTGAAACCAATGTGATTTAAGGTAAAAATTGGTAGAACAAAAAATATATATTAAGTCGGATTTGTCGAGCAAACAGCCAATGGATAAGCAGTTTTTATTGGCATGTTCAATTGGCGCTATTGCTAAAGAGTTGAGAGGAGCGAATAGGTTACTAATTAAATTAACTATGATTTGTTTGAGAAAATACGAAAAAGAAATAAAGAATAAAGGAACAGACAAGAGAAAAAAATATCGACCAATAAATTTAGATGAATTCTGTGATCAAGATGGATGTGTTTCAAGTAAATGAATTTAAGAGAATTAAAAACTGGCAAAGTAAATTAAACCAAATAAAAACGCTAAAAACTAGTTATTTAAGTTACAAATAGCAAAAAAACAAAACCATAAAAAGAGCAACCAAGTATATCAGGAAAGAAGCCTTTATAAGAAAAACTAATCGCAATTTAAAACTGGGGTGCGAATTGTACAGTAAAATATAGAGAAAATCAACAGGCTAAAGTAGACCCGAATAGATTTAAAGTAGCGATTAGCTCGACCTTATACGAATCGGACCATTACTTGAACAGGACAAACATAAGTTTCTGCCACTGCTAGAGGCTATCAAAAAACAGAAGCAAGCCAACAAGGACTGTGTTCAGAAACATACCGGGTATAATAGACCTTTACGACTCGGAAAGCAAATAAGATATAAACACAAACACATAAATCGCAACAAAAAGTAATCGAACAGAATCAACACTTACAGAATGAGTTCAGTTTCAAAGACTATGCTACGTTCTGTGTAAGTATTAAAAAAAAACACAGAAGAGTACATGCAATATGCATATTGTGTGTGTACGTGTGTAGTGTGTGTGTTTGCGCGATTGAATTTACGTGAATTAGTTATTTTTGCCATGAAACGGGGTTTATAAAGCAGTACTTTTATTTGAAAAAAATAAATCAAACTTTGGGTATGAAATGTGTATTTTTCTTAGCAAGAACAAGACAAAGGGGTATTCGAGTATCCAGGTAAAGGTTCGGGATGCAACCTCTTCAAAGGAATACGGACCTGACGTTTTTGTGGCAAGCGAAATAGCGCACGCTACATTCAATAGGTAAGACCCAGTCTTTTAATGAAAGCGAATGTCTTTTCAGGTATATTCGCTAACAAGTCACCTTTGTAATAAAAAGTGAGGCTTAAACGGGTGGCATTTTGCTTAAAAAAGAAAGCAGGCAGAATGCAACAATATATGTATATATGTATAACAGAGAAGGTATTCAGGGTGCCATCGTTATATTGAATGAATTAAATACAAAACGCAAAATACAAAACGCAAAATAATATATTTTTATAGAAATGAACTGCTGGAGATTTTGGAAATCATAGACAAGCGACTGAATGATAAAGGAAAGCTATGGAGACATGTCCACAAGGTTGGTATTTGTATTTGTAGTTGACGGGATTGATGTGTATAAGTGTATTTCGCTGATATTGTGGTTGTGAATAAATAAAACTAACGGTTGGTTTTTGTATAAAACACAAATAGTCGCTGTTGATTGTAGAGTATTGTTTGATTATGGGGTCTAGCCAGGTTGTAGAGTATTTTAAGGGAAACATGTACGTTGTAAGGACCTTGAGCGATTTCCAGTATATCGATGATGCAGGAAATGATAGAGGAGCGGCGAGTAAGTACACGGTTTATATGTCTCTTGTGTAATGTACATATATGGCTTGTTTTATATACAAAAGAAAAAAAAATGTTTGAGGACTGAATGGGGGAAGGTAGTGGGAGCAGTTTAATGGAGTATGAGTAAATATGATGTTTGAACTTTATAGTTAGAACCAAGGCTAGAGAGCTGACTGCACTATTACACGACAACGGTAGATTAGAAAAACTACGTAGAGAAAAAAAGATGCCAAAGGGATCAGGTGCAGACGATGGGGGAGGGATATTTGGCCAGCCAACAATGAAGTATACTAGTAAGGCATCTAACGGAGGGATGAGTACCAATTCTAGCTCAGTCCACACAAACTCGCTAGCGCAGTCGCAAGAAGACGAGCAGCTGAGATTGGCAATTGAAGCCAGCAAAAACGAGTTTATCAGTTCCAAGACACAAAGCGTAAATGGCTAGTAAGTAGTTGTACTGGTTTATATTTATTTGGCTATTGTTTGTATAACACGGTCTTGTTGACAGAGTGTAGTATAAACTGTTGTTAATACAAATGATGATTACTTTCTTAGCGACGAGGAGTTGGCATTGAAGATGGCTCTGGAAGAAAGCATGCAGTTGTCGAATTCTTCAAATGCAAACAACATCAACAATGGGAAGGGGGTCGAGGGTGGCCAGTTTCCAATGCAGCCAGTGGGCGGTTTCATGCAGTTAAACAATAATAACAATGTATATCAGCCAGATATGCTTAACAACAACATGTCTATGATGGGAGGACAGCAGAACTTTATGCTTCAAAACAACAGTATGGGTTTTGGAGCAGGGTATCCGCAGCCAGGAGCCAGTAACGGGCCAATGGAATTTGATTCGCTTTACTCGGCAAACAATGCGAATATTGGGTTTAACGTTGGAGGCAATGAGCAGCAGTTTGGAGGCAATGGACAGCAGTTTGGAGGCAATGCGGGGGTTTTGCAGTTTGGGTCGGTTAGTTCAACACCAGCACCACCAAACAATAATGACATTTTCGGGATGAATGGCAACAGTGAAACCCTTAACTCACAAACGGCCAAGCAGGAACTGGAGGCGTTAAACCCATTTGCCAACCCTGCGCTTTTCAGCAAAAATGGTGGCTCGATGAGCACCGATAACTCGCCAAGTATTTTTGAAGCAAACGCAAAGTTTGGAAATGTGTTTGATAGTGGCGAGTCGGCGAAACCGCTGCCGTTTGGTGTCAACAATTCGGGTCCTAACGCCCTGATAGCAGAAATCGCAAGAAACTCGACTAAAATCGATCCTTTCGCCAACCTGGCAAACTCCTCGATGGTTGGAGCCCCTTCAGCTGGAAACTCTGGTCAGATCAGTTCCAACAGCAACACATACAATGCTACCAACATCTTTGGCAACAGTAACACCAACGAAAACGTGTTTACATCCATCAGCCAACAACCAACTCCTGTTTCAGACCCCCTAAACAGCAACCCCTTTGCAGCCAGTCACACACACAGCCACAGTAACAGCCACACCAACATCAACACTAACACTAACAATTTTGCTGTTTCTCCATTCAGCTCAAACCAACCCAGCAACACGTTGGGTAGCTTCGGTACAGTCTCTCCAAATTACAACATTACGTTTACCCCAACAACAAACCTACAGGCAACACTAACTCCTGTCCAACCGCAATTGCAATTCCAGCTTCAGCCGCAGTTACAATCCCCAATCACTTACTCTCCCGACACAACTTCCACCCTAAGCCCAAACCACAACTCTTTTTCAAACACTCAGTTCCAGGACTTTAGCTTTGGAAAACCCACCAGTGGCCTAAACAACCAAAACCAAAATCCGTTCTCTATCAACAACTAAGTTACCTTTAACAACTATCCTACTTTTTCTTCAGTGTTCACCGTCTATATAATAATGATGTTGCCATTTTGTTTTATCCTTTGACTTCGGTCCATTATCTACTTTTTATTATTAGTGTTTTCTTTTTCTAGTTCCACCCACTTTGTTCCATTGTCCTTTACTATTTCCCTTTTTTGATTTATCTTTTCCTTTTTTTGATTTATCTTTTCTCTTTAACTCTTAATTTCTTTGGCTTTACAGTTGGTGATTCTCTTTATGAAAAAGCCAAGAATGAAATCATAGTTTCACAATCTTAAGGTTTCCCCCTTGTAAATCTTATTGCCTTTTCCCAATCAAGAGCAAAAAAATAGTGTGTAGTTTATTATTCACATTATTGATCTTCTATAAGCGACTTTGTCGCCAAAGTTGACTGTCCAAAGCCCACTACCACTTCTTATTATCTACTCTTATCTTTTTCGTAAATTATTATTCAACTACGCGTAAATAAAACTACTCCAAGTCCTCAAAGCATTCACTATCTAGTATTCAACACCCACCACGTAAGCATCGAGTATTATCGTCACTATTATTAAATTTTATTTTTTGCCAGTATTTTAATATAAATCGTTTTAAATGTATTGGAATTTGACAATTAAGCGTAGATGGTAATATTGAACCTAATGTTTGTTTATTTGTAACACAAGTACATCAGTTTCACTCTCTGATTATTGCCTTCTTTTCCACTATTTTTAGTGCTGATACTAAATAAATTTTCATTGATTACTTCAAAACTGAAAGAAAAATAAAATGTACACTTCCTTTTTTTTATTACCGCTGATTAGTATGAGAAAAATCCACAGTTGTAAATTGGTTTGTAATTCTAAATGTAATTTCTTCGGTTCTTTCATCTGGCGACCTGAAAGCCGGTGAGTTTTTCTTCTTCCTAAGCTCAGCACCTCAGCTTCAACCACCGTCATCCAAGTTTGTTTGCACGCAATGCACCTTCCATAAACATCTTATCCAAAACCGTTATTCACTAGGTTTCATGGTGCCAAATTTTCACAAAGACTTGTGTATAGAAGTTGTGGTTGCATCGCTTTTCAATTACGTCTGTAAATATAGTAGACTTGTTTATACAAGCACCACAGTCAACGTATGAGCAGATCTAAAAACAAATTGATTTTGTCTATTTGTCCATTTGCCTGCATTAACAACTTGGAAACGACGTTCTGATTTTAATATACCTTAGTTTAGAATTTCGCAAAACTGAATGACAAAGGGGTTAAACAATCAGTGGTTTGACTATTTTTTTTTTTTGGAAGCTTTTCAAACTTGTCGCAGTCAACAACATCCTTCTTACTTTTCTATTTGATTCCATTTTGGAAAAAAAACAATAAATAAAATGTAGATGGATTTGCCATAAACGGAATGGAGGCTTTGGCATATACCACTAGGCTATAGGCCACCTTATAACACAAAAGATCTTGTAATAGGCAAAAATACTAATAGACCGCCTCTTACAGATAAGAACACAGCCCAGAATGGCATGGCAAAATCTAGAAACATAGCTCAACATCCAACACACTTTGGTTTGTAACCAACTGCGCTGATAGTAGCCATTTATCAAACCCTTTGCCTACACCAAGTACCAATAGTCAAAAAAAAGAAGTTTTTTTTTTATTATTTAACATTCTTTTTTTTTCCCTTATTTTTCGGGCTAATATTCGTAATATCTTAAAGAACAGTTTATCAGCCCCATCGGTTCTAACCCCTTACCAACATTCAGGTATATTTCAACCTGGCAAAATTTTGAGATCTTTCGGCATCTTGAAAATGATCTAGCCGGTCATTTAGCCAACAATACAATCGGTAATTTATAGCAAATAATAGATATTGCTATTTAATCGATGGATTGTTGCAATACATAATCCTTGTTTAGAATCAATTACTAAGCTTCGGTGTACAATGTGTTGTCTTTGTTTTTGTGTCGACTTGTCGCTATCAATTCCCATCTTTGCCAATTTGGCGTAAATAAGACTCTTGTTAAATATTCAAAAGCCAATAGCCAGCCCTTTTTTTTTGTAATACTTTCGCCGTCAAGATTATTAGGAATTTATATTTCTTATTAGTAATGCTTTAATTTAAATCGAAAGCGATAGTTGTACTACGTTGTTATAAATTGAGATGCTTATTTTTTTTTTGATTTCTCTTTTTCCTTTTTAAAAAAAGGAAATGTAAAAAGCTGAGCAACAGCAAAAACTGGAAAAGCTAACTGGGACACTCATAACTGTGGATACCCCAACCAAACTAATAAAATAACCTAATATGATATTTTCTCAATACAGTATCAAATCGTACAAGTCGCTTTGTTGATTTTTGAAAATCCCGTTTAGCTGGGTATTTTGAAAATATTTGATTAAACGACCTTTGTCTTTTTTTCCTATCTATATTTATTATTTAATGCTTTTAGAGACTATTTGTCATACTTTTTCCTATCGTACCATGTCTTTTAGACTCAAATCACAAGATACCAAGGATATAATCACAGTTACCAAATTACCCCAGTTTAAAGCAATAATAGAACTTTACGCAATATTCACAAAGCAGGCTGAAATCATGAATGGAACAGGTTTACTAGCTAATTGACAAATAGATCGCAAGATAAGCGGCATCTAGGCAAAATGGCTAGTAAACCTGTTTCCTAAATTGACTAAATGCTCAATGGCGTCTTTGATTTTCACATGAATGGGTAAAGTAGGATACAACAGGTTTCTAAGGTAGCCTACTGTACCCATTTACATGAAAGTTTTGTATATTAACATATAGAGACCACCAACTAACTGTATGATGTGTATGGGGGGGGGGGGGGGGGTGAATATGCACAAAGATAAAAAACAAGGTGTATTTAGCACCGGTGTTTCCAAATTGTTTTTTTTTACGCGAACTTGAAACTCTTTTTAGTTTGTAAGCCATTTTTTTTCTGCAAAGCTAAATAGTTTAGTTTTGCAAGAAAAAAACAAACGAAAAGATTAATATCATGAGACTAATAAAGAAATAAATAATGTTAAAGAAACGATTTAAATAAAGTCAAATGTGAATTTATTTTTTTTGGGTTAATAAAGACTTGACGCTAGGCAAATCATCCGTTATTTTATTTTTCTAGATGTGGTTTATAGACTTTTTAATCAATAATAGTTTAATTGGCAAATCTGAAGGATTTTTTTTTGTCGCTTGCCATCCTTTAAAAATTCAAGTGTGATAGAGAGCAAAAAAGTAGATTAATCACAAAGCTTAAAACAAAGAAATAACAAGGATATGAAGGAGCGAAGATTAACCCTGACTAAGCAAAAGGATTCAATTTTTTTTTAGTACAGCAAAGTTGCAGTTTGAAAAGCAAAAAAAAGAGAAAAAAAAAGACTTTTCAAATTTAGCCAGATTAATGATGAAATTCAACGCAAAAAGTCCAAGGATTTATTTTAGATGAGACTTAATTTCTGAGCAAAGAATTACAGGTGAATTATTTAATTAACCTTGCATTCACTTTTTTAATACCAAATTAGTGGTTTGAAAACGTAGGCCAACATTGCACCTTTATTTTTATTGGTCATATTAAAGCGAAGAATCTCTTGACTTAGTCATTGGAAATTTAATTATTACTAAAAACGCAGTGTTCGTGTAATTGCACCTTCAATATTATAGTTCAAGAGTCAAATTGTAGATCTTTGTAAGAACAAAAAACCGTTTTACTCATCCACTAAATCTAATTCGCAGGAAATCGCAAAGGAAAAGAATAAATAATGTCACCACCAAGCTGATTAAAGTTGAATTGTCCAAGCAGTAAAGAAAAATTTGTCATTCTTATCAATTTTAATCGACAATGCATTTTTTTTTCTATTAAACAAACAGGAAATTATAGCTGCAATACATTAACGTCTAAAGTTAGAGTTGAAAGGAGTTTCTAACGCTTATTTAAGGTTGTTGGGTTGTTGTTGAATAATACGCAGTGGAACATGCTTTTCTAATTTATTTTGCTTTGTTTTGTTTTGAGACTAGTATAAAAGCGGCATAACATACCCTGCCAAACCCAGAAAACCAAAACAAAAGAAAGACCAAGCGGTACATATCTTTATAGATACATACTAGTTTTTTTATCAAGTAGGCCTGGATATCCCCACATATCAACAAATTTGGCAAACTGGTCCTCTTTATATATTTAATACACTCCAAATACATCAAGCTGTCAAGCTACGTGACCCAGCCTAGTTAAACTTCTATTGGTAATATACGAGTGTAATAGCTCTACTATGGATATATTTATAAAAGGCACTGAGTAGGTTCGATTCGTAAGAGAAAAAAAGAAATACCAAACCGAGTGCATATCTTCCCCCCCACCCTACAGCCAAATATATATCAACAACAATGCATATACAAAGTTCGCCGAATGGACACATGAGCATTTTTAGCAGTATAGATAGCAGGAATGCAATGTCTGGCGGCTATAATAGATACCATTTCCCGTATAGCTCTATATCCGCACCAACAACAACAGTACACACCGCCACAACAACCAGAGCAACAACACCAGACTTCACTGTCAGCCAATTTCCAAAGTTCAACTCGGCATCGGTTTCAAAACCTGATTCAAATCTTGTGCCTATCCCAACAAAAAAGCAACACAGAAACAGCTTCAGCTACAGGAGTGATCAGCAGAACAATGCCAAAAGCCTTATTGTCAAGTACAATCAGGCCATAGCGCAATTTGGGCAAAAGTCGCTTGCTTTGAAACCAAAAGCAGCTGAGGATTCACACCGGAAAGCCACAAACAGCACAAATTTAAAGCCAAAGTCGATTCTACGACTGCAAAAAAGTGCAAGTGTATTTTTTACGCCAAAGAGAAATGTGTGGTTTCCCGCAGAGATAGAAAACGTGTGTTATTTCTGCAAACACGAAAAGCCGTTGGCAATCAAAAAGGCGATGGGACTGGAGACGGAAGCAGGATTAGGATTGGACAGTAATTTCAGCAGCGAGAGTAGCAGTAGTAACAGTAGTACCAATAATAGTGATTACGAAAACGAGGTTACGCCAAGTCTAGTGGTAATACGAGGACCAAGTGATTCGAGTGCGCAGCTTAATAATGAGGTGGTTTGGTTGAGTTCGACATATTTAGATCCGGAATTCAAGTGCGTGTTTGGAACAATTAGGGTGCAAAGTTTGGCTTATGAGAAGGAGGTCATTGTTAAATATACAACAGATTCGTGGAGAACGTTTTATGAGGCAAATGCAGATTTTTCGAGAATAGAAAGCATTGCGATCAACGGTAATAATCAGGTAGATCTGTTCTCTTTTGCAGTGCAGTTGGGCGAAGGAAAAGAGGGTAGCGATAGGACGATAGAGTACTGTATAAGATACAAGGTAGGCGGGGAGGAGTATTGGGATAATAATAGCAACTCGAACTACTTGATAAAAATATGTTATCCAAGGATGATAAAGAGGAGCACAGGATTTGCAAGCAGGTCTCAGAAACTGAGATATTTGGGATCAGCCGATGATGAGGACGAAGAGGAGGAAGAGGAAGAGGGGCAAATACCGATTAACTTCAAGGACAACTACATGAGCACCAAGCCATGGTCCAACACTAGACCCAAAGAAATGTCGTTTTCGATACCAAGTTCGATATTCACAAGTTCAAAAACCCGATACCCATACCATGTTAGAAATACATTTGAAACAAAAAACATCATTGCCAATGTCAACGCCACTATCAATATTAACGCCAATACTAACGCCAATATCAATGCAGACACAAGTGTCCGTGCCAACAGCAGTGTCAGTTCTATTTCGAGCTCAAGCGTCAATACACTTGTTAATGCGTTTACACTCAGCACCAGCGGGTTTGACAATAGATCCGACAGTCCAGTTAAGAGAATGGATTTCTCGACCAGCTCATTTTCGGAAATGGCAAAATTCGATGTTCAGAGCAGCAATAGCAATATCAACAGTTACAGCAATAGTTACAGCTACAGCAATGGTTACAGCAACAATAGCCACAGTAACGGTAACAGTAACAGTAACGTAAATGCATTGCGAAAGAAGTCGTCGTTTACTAGTGATATCTACAGCTACAGTCATTTGCACCATGACTCATTTTCTTCGAGTTTCAGACTGCCTTCGTTCTACCCAACTACATTGTCGTCTTCACCGAGCATGTCTGATTTGTCATATCTGTCGATAAAGTAGATTGGTATCTGTGTTCAAGAGGCAAGATGGTTAACTATGCTTTGTAAAAAGAGTTTTTTGGGTGCTACTAATTCTAGACACCAGAAGTTTCGCTTGACTGAATGGCGTGTGGTTGCGCTTTAAAGATATATTAAACATGCCATTGTTATGGCCCTTTATCATTATAAATAGCCCTAGTTATATTTTGTAAATAAATTAATTTATAGTTTCAAGCCTAGCTGTAAAGTGTTAATATTGTTTTTAATGTATATGATTTTATATTCACTTTATTTTACTTTTATATTTAATACTTTATATTTACCAAACCACTAATACTTTAAATGTTTTTTCTAATCCTTGAAATAAAAGAGCATATGGACCTTTCCTGGTCAACCAAACACTCAAAGTATAAAATAAAAGTGTACAAAGCAATGGTGGTGAACGATAAAACAAAAACAATTCGGCGGTATTGAGTTTATTGTGGATAGTGTTCCTTTAGTGTTTATTATGAATAGCAAATATTAAAAAAAAAATGTTCAAAGATGGGGTTTTTTTTTGATTAACATAGTATAGTTGGTATTTACAAAACAAAAATTATTTATGCCTAATAAAAGTAAAATATTAAATGGAGTTTATAATTGTAGTTATAAACGAGCTATTTTTATAAGCATTGCTTTTCTTTCTTTCAATCCACACAACTCAAGCCTTGTACATAAAAAAAAGGGGAGATAGTATGATGTGGAGGAAAAGAAGGAAGAAAGAAGGCGTGGGAGATGTAACATGGATCTGGTAATAAAGGTCTAGAGAAGAATAAGGTTGGACATGGAATAGTCTAATGAAGCAAATGAGTACGAGTGATGGGAACTGTTGTGTTTTAATAGCGTTTTAGGTTTTTTAGGAAATGTTGGGATTTTGGGGCTTTTGGAGCTTTTACCAACGCAGTCAAACAAGTGGTTCTTGTCGATGAACAGGTTTGATTGGCAAATAGGGGGTTTGGCTTTGCGTTCTGAAGCTGACCTGGGTAGCCGAGAAACGGCGTTGTTTCCGAGTCTGAGAATCTTTTTAGTGGAGTTTTCGTTCTGGGTACTTTTGGGGGTGTTTTTAGAGGGAGTTGGCAGGGTGAAATGGGGCAGTTTATTTGCAGAGCTGTTTCGCCTGGTGTTGTAGCGGACTGGGCTAACAGCCTCGGACTTTACGGTGGTGGTGTTTATTTCCAAGTCAGAAAACTTTCGTTTTTTTGGGCTGGAAGAGTTGATTTGTTTGTTTGGATGAGTTGGGTTGCTGGGCAATGAGGTGTTGGAGTGGTGGTAGTAGCAGTTGAGACAGCAAAACGCGCAGCAGTGGTAGCAGTACGTTGTGTGATTTTGGCCAAGGACTGAGATTCTCTTGAAAAAAGTCTTCTTGGTGGGCTTTGGGCTGACCAAGCTGGAGTTTGGATTGGTGTCAGAGTTGCGGGCAATTGGGGGTTGTTTGGTATAGCTATAGCATCCCAAAATCGCCAAAAGCTTGAGGTACAGAGTCTTTCTGCTTAGATGCTGGTCACAACAATACAAGCCGGCGACAAGCTTGCTCAGCTGAGTTGCCAAGTAGTTTGCAGAAACAGGTACGTTGTGGTAGGTTGCCTGATCAATATGCGACTTGCGCTTCAACAGGCGAACTATTAAAGTTTTAAACTTGGCTTTTTGTGGAGTTGAAAGAAAGCCGATAGTGTGTTTTGTAGACCTGGAATTGTTGGGTTCAGGCAGCGATTCTAGGGCTTTGGCTATAATAGAATCGATATCCAGTGGTCTTTTGTACGTGGTTCCACTGGAGCCAAGGGGATCTGGGTTGGTGCTAGTCAGGTCGGCTATATTGGAGATTTCAGGTTTACTGGAACGACGGCTATCAGAGATGATTTTGGCATCGCTGTTCACGCGACCAGTGTCTGAATGTCTGGCAATTGATTTGGTTAATGACTGTATCCACATTCGCTTTCTCAAGCATTTTTGTGATTCAGTTTTTGGTCTTTCAATGGTAGCAGCATTAGAAGCAGAGTTGGGTTTGGGTTCGTTGATGTTGGAGCCAGTAGTGTTGGTTAGGATGAGATTTTGGGTGTTCACGCGTAACGGAATGTGAGTTTCGGCGTTTACCATTGGTTCGTCTTTGGCGGATGGAGAATTTTCAGAGATCTTGGTGTTGTTCTGAGCTAGTGGTGTGTATTCGATCCTGGGTGGGTGGGAGTTGGCGGTGGAAGAGATATCAGCGAATGGAACGGGCGCGTCCGAGTGGATGTTTTGATCGAAGCAGGCAGCGGTGGTATCGGTGTTGACAGTGTCGGGCAGGGTGGAGTTGTTATTGGAGGAGGTGTTTGGGAAGAGTGGGAGGAAGGAGGGAACCAAATATGGCATGATGACATGGCGAATGAAGCTGCTGGGTAGGGGCGAGGGAAAGTAGGACTCTAGGTTATCGTTTAAGAACAGGCCAAGGCGGTTGCTTAGCGAGCAAGTGGCAGCGAGTGCACGGGCTCTGGGCAAAGGAACCCAGGTCCCACACAGCTGGGAGTTTGGTCTTCGCCATTTAAACCGCCCAACCTCAAGCGACAAGACTATATTGCGTTCTTGTTCAGAACTTACGCCGCCAGCCTCCAACAGCGTTGATGCATTGACGTAACCGTTTTCGACAAGTCTTAATAGTCTAAACGACTGGCAAACTGTCGAGTTGTTTCCAAGTCTGGTTATCACGCTGTTTGGCGCTTTAGAGTCTGTTGGGCTAATTCCACTGTTGCCATTTGCCGCGTTCATGGTATGTTCTGACCTACCATGCAAACCGCCGTGGCCGGATGTGTCACTAACGCGATTCCCAGAGCTGGTGGTATCACGTTTGGGGTTGGTGGTGTTGAATGGATCGCCGTGTTTCTCCCGGTGAGTGTAGCTTGGGTCTGCTGGAATCAGCCTGTTTATAACAGTGATATACACAGGCACGGTTTCCACAACGGTAAGAACTGTGCGCGGGGTAATCGGAATTTTAGTTGGGACTGTTGCGGCTGCCATAACTGGCAATGGATAAAAGTCCTTGAACAAATCATTGAATGTTGAGTCTTGGACTTGGACCTTGTTTTGAGTCTGATGTTGAGGCCGATGCTGGATACTTTGCGTACTTTTATTGCTGGGGTTATTGTTTTTGCCTTTGTTTGTGCTAGAGTCCATATCCATACTGTCCAAATGGCCAACGTCTTTGTTTTCAGTAGACTCTATTTCGGCCACTCTGCAACCCTCCTCTACCTTTTCATTTGGTTCCAAGTCCTCCGCTAAACCGTCGCTGTTCTCTTGTGTTGCGTGGTGTGGCTGCGTGGTTGGCTGCTGGTGTATCCCTACTTCCACAACAGGGTTTGTGTCTGCAGAGGACCGTGGCAACGCAACGCTTACACACCCATCTCTGCTTGGCCAATTGGATATCGAGTTGGTTGGGTCAGCAGTGTGTCTAGCCAAACTGTTTTCATCAATTACTGTGGTATTGGTATCGACGTCCAAATGTGTGCTGTTGTTGATGATTGGCACGTTCTTTGTGTGCAGTGTTGGTGGCATTAGTTGGTATGGTGTTGTTGGTGGTGTTTTGTAGTTTACAGCCCTTGATCTCTCAGTTAGACTGTCGTCAGTGTCGGATGAGCCTTGAGTCATTGCAAAAACATCAGCTGTCATTACATCCAGCTTAGGAGTCCTGCTTTCGTTTGCATTGTCTCTTGTGCTTGGAACAGCACCAGCTGTGTGCACTGACCCAGACTCTGCGCCTTGGTGAACAGATGCGGAGTCAGATCTGGTTCTGGTTCTCGTTCTTATTCTTGGAGTTCCTTTTTCGTCGTCTGTCTCAGTCACATTGACATTGACATTGACATTCAGTGCGGCTTGCGCAGCAGCTTCGTTGGCTGCATTCAAAAACGCATACCCGTCCTTCAGTTTGCTTCCTCCATCGTTCAGCAGGTTTTCCAGCTCTGTTAGCGACATGATTTCCGAATCCTTCCAGCTACTACCAAGCGTCTCTTTGGCGTTGGCGGGTGAAATCTGCCTGTTCATTTCTGGAATCATGTCTAGTTCTAAATCCAAATCAAGATCCAAATCCATATTCATGTTTAGTTGCATGTCCATGTCTATCTCCATACCAATCCCCATGTTTGACTCTGCTTTTGTTGATGTTGCTGTTGCTGGTTGGGGGTTTGGCTTTGACAATCTTAGTGTCCGGCTTGAAGAATCCGAGTCAAAATCTGATTCCTCCATTTGCTTAGAACTGCTGTATTTTTCACCAGATCCCGCCCCACTTGGTCCTGCCTGGTCTTTGTTTTCTACCCACTTGTCCCGCAAATCCCCTAAACTGCTGCTGCTTGGGCCTGAACCAGCACGTCCCAAGTCTGTTGCCCCAACAACTGCCCCATAATCCACCAACGACCCCTTTCTACTCCTGTCGCAAATCGGCTGCCCAAGCTCAAAGCCTCCAATCACGTCCAAATTGTCCAATCCACTACCATCCTCAATTGCCTTGTCGCTGACCCTTGATTTATACTCACGGCAGTTGACCCTTGTATCCCCACCCGTCTCTTGCTCGCCACATTCCCCACTGTCATACTCTGAGTCCAAGTAACTCCTTCTCGTGTCCGAGATGTTCAGACCCGAGTATGACCTCACGTTTTCAGGTAATCTCGCTCTAGCTCTCCCACCGCCATCCAGCCCTGCCACAGGCTCCTCCATCTCGCCAATTAACACTTTTGGCCGTGGTACCCATTTCCCTCTGCCTAGCCGGATGTTTGGTCCCTCAATAGCACTGGCGGATGACGAGCGGTGATCATCATTGGCTACGGTTTCACCATCCTGCAAATCGTCAGTTAAGTCCAACTGCTTGTGCCTGTTCTTGTACTTTATCGAGTTTTTAAGCTTGTCAAACTTCAAGTAGCTCGAGTCCAGGCTATACTCACGCATCCTATAGTTCTGCACACCAGCTTCCAACTTGATCTTGGCTTCTGAATCCGCGCAATTGTAGTCCAGCTCATAAAACGTATCGTGTTTCGATTCGTCTGGCTTGTACTTCTTGTGCAGCTTCCTGCTGAAACTGTTGCCGTTGTACCTAGGATTCACTATCTTCAGTCGACTCCAGTCTTTCCCGCAGCTAACCCCACTCTTCCCGCCATTCTCCAGGCCCGAGTCAATTTCCATCTCTCCGCAATCCTCGCTCTCTTCGCCCAAATCGCCACCGTCCCTATACCCAATATGCACGCCCTCACCATTGCTATTCCTACACTCTTGATCCTGGCTTTCGTCATCCAAGTCCTCCATCTCAAACATCTTTTCAATGTTCTGTTTTGTTCTCGCCCCCGAATCACTCGTGCTTCGTTTTGTTACATTTAAAGCTCCAAATCCTCCATACATTTTGACCGCTCCCTTTGCTCCTCTCGCTACTTTTGAGCTGTCTGTTTCTACATTGCTTCCCAACACACTGTCATACTGTTCCATCCCCACTCGCCCTTGTCTGCATCTGTCTAGATTTTCGTTGTATATAATCGAGTAGCTGTCATCGTCCGACTTCACGCCTGTCTTTATTCTACTCAACACATGTTCAACCCGGTCGCTCGCTTTCTCAATATCTCGCTTTGCATGACTCGCTATAATCGTCCCGCTTTTATACCCGTACTTTGTTGGCGAGTTTGGTGCCAGCTTTGCAATCTCATCATCTGCCTCACTTTTGCCAAATTCATTTGCTCTATACATACCATTCTCATAGTCATTCTCGTAGCCATTACTATAACTGTTACCATAACCATTACTATAATCGTTACTATGACCCATATACTGCCTGCTTTCAGATGACGATCTCAACACTTGTCTAGGATCTCCCTTGCTGCTACTGCTCAAACTTCCCAAGTACAAATTTCCGATTCCCAAAAAGTCCCCGTCTGTACTCTTGTACATTCTCTTTGACGCGATGTTTTCAACAATATCACCATCGCCCCGTTCTCCATCGCTAGGCTCTGATCCCGGCCCCGACTCTGATCCCACCTCCGATACATCGCTACTGCAATTTCTGCTCAGCATACTGCCACTCCCTAGTGATCCTATCTTTCCTCGAGTCATGTTATATCTGCCATTTCGAATGCCCATTTCGTTGTTATCGCTGCTGCTAACATCTGACAGCGGTGCTTGGCTATCCCTTCTCTTGATTTTTCCCTTGCCCCTTCCCTCTATATTGCTCTCCTCCGTGTTGCTATTTACAATCACTAGTCTCTTTTGTCTATCGCCTGTCCCCGATGCCCTATCGCTATTTACATACACCTTTTCTTCTATATACTCATCCCCATAATCAGGCCCACTCCCATCCTGTGATATCAAATAGTAAAGTATTTTCCTTGGGTTATCCGCATTCGCCACCCTCCCCAGCACTGACTTTCTTGTAGTAGGCGCACTCGCTACTCGCTTAAAGTGCTGCGAAATCCGTGACGACACTGTCGCATAAGGCGTTGCTCCGCCAAGCACTGTCAGCCCGTTTTGCATAATCAGGTTTGCCAGCTCTTTAGGCGAACTTGGCTTATTCCCATTCAGCATCAATGCTCGTAAAATCGCTATAAACACTTTATCTCTCGAGTCGTCGTTGTACAGCTTTTTGAAATCGTAGTTCATCTTTGTTGTCAACTCGCCTGACTTTGTTCGGTTTGTAAGCTTGATAATCCTTTCTACCGTTTTGTTTTCTGTCTGCTTCATCACCGATTCAGCTCTAGTTTTTGTGCTGCCTTGCTGTGGCTTGTCTACACTCGCCTTTTTTGCACCTTGTTTCTTATCCTTACAAAGCGTATCCCCCCTATTCACCACTGCTCCCTTGTACATTATTTTTCTCTTAACTGTGCTGTCAAGTATGTTAAAACTCGGCATCTTCTTCCCGTTGTTATTAACTGCTTTCTTTGCAACTTTTGGTGTCTCTAGTCCACTGAGGCTTGCTTTAACCTCCACCTCCGCTTCCACTGCGGTATTGTCTTCCTCTTTCGCCCTCTCTTTAGCTTTGGCGCCCGCTTTAACCTTCTCTGGCTCCTTTGCTTTACTATCAGCCTTAACCTTAATTTTGTCTTTATCTTTTTCCTTGCTCTTTCCCGCTTCCTTGACTTTGTCTTTAGCTTTGAGCTTCGTCTTGTCCTCGTCCTTCTCCTTATCTTTATCATGCTCCTTGTTCTTTGATATTTGTCGCTTCACGCGCTCAATATCCTTTTTCACAACCTGCCGCATTTCTTCTATTGTATCGCTTTCTTCCCTCTTTGTTCCAATGCTCCTCTTTTTGCCCACAGCCTTCAATTTAGAGCTCATTTTCGTACCTTTTTTTACTTGCTCAGTGTACGCGTTTTTCCTGCTTTATGCCCCACCTTCGTACACTATTCTTTGTCGTATATCAACCGTGTCTATCTTTTCTCCGTATCTCAATATCGTTCGTTGTTGCTGTTTTCTATGTGAGAGCGCGTGTATAAGTTATTGCGCGTTTTAAGGCTGTTTTGTTTGCTTTATCTCCTATTTATATATAGGGCATCACTACTGCAACCTTTTCTTCAAATAATAAAGGTCGAAACTTTAAATACACATATACCGTATATATATATATATTTATTTATTTCTATGGCGTGTGTGAAGCTTTGTTAAAGCAGCAAGTTCAAATGCGTCCAATTGGCTGTATGCTCAAGTTGCGATTTCAAGCTACCCCTATAGTCCAAACTCTTGTTCTGTACTTTGCTGAATTCCCTTAACGAGCGATCGTTTTTCAACTTGCCCTACTTTCTTTCTAAACTGGGTCTAGTATTATTTCTCTTCTTTTTCTATTGACTAGGCCGGTGAGGTTGGAGTTAACTGTTTTTACCGGTTTTACTTTTCAAAAAAAAAAAAACGATATTTACTTTTGCCTCGCTTTTCCACAGGCTATTTATTAACGTGCCTTGATATGTTATTCCCTTATTCCTTTAGTTCCTACTTGCTTGTACCAGCTTACAAGGTTGTGTGTATCAAACAAAGCACGCCTTGCTGATATAATTATCTCAATGCAATAGTATTATACTTTTAAAGCTTAGTTAAATGCTGTTTAGTTCAGTTAGTAAGCAAAAAAAATAAAAAAGACAACTTGGTAATTTTGCAGAGTTAAAGAAAATTGGATTTAATTCATTTCAGTTCAAATGTAACTATTGATTTTGTTTTTTTTTAATTATTCATCAATACTTTACTTGTGGATAAAATTAAATGTAGAAAATTAAATACTGTAAAAGCGGTTTAATTCAACTATTTTAAAGTCGTAAATTGGTTTATTATTTCTTTTATTAGCCAATCTATAATTGAAATAAGCCAGGTTCAAACCAAATCCTCCCATTAATCAATCTAAAAAAAATTGTCTTATTTTCGAGAAATTTAGTTACTCAAACTCGCTAGGAAATAAACGAAATATTGTGAAAATCACGAACACCATTCTGTATAAATGGTTTATGGTCATCGAGTCAAAATAGTTACCTATTGGTGCGATTCGATTATTATCAATCATAACCACTGGACAACACCATTCAACTCTATTTCTTGCAAATCACTCCAATACAATTTCGACCTGATAACATTTGCTAGGTCGGTACACACCACTTTAGCACCGTCTCGCTAAATTTATTGCACTTCGCCAAGCTACTAATGGCAACGTTTAACAAGTGGGGAGGAAAAAAAAATTTTCTCTAGCCAAAACCTAGTACGATTATACTTTTGTCAACGCAAACTCTTTTCGGCATTTCATGTTCAACATACAAACAGGCTTGGTACAGCAATTGCGGCAAAAAAAAAAAAAGCAAACCCCTTTTGCGTATTTATAATTTTGCGTTTTTTTTATTTTAAAAGAGTAGTTTTTTTTTAATTTCGTTTTTTTTCCTTCTCCCGAAAATATTGCAACACTTTTTCTTGTTTTGGCTCTAATTGAGGTTGGAATATTGCTTTTACTCTTTTTTATTTTACTTCATTATTATTGTTATTTTTTTTGAGCAGCTCAAAGACTTCAAGGTGTTCTTTGTATTGTCTCCCAAACCTGCCCTGGTAAATTATTTTATTTCATTCTTATTCATTGCTTAACATCGATCAACCAATGATTTAGTACCTCCTGCATTTTATTTGTAATATACTTCATGTTAACATTCAGGTATTAGTAATTTCGATTTATTATCAAGCAATTGATTTTAACTTGACATTCCATTCCAGCAGTTTTTTTTTCTTAACTCGAGCTTCTAATTCGTGTACAATTTATTCGATATATTAATTACAAGAACCTATTTTCTTATTATTAGCTTTATTGTCCCTATTCAAGTGCATGATTACATAATCACGGACAAATGTTTTTTCAACTAAATAAAACATTTCTCTCATTCGTAAATAAATACCACCATTCTACAAAGTTATTTAAATCCATAACATTTTGTGTTATAAATCAGGATGCATTTATGTAAAATAAAATAAAATCAACTAAAAAATTTGAAGCCAGAGGCTAGCATAGTGGTGATATTAGGAATACTACCCTCACCAAGGCGTCGATTGGTGCAAACCCTGTGAAGTCCATCCATCCATCGTACCATATTCAAGCAGCACTTCGTCAGAAGCAGGAATAATGAATGTGAGGTCTTGCTGGGTTGATCTTTTTCTTTCTCTTTTTCTTTTTGGGTTGGCATTTAAGCGCACTTGGAAGATAGAACAGATAAATGCTTAACAAATGGTTTGATTGTAAATCTAGCAACTGGCTCAGGTTCAGGTGTGCTCTTGTAACAATAATGCTGCTCACTAGCCTGAATAAATCTTGGAATACACTATTATTGCCGATGAGTCATGGTCCCGATAGTATTGCATACAGTAACCACATACAAGTTACAAAGTATTTTGGTGAGGCTGGTATACACCCAGCATTAGAGCGCTGACTACAAATATTGCACATTACAGCAGCATATCATGATATAAATTGTTCTGGTTTTAGCTAGCTGTGCTAAAAAGCAAAAGTATGTTTGATGATTAATCAAATTGTTATAAACCAGATATAATAAGTCTGACAATACGTGTAAATAAAATGAAGAAAGGTAACGATAAAGCTGTTTGTAAAGGCAAGCGCAAGTGCTATTACTGGTGGATGTCCCGAGCTAGTAGCTTCAAGTATGTCTGTGGGACTTGTTCAAGTGCATTATTGTTTTCATTCGCTGTGGTTGAATGGTATTTTCAAAGATGTGCATAGTGGCAAATTAAATAGAGCTATTTGGGCATTGAAAGGCAAAATAAATGACCAATAATAATAATCTAAACAGTGTAATTTTTGTTGCGGTATAAAGCAGAAATGAATGAAGAAAATTAAGGAGATTTATGTTTTTGGTATTTGCTTTTGAAAGCCAATAAGCTAGACGAATTCAAATAGACTGATTGTTTATTTATTTACATGTATTGACTAATTAGAGCGTAAACAAGATCGTTGAATATTAAAAACAAAACACGACAAAAGCCAGATATTATGCATTTAGTGGCTAAAAGCACCAAGCTAAAAAAAGAAAAGTAACAAGCTCTTACTCGGAATTTATAACCATAAAAGTTAATAGCCAAACTTTCAAGAAAACTAAAATCAATACATCAGAGCCTGAATAAAGTCAGGAGGATTGATTGAGGAATTTACCTAGATTGTAAAAAAAACAAACATAAAATTTATACACAGTGCAAATTAGTATCCAGCGAGGCTCGAGAATAAAGAAAGAAGGAAAGAACAAAACAGAGAAAAGTAGAGGTAAACTAAGCCAAGTCTAAAGCTAAAATGGATACAAGAGACAATTTCGACAGCAATCGAGAAAATTTGGCGAGGCAACAGCAACAACAACCTGGGATTACCAAGGTGAGTATTGGGGCACCAAAGCTGATATCCACGAAGATAGCAGAGGATAAAAAGAATGATGGTGAGATTCCAACAGTGTTTTTGGCAAAGCTGATGAAGTCGGGTTTTGATACGAAGGAGTGTAAGTTTTTATTCCTTTTTTTGATGTTCCCAACTCTTTGTATATAGTGTGGTTTGCTGTTTCTTGTTCTCCGGAACATTTAACAGCTGTGATTGCTAGTTTTGTTGAATCCACTACAATTCCACAACTTGAGCCAAAGAGAAGACATTGTTAAAAGTGAAATTTGTTCATATACATTTTTCTTTAAAAAAAACATGCGATAAATAGATCTGATGGGGACTTTAAAAAATGTTTCAGAAAAGAACATTCGGATTTTTAGAAAGTCGTTGGAGGATTCAAAGAAAGTGGCAGCAAGAAACCTACAGAAGAGTGTGTATACAAACTATAAAGAGTTTGTGATTATATCGAAGGAGATTTACAAGATGGAAAACGAATCAAGGTTGATTCAACAAATGCTCAGCAAGATAGATAGTGTAGGCGGGGGCATGTATAACGAGGATTTAGAGTCGACGGAAATGTCGGGTAAGAGAATGAAAAGTAAGTAGTCTTGACTGACAAAGTGCAAAAACTAACGCAGAGAGAGTGATAAAACTGATCGTTTTAGAGCCCGAAAAGCAGGCAGCAAGGGCGTTGAGAAGAAGAACGATTAGGATGACGGTACAAGACCAGCAAAGTATGTATGCAGGTCAAATGACAAAGTTGTGGAATACAGTTGAAGGTTCACAGGTAAGACGGGAGGAGGAAGGAAGCAAAAAAATAAATAAATAAACAGCTGAATATATAAACATTGAAGAAAATCGGTAAACAATACTTTGGAAGGGCATAGATAGATTTTTGTTAAGAAAAAAAGAATAAAATCAAGTGGGTAAAGCTGACAGAAATACAAAAAAACAAATTGAATTGATGTAGAGGATGCTTCCGTTTTCACCAAACAGACATATAGTTGGTACAGTAAAGAAAATCGAGGAGCTGAGTCCACTGTCGTACAAATTCAGACAAAATGTGCAAGCAGTGATTTTGAGTGATTCGTTGTTGTTTGCGACAATGAGAAA
Source organism: Capniomyces stellatus (assembly GCA_001661515.1). NCBI lineage: Eukaryota > Fungi > Kickxellomycota > Harpellomycetes > Harpellales > Legeriomycetaceae > Capniomyces > Capniomyces stellatus. The sequence continues at coordinate 346,688 of LUVW01000023.1, forward strand.
GCGGTCGAACTATGCACACGCGGTACTGGTAGCAGACAACTGCATGAGGTTGAATGAGATAACAGTGATTCAATTGGAGGATACAGCACGTAATACGGGTTTAATAGTGGAGATTATAGCGATAAAAATAAAATTGAAGATAATAATGACAAGAATAAGATTGATTGGAGAAGAAAATAAAATAAAATTAAAGTACTAATGGTGATGATTTGGGATATTGATGGATGTTGTAGAGCTGAATAATGCTATAAAGATTATAAACAAGGCAGAGACATATTTGTTTAGATTCCCAACACCAACAGTGAAGAAGGACCTGCTGCTGCTGATAGAAAAGGCGATCTCGAGCAGTGGAGGGTTGCCGATGACAGCGTTCCAGGTTCCAGCGCTGCCAGAACCAGACAGAGGAGACGTGCATATCAACCCGCAGAAAAAGGAGTACACAGAGGTGTTTTCGTTGGTGGAAAAAACGTGTGTGAAGCTAGACGTGTACATAATAAGAAGGGAGTTGGAGGTGGGAGTGCATTTGTGTGAGGACTTGAAGAGGTTGATAATGAAGTTTCCATCCGAGGTACTGATGGAGCGTGACTCGGAGGCAAAGAGACTGTCTGACAAGGTGTATTCGAGGGAGGCAGAGCTAGCGAGACAGATAATAATGGATATATCGGTGGCCTGTGTGCCCAAGAAGGAGCTGAGCAAGAAAATCGACTTGTTGACGAGGATGGGGTGGGAGAAGGAAGCAAAGGAGGCGTTTTTAAGGGGAAGAAGTGCAACAATCAAACATAGAACGCGCCAGTTGAACATGGAGGGAAGCGTTAGAATCTATATTCGAGAGTTGGCTGTTGTATGTTTCAGATTGATTAGGAACACGTGTGACTGGTATTCCGAGTTTATAGAGGATCCAGGAATGACATCAGGTAATTATACTTTAATTAATTATAATAACAATAATAATAATAATATTCATACTAATGGTTTTATATTTATACTTTATTATATTTATATCTATAGGACTGATCGCTTGGGTTCAATTGGAAATGGCCAAATATGCATCGATTTTCCGCAGACAGGTATTTAATAGTTTGCAGGAATTCCAGGTGATTTCCAACTGCATTCAGTATACATTGACAGAAGTAGAAATTGTAAGTGAACAATTACCCTGCTATTCTATATAATTGGCTGATTTCGATTTCGATTTCGATTGATGAATAATAATAATAATAATAATAATAATAATAATAAATAAATAATAAATTGATTAGCTTGGACATGCTGGGTTGGATTTGAAGTTTATGCTGGAGCAAGAGTTCTTTTCAGACTTGACGCAATGTATAAGACTGTATGAGAAGCGGACAATCAACATGCTGAACAAGGTGATTTCAGACGATGACTTTGAGATTATGCAAAGAATTCCTACCGAGGTTAGTGGGACACTGAAGAAGCTTTTTGGTAACAATGTTCCGTTGATCAACAGTGTTGTTAAGCTGGATGAGATGTTGACAGAATTTGCCAATGAGTTGAAGTTTATTGTCAAGGACTCGTTGTATGGACAGTCGGTGGCTTCAGTATCCTCGATTATTGAGAATATTCTGAAACAGTTTTTGATAATTCTGCGTAAAAGCAAGGCAACAACAAAACAAGTAAGCAAAGTTTATTTGTCACGTTAATAGAAAGTAATCAAAAATAAAATAAAATATAATAAAATAAAATAAAAACGAATACTAATTGAATATTTGTTGATAGGAACTTGCGGTTTTGGTCAATACCCAGGCAGTTATTAGCTGGTCGATTCCTAGATGCGCAAAGAATTTGGACAAGGTGTTTGGGAGAACAGTGACGGACATCCACAATTTAGAGTCGAGGCTTGAAGGGTTCCCAGCAACTCTACAGGAGGTATTTTGCCAAAGAACGTCGATGCCGTTGGTGAACAAGTACTTGGACTTTTCTACTGAGCAGTACGGGTCAAATGGGGTGGTGCCTGAGGTGATGGCGCCATCAAAGTCGATTAGGGACATGATAACCGAGCTGGTGAATTTGTCCAAGTCGATTGACGAGTACTTGTTGCCAAAACAGACAATTATTTCCGGTGTTATTGACCACATCTTCTACACGGTCATGGAGGACAAGAGCTGGGTTGTCAACAAGTCAACTATTCTGTTTGGGTACAAGGGTGTTCACCAGCTGGTTCTTGATACCCACTTCTTTCTTAAAGTCTGTGGCAGCTTGGTGTCCAAAAACGCAAACAAGCTTGCCAATAAGACCTGCGAGAAGGCCTTGCGCATTTACTTTGCCTCAAAAGGGTCTAGAGAAGATGAAATGAAGGTAATGACAACCCGCATATAAACACAAACTCTTGTAGCCAGTCCAAGTTTATCTATTTTAATAGTTTACGGCATAGTCATACTCTTGCAATTGATTGGTTGGTTACTAACAGCGTTGATAATGTACAACTTTGTAGAGTCGGACTTGGTACGATCATTGTGTAAACGAGGCTGTTTCCCGCCTTGACCCCAGTAAGTCCCGCCACCACTATCATTAATTCCATCTCGATAGCATTACAAATGTGTATTTTTTTATATTTTTTTTTTACAACTTGGCGTTTTAACTCTTTTGTTATTCTGTGTTGTGTGTATGTTTTATAGAGTTTGCAGACTTTGGCTTAACAATCAGGAAACAATAATTTTTTACTATTGATTTCTACTATTGATTTCTACCTTTGATTTATACTATTGATTTCTACTATAATTATTATTTTTATTATTACTATTATTTACCTCGAGTATTATTGTTCGTTTTACGAGCCGAGTTTATTTATATATCGATTCGGAAATAAAATAAAATAAAATAAAACAAAACAACTATATATAAAGACTAAAAAAAAAGACGAAATGGAATAAAGTGGCAGTTGATTATGCGGTAAAACTATTGGAACAGGTTGGATAAAGAGTGGATAAATTCGGACTTGTTGGGGCACTTCATTAAGCCCTCGCCAACCAAAACAGCGCCCACGTTGGAACCCTTGTAGATAAGAGCGTCGTTGGGATTTATGATTCCGCTGAGAGCCATAAACAAGACTTTGGAGTTGGAAGGAACGAGTTTGGAGAGTTCAAGGGTAGTGTTCATTTCGACAATAAAGCTTCTCAGGTTTCTGTTGTTGACGCCAATAATCTTGGAGTTTGCTTGAAGCGCGGTTTTAAGTTCAAGTTCGTTGTTGACCTCAACCAGCGGTTCCATCCCAAGGTCGCGCGAGTAGTTGACCAGCTCAACCAGCTTCTCGAGCGGCAGCAGAGCCACAATCAGGAGCACCGAATCGGCTCCAGCCAATCGAGCCTCAGCGATTTGGTAAATGTCAAAAATAAAATCCTTTCGCAGAACAGCTGGTCGATTCTCCATCCCTTCGATTGCCTTGCGAGCCATTACCAAGTCATCCAAGTTTCCCTTAAACCACTTTGGCTCAGTCAACACGGATATCCCGCTTGCCCCTCCATTCGCATACTCCAGCGCTTGCTTGCATGCTACCACCTCAATGTTTATGTTTCCTTTGCTAGGCGATGCCCGTTTTATTTCTGCCACAACCGACAGTCCGTTTCCGTTTACTAGTCGCTCGTAAAAGTCTATTGGCTGTGGTGCCAAGCTTGGCTGCATTCTCAGCATCTCCTCCAGCTGGTCAAACGACTTTCCCGCAACCTTCTTGCTATTCTCAACATCCATTATACGCTGCCTGTAAATCTCCTCAAGAATATCCATCCCCAGCTTCTCCTTCTTCACCACCTTTTCATCCGCACCAGCATCAACACCATCCTCTCCGCCTCTTTTTCTTATCTCTTCCTCCCAAGTCCCACAGCTCAGATCCAAAAAGTTCCTGAACATCAATATCCCATGTTCCGACAAAAAACTCTCTGGGTGGAACTGCACCCCTTCCACTGTATATCTCTTGTGTCTTGCTCCCATCACTATTCCGTTGCTTGTCTTGCTCGTTATCTCCATGCTTTCTGGCAATGTGCTTTCTTCACACGCCAACGAGTGGTATCTTGTAACCGTGTATCCAACCGGAATCCCCTTAAAGCACCACTTTTCGTCGTGGAATATCTGCCCCACTTTTCCGTGCACCACCTGCCCAGCAAACCCTACTGTACCTCCATAGTACTCAAACATACATTGCAACCCCATGCAAACTCCCATTATTGGCACCTTTCCTGCAAAGTGCTTCAACACATCAAAACACACTCCTGTATCTTCTCGTGGATGTCCTGGCCCCGGCGACAACACTATGTGTGTTGGGTTCTTTGCCTCTATCTCTTCAACCGTAATCTTGTCATTGCGGTATACTTCTACTTGACCACCTGCCTTGCAGAGATATTCATACACGTTCCAAGTGAAGCTGTCGTAGTTGTCTATCAGTATTGTTGTCATTTTATTTTTATTTATCCTTGTTACTTCCTTTGTCTTTTTTTTACTTTTACAATTATTAATTTGTTTTTTTTCTGTTGATTTCTTTTCCTTTTACTTTTTGTGGATTTAGATGGCGAGTCCAAATACGTAAAGGTATATGTCGTGTATATATCAGCTCCTAAAAAGTATTTATTTATGTTTTTGGTTTCCTTTTATAACAAGAGGGTTTAGTTTGTTAGCAAAGCTGTATTCTCTTTATTTCAGTTTTTTTCACTTCAAAAAAAAATATATATATTCATGAAGAAAATGGTTATTGTTTGAATTTATTTACTTTACTGATTGTTGGTTCTGGAAATAATCAACAATAACCAAAAAGCTAAGCGTGGATTTATTCGATGCTTTTAGCAAATGAGTTTCTATATAGCCCAATCTCATTAAGGAATTTCACCACTAATGACATGGAATTAAATAGCAAGATTCTTCAAAGTGAGTGAGGAATAAGGTAAAAAAAAAAGTCGAGTTTGGTTTTTAACATTATGATGCAATATAAAATCAGTCTAAAATTGATTCAACAACCAAGTATTTTCGATTTAACCATTTCTATTTAATTCAAGAATAAAAAAAAAGAAAAAAAGAACAATTCGATTCTCAGTATTGCCCAATCTTTAATTCCAAAACGACTTCAACTTGGCTTTAATTTAGTCATTAAGCACAAAAATTTCCTGTTTCCTGGCTTACCATTCACTAAATCGTTATATGATTCATTAAAAAAAAAATTATTTTATTAAATGTTAGTCAGTAAAGTTGGCAAAATGAAGTATAACTTGCTACTTTAATTTCTGGAATAAAATAAAAGTCTGATTTGATTAGATCCAATTGAACACAACAACGTTAACACATCTCGGTAAATAACAGTTAAAAAAAAGAGCATCAAAGTCAAAATCATTATCACAGTAACTTGAGGAAATCTCACTTGCACTGATTTGCAAAAGGAATGAAAAGTAGCTGTCAAGTTCAAATCTAAAAAAGCCAAGTAATAAAAAAAAAATTGATTCCTGCCGGACTCGAACCGGCGACCGTCTGTGTGTTAGACAGACGTGATAACCATCTACACCAAGGAATCAGATGAAAAATTTACAAGGTCGCTAGATCATATCAGCATTAAAAGAAAGACTTTAAATAATCCGAGAATATTTTGAGTCTGAGTTTGGTAAATATGGCGAAACTACATGGATGACTCGAATGCCGCGATAGTTGCAGCTTACACCCGATGATATGAATCGTCCAATATTTTTTGTATTTGAAAATAAAAAAAACCAGAACGAGGCAATAACAATAAAAGGAGAATTAATAAATACCAAATAAATAAACAAAATAAATGTAAATAAACAAACAAGAAGGGCGTTTCTAGTTACTGGAGTCTCATGTACACCAGGTAATAGGCGTGGACAATTGGGACGTGAGGAATTTTTGCAAACTCGGTGTTTAAAACAAAATCAGGCCGAGCAGGTTTCCCAAATCCAACAGTACTGGTGTTGCTGATGGCTCTGGCGCTTTCGTAGCCACTGGGAACAGTTACAATGAGTTCTTTGAGACGCAGCACGTTTTCGCTGATGGCAAAGCCAATGTCCTCGGTGAGCAGCATTCCAAGCGGCCAAAGTCGGTTTTCAGAGTCACGGACATCTTGAACACCAACGATAAGCAGTCCGCTTGGACTTAGCTTTGTGGCTGTTGAGACTACCAGTTCGGTGAGAAGCTTTCTGTACGTTCTAATGATTGCTTCAAACCTGTTCGAGTTCTGGTTAAGATTCGGAGGGTTTAGGCTCCATAGTTCGGCTGGGGTGATGTGTGGGATAACAAGCAGGGAAAGTGGCGGTGTTTTGATGTCTTTAGTGTGAATTGGGAGCATTTCATTTGGATCTTCTGACCCCCCTGATTCGGGGGTTTGAGCCTTTGTGGTGTCAACTGCGATAGATTCCATACCTGTAGATTCAGATGTAGGGAAATTCTTGATAACCCGTTCAGGTGTTGATGACTTGACTGATCTAGAGTCCGGTTGAACAGGCTCATTACTAGATACACACGAATCCGAACCCGAGTCTGAATTAGAATCAGAATTAGGATCAGAATCGGAATCGGAATCAGAATCGGAATCAGAATCGGAGCTAGTTCTAGAGTTATAACCAGAGCTGGAATCCGAGTATGTGTTTGAGGAAGAAATTTTGGCTTTAAGTTTTGTTCTGTTGTGGTGTTTTTGTGTTCGAGTGTTGTTGGCGATTCCAAGATTTTTCAAATAAGCAACGTCGTTAGTTTCTTCGCCTAATTCCGAGATAAGACCCTATTTATATAACAAATACAAATAAACAATTTAGTACAGTTACTTGTAAAAAAGATAAACATTATGAAATAAAGAAAAGAGGAGGGAGGAGGGGGGGGGGATAAAGAGAAGAAAGAAAGGAACTAACCAGAGCCAACAATGCCTGCTTGTTGTTGCGGATCGTTTCTAGGCGTTTTTGTTCGTATGATTTCTTTTGGTTGTTGTCAGCAGAGTGTGTGGGCTTTGGACTGGTCGAATTGGTTGGTCCGTTTGAATTGGTGTTGAGATGAGGGTTGGTAGGATCGTGCATGGTGGTGTTTGAATCAGAAGCAGGATTATCGGTGGATGGGGAGTTTACCGACAATTCCAAAAGCTCCCAGTTGGAGTAATCGCGGCCAAACCTTTGGACCATTCGCGAAACAATGAGATTTGCAAAGGTGAACAGGCGAGTGTTGTTTTTGGGATCAGATTTACCAACATGGAACGTCCAAACACTTCCCATAACCACGCTTTTCCTGTCTATTGGTGATGGTTGAATTGGCTGGTTGATTGTGCGGCAGCAAAAGCCGCTGGCAGCGCAAATCTCAGCCAAGACGGCGGGCGAGTTTCCAACAACTTGGAAGCTGTAGTCTTCAAGTGCTGATAGCCTGTGAGATGGGAAGGAGCTGTTGGGCAGCGCTGGTGGGTTTGGGATTTTTCTTAATGTGGCAATGAACTCGTGGGTAAATACCAAAAAGTCAAACTGTACACACAAATGGGTACCCAACCCAAAAGCCTGGCAGTACCTCTGTCTCTTGATTATCTATGGACAAATAAACATGCGTATTAGCAAACAAAAGCAAATAAAAGAATGTATAAAACAAATTATATGAAAGAAATAAAGCAAAAAAAATAAAAAAAATAGTTACCAGCTCATCGATGTCAAAGCCATTGTCGACATAGTTTCTAATTAGCTGGAAGCCAACGGGGATATAAAAGCATTGAGCCCTGTTGTCGCCAATTCCGAGCGTGCAGTAGTGGTGCATTTTCAGGAGTCTCCAGGTTTCGTTGATGACGTTGGCCATTTGGACTTGGAATTCTTGAGGGCCAGGAAACCTGCTCAGGTCGCCATTGATGTGGGAGGAATAAGCGACACAGTCCTTGTAAGGCGGATGAGTCAAAACATGGTCGAAAATAGCATCAGTTGTTGAGGAGGGTTGCGATGAGTTGTTAAAGAAGAACTGGGCGTGGTTCCCCATAATCAAATTCAGGTTGCGCGAATCGCCATTGAAAATCAGAGGTCTCAGCTTGGCGGGCAGCTTGTTTGCCAGAGATACGGGGACAGCAAACGAACAATTGCGTTGAGAGAGAGCTATTGCAACGGGGTTAATATCAATGCCAACACACTTTCTTCCCAGCAGAAACGACTCAATGGCATCAGTTCCTCTGCCCAAAAAGTTGGAAAGTACAAGCCCTCCACTCCGGGTGTACCGAATCAGAGCTCTTCTGACAGTTTGGGGCAGCCAGGTGCCGTGGTAGTCGGTTCCTGAATGCGAAGCCCATCTCGGTGCTCTGCCAGGAATGTTGAAGTATGTTGAGTTGACAGGCAGGGACCACATCATTGCTTTTGTCGGCCCATACGTGCTTAGTAGCCCAAGCGGCGCAGCTGAGCGCAGAAAGTTTGGACGAGGATTGAAGCTGTTTGACTCCAGTTCTGTGGTTACCGTCAAGTCAGACGCATTGCTTAGATTGACAGCTGACGGCGGCGGAATGCACGAGTCTCTTGTAAAGTAGGGGCTGTGCAGGTAGTCGTCAACAGCCCCCATATACTCGCCCGCACTGACACCCATTATTCTTGTAAACTCGTCCCCGCCCATCTTTAACTTTGCATTTGGCTCCGGACCCAAACTCATCATCTGCGGGTTTGCTGTGCCAAACGGATTTAGGGCCTCCAGACTCATTCCACTCTCGTCGCCATTGTCAGAAACGTTGCTGGTATCAAGCGTATACTCGTTCTCAAACGTCACCAGTCTATCACGTAGTGAGTCCTTGATCTTGGACAGCTCCTGGCTGTTCTTGCTGTCCAAGATCTCGCCTTTCGGCATCCACGAACTTGCGCTGTTGTAGCAAGGCTCGCACATTATCACCTGTCCATACCCAGTCCGCCAGTTTGAACACTCGGTTGTCCAGCAATACGAACAGTACACGCCAGCCACCCGCTCAGCAGCCTCAGCCATCTGGTTTGGCACCTCTGACCGTCCAACCAGCTTAAACGCCCTGTCCTCCACCTCCTCATCAGCCTCCTCGCCCTCATTTCCACCACCCGTTTCGTTTGTCTGCTCATCCCCATCCCTGCCCTCGCTTCCTTCTATATCCACGCCATCCATGATGCTTTCGTCCCAATCAAGTGCTTCTTTTGAGTACGATGGCCGGAAACACGATCTTCTGTGTGGATGCTGGTTAGGAAAGTCATACGCATAGCAGTCCAAACAGACATTGAATCCCCCGCTATTAATCCCGTAGTTTGTAGTGATGTTCTGACACTCACTGCACGTCCACCACGACATCGAATTGCTTACATTTGCTCTACAAACTGCGCACTTGGTCTCCACCTGCAATTCCACCCCCACCAGCTGATCCCCATTCTCCTTGCCCCCATTTACTGCCAGCTGCCTGCTATAGTTGCTTTTGTGCTTTGTATAATGGATCTGGCAATAGAAGATAAATCCCGCCTTGAACTTGTCCAACGGCATTCCGGAGCACATCACGTGGTAGCTTCTATGGCATTTAGCGTCAAAACACCCTATTGTCGCCCCCTTCATCCTGCATCTTGCACATTTCTACAATTGGTTATTCATCCGTTTGTTAAATTCTACAATCTAATAATCAATCACACAGCTATTTGGGCTATTTAAACTTACTATCAGCCGTCCACGAACAACCGCCTTTGACACATTGTACCAATCCCACTGGTCTGCTTTGTGTAGCTTTGTCAGCTGGTTTACACTGCTAATACCACTGCCAGTAATACGCTTATGTTTGTAGGATCCACGCGCTGGTGAGTCTACTACAACTTCTGGCGAGTACCTGGCACAGGAATCATGGACCCAAAACCTTTTTTGCTGTGTCTGTTGGCTCCTCTTTTCATCAGCTTTGCTGCCCCCCACACTCGTCTCTTTATCGTCGCCTACATCGGGCTGCTTGTTTGGTGCTTGTGTTGCCTGAGGCTTCTTCTTGCTCTTTTGCTGAATCAAAAACGGAACACTGCTAATAAACGCTCCAATGCTGAACTGCTCATCGTAGCTATCATACCCTTTGGCTGTGGCGTCTACACCTGTTTTTTCAAACTGTTCAATACCCATTTCCATCATTTGGCTTGACTGCTCCTTTTCTCCACACAACGCACATCTCTGTTGCGAGTGGTACATTGATCTTAAAAACTGGATATGCTCCTGGCTCTCCAGCAATCCAATCTTTGGTATCTTTTGATTCCTGTCCTTTGTCACATTCACCTTGCATACATCCCCACCACCAAACTCATCAAAGGCACGTTTATTAATATCCATCCCCATCTCCATTTCCACCTCTGCTCCCACTTTTACCATTTCCATACTAGCACTTGGACTACCGTCACCAACTACAGTTTGGCTCTCCCCTTCTCTATCCTCACTCTCGAAACCTAGAAAACTGGTATCATACACATCTTTGACATACTCTACAACCGAATTTGACAATATCAGTTGTGACACTTTTACCGATTGTTGCTCATTCTGCTTTAGCGAGTCCTGCTCACTTGCTTCTGGTGCTGCATTTTCAACCTCAGCCTTTGACTGCTCAACTATTTCCTGGATGCTCAATATTGGCGATCGAATAAATTTTGTTGGTGGATGCTGATGGTTAGTTGGGAATAAACCGGAATAACACCTATTGTTTTGTTATTTGTAAACTTTAGTTGATCTCTCTTATTTCAATAATAACAATAAATTATATATATATCTAGCTGTTTTACATGAAGCACAGATCAAAGCTGGAATAGTCATAGCCCTCTGACGGAACCTCACATTTGCTGCAGTAATATCGGAAACAACTGATAACTACACTACACTCGTTGCAATAAACCATCCACGTCTTTGACTCTAATAAAGCATAATCAACATCAATACCAACATTATTACCATCATCACGACTACTTGGCGCCCAACCCTGTATATCAATTTCATATAATTATTGTTTGCGTGTTTTTTTGTTTTGTTTTTTTTTTGTTTCATTTTTACCAGCTGTGTCGTCATTCAGATTTTTTTGTGAATCTATAAACACAAGGCTCTTTTCTAGCATGTCAATTGTTTGTTGCAGCGATTTGTTTCTCTCCGTTCGACTTTGTGATTTAGTTGAACCCGTTTTGCCCGTTTCGTGGGTAGCTGTCCCATTTTCGTTTTTCTCATTTGGCTTTAGAAACCTGTTCATATTTTGCTTTTTCAGCCTCTTTTTGGGCAAAATCCCGAGAAGCCTTCCATCCTTGTTGATGGTTTCCGTCAACACTTTGATTTGCTTTGAATTGAAATCAAACCATTCCCGACTATTCCCTTCCTTTGCCTTACCCACAGCATTTCCAGCATTTCCAGTATCGACTTCAATGACTTTATCACCAGAACTGTCACCATTATCTTCACCAGTGTCTTTCTCGGCTCTAAATTCTACCAAAACTCTCCCCTGTGCTATCGATACTATATATCCATCCTTCCATCCATTATTCTCAACGCTTTCCTCGTCTATTAAATAATACTTGCAACTCATCCGAGCTCTAACCTTATCCCCAATCTTGTAAAATATCTTGTAGTCCTGCATACTCATTTCTTTATGTGCCAGTTGAATTGTTCCAACATCCTCTGGATACAACACCTTTTGGTTCTGCTGGTCAAATGCATCCGATATTGCTTCTCTAACAGCAAGTCGAACCGATAAAGGCTGTTGTTTACTTTTCAAGGTCTTTTTTCTATCTTTATGCCCATCTATTTGTCATTACCATATTATTGTTATTGTTATTGTTATTATCACTATTGTCACCATTATTATTGTTATATCATATCGTATCATACTATTATCACTATTAACATTATCACTATTATTGTCATATAATATCGTATCATACTATTACACTTACTATATTCTATGCTGTCCTTGTTCAGAGCCATCAAAAGTGCCATTTGGTTGACCATTCTGCTATTCACCATTAGTCTTGGCGAGTTCACATCCACCCATTCGTTATAGTGCTCAGGCCAGCCTTCGTATCGAATATAGAGTCTGTATTTAACCTTCTGTTCAACCAGTCCTGGCCACCACTCGTTTACTTGCCGACCTCGAACTGCAACCATCAAATCTTTGGAAAAATGAACCGCATAACTCGACAATTTGGCCTGTTGGGGCAGGGAATGAAACTCGCCGTCTAGCTGCTCTTGTGCAATTGGTTTGCATCCGCCTTCTGGGATAGGTTCTTGTGGATCTCGTCGTTTTCGGCCTGGTCTTGAAACCTCAACCACAACCTTTTTTTCCTTCAACTTTGTGCTGTTTCCGCTTTTTTCTTTTACTTTTTCTCTTTCTTTTTTTGCTCTAGTATCTCCAACACCCTTGATTTTGCTTTTCGCCAGTACCTTCTTTTTCTTTTGCTTCTTTTTGGGCTTTGTGTAGTTTTTGTAGTTTCTGTACAACCCATCTCCACTGCTCCAACTACTACTGCTGCTACTGTCATCACTATTGTGTTCACTACCTTCAACTCCACTATCACTATCGACTACATCGCTACTATCACCATATTCAACACCTGAATCCACCAGTATTTCGTCGCTTTTACCCACTTGATCTCCCAAACTCTTCACTCCCGCCTTTTGTCTACTCATAGCTTGAGTTTCTCTGTACTTTTGGCTAAACACACTTCGTTTCTCCTTTTCTGCCTCTCTCCTTTCCACCACCTCCTCCTCAACCCTTTCTAGATATTCATTGTGCCTTTTAAGCAAATCTATAACCACCATTGTCCGCTGCTTTTCGTCAAGCTCAACTACCTCACCGCCGCTATTGCCGAGCTCGCTGCCCGGACTATGCTGTCTGATCCGCCTGCTCTGTATGTTTATCCACTCGTTGTACTCTACGCCCCAGTCCACATAACTAACCAGCAGCTTTCCCTTCCATATCGACAAAATCCTTCCCAAATAATACTTTCGATCTAGGTTCAATATCTCCACCAGCTGCCCAATCACAATCCCGCTTACACTACACACACTGCTCTCCCCACTAAACTCTTTTTGCCTGTCTGTTTTCAACATTGACCACACCAGCATTTCGGTCTCCGCCTTAGAATACTCCTTATTGTCGTATAAATGCTTGAATTCCACTTTCTGTTGCCCCACTGCCTTTTTCCCAGGCCTTGCTTTGGCTTTGACTTTGGCTTTGATATTAATCTTGGATATGACCTTGGACTTGGCTTTAGTCCCCGTTGCTTCTGCTTTCTCTCTTTCAGCCTTAAATTTAAGACGACCTATCAATACATTGCTTTTCTCAATGTTTTTTTTCATCTTTTTCAAATAGCTGCTGACTTTAGCCTTTTTCCCCACCTTTCCGCCAACTAATTTTGGTCCCAAGTAAGACTTGACACCTCCTTTACTTTTCTGAACCTTGACTTGTGCTTTTCCATCGTTCGGTAATCCACCAGCCCCACTTGAACTACCAATCCCACCTAATTCACCAATCCTACTTGAACCACCAACTTCATCCGAGCTATCAAACTCACCCGAGTCACTTCCACTCTCACTACCACTCCCAGCCATATTACCATCTTCAAAATTCAGTTTTATTCGCTTCGACTCTGTATCTATCCATTCGTCATAGACATTGCCCCACCCTTTGTACCGAACCTTTATTTTCCCTTTTTCAAGCTTCATTGATTTTGCCTTGTACCACTTTCTGTCTGCTGCCAGAACTAACAGCCTACTCCCCTGTTTATACTTACTATACGTCTCATTCGCTTCAATAAACCCTGCCTCGTTTGCCAAATAACTTGATATATTTCGCGTAAAAAACGCTCCTGTGGTTACCATCCCCCCATTACTCTTTTTCTTTCTTTCTTTATTACTCCTACCCGGCTTCGTCTGATCGTCCTGTTTGCTCCTGTTTGCTATCTGCTTCAATCCTCTTGCTGAATTATAAATATCCTGTTTGTTTTTCTCTCCATTTTCTACATTATTTGCCATTTTCCCGCCTTCAAGATTTGAACCACCATTTGGCTTGCTTTGACTCAGCCCTGTATCTTTTGTGCAAATATAGCTACTCGCTTCTACTTTTTGCTCTTTTCCATCACCTTTACTCCCATTCTTGGTATAACTCGGGCCTATGTCTCTATCCAACCTTGCATTCACACTTACCACGCCGCCTCTATCCAACCCCAATGTAGTTTTGTCTATACCAGCATCTGCTTTATCATATCCATCCATTCCTGCAACCTGACCCATACCACCACTGGTGCTTGATTTACTTTCTATAGCTATATTAACGGGTTATTTATTGGAATTTAATTTCTTACTAATTTAACATGTTTAGTTTGCCATAAGTTCCATAGCCAATTACTAGTTCTTTGCCCCCCCCCCCTTCTCCCCCACTTCCTCTCTTTTTTTTTATTCGGTTTACATTTGCTTTTAAAAATATACTTACAACTCGACTGACCTTTGCCACGCTTCAAAGCTCTTTCGCTTAGCCTCTTTTCAAATTTACGTATTTTGAATCTTGGAATTACGTCAGAAAACACCATTATACACCCTTCACATACCGATAACTCTTTATTCACCTCCAATAGCTCGTGAGGGTGCTTAATTACACTACAACTACCACAACTTGCGTTGCTTGATGCTGTTTGATTCTCAACAATAGTCCCATTTACAGTCTGACACTCCAACTCTTTGTACCTACTTTCTGTTGAAAGCTCCACTTCTGTGTTTGTTTTTTCAGACAGCTCGAGCCCTATTTTCTCCGCAGTATCTTGACGTAAAGTCTCCTCCAGTGTCTCCACCTCGCTTGTTGGTACTTTTCTTGGTCTACCACGCTTCCGCTTTTCCTTTGGCTCTTGTCCGATATCCCCGATACATATCAACTTTCTAGGCCTCCCTCTTTTCCTACCACCCCCTATGTTGCTTTCAACATTACTCTCTACCCTACCCAGCTCAGTGCCCTCCATTGCTTCTTGGCCAGCCAATTCAAAGCTCTTTTGGTTACCACCATTATTTCCACCGCCCCCAAATCCTGCTTTAAAATCACCTACGGCCACCGGTGCCTCAGCTGACTTTATGCTTGTCGGATCATCTTTATTTTCGAGCTTATAGTCACTCGAATCTACATTACTCATCGTTTTATGTGTTATACTTTGTTCACTTGTTTTTTTCGTATTGCTATTTCGTCTTTGGCTTGCTGACGCGGTAAACTTAAGCGTCTTATTTCGCTCTTTAAAATGAATTAGAATTACACTCTAAAAAGAATTCAAAGTGCCTTTTTTTGGTTTTCTCAAAGCTTACTTTTATTTCCTGAATAAAAATAAGCTATCTACAGTTCACGTTAAGGTGCTACTCTTTGGTAAATATCAAACAGTGTACTACGTTCGTTTTATTAAAGTTTGTCGCATCAGGCTATTTTTTTTTTGATCTTTTTGAGCCAAGTACCCCTCGTTAAAGTCTGAATATTTTATGTATTCTTGCTCGCATTTTGATCCAAAACCAAAACCTTTATCAAATCAAGTTGATCTGTTTCCATAACTTTGAGCCAAGCTTCATATTATTTCAAATCACTTATTAATAGAGTTTCGTGGTTTTAAATAAAAGTCTGGTTTGATTGTTCCTTGTTGCTTTTTTTTTTATTTTGCTGTATTTACTCGTACATAATTGGACATTTTTTATTTTCCTTCGTTTAAATATCGGAAAAGAGTAGCAAATCAATTTCTACAGGTTCCATCCTAAAGGGGTATTTACTTTTTTAATTTAATTACTTTTGTTTTTTTCCTTTTTTATCTTTTTTAAAAAAAATAAAAGCGGGCAACATCCGTAATTGGGAAACAAAAAATTAGAATTAAAGTAAAACTAATAGCAAAAACTTTTCAGCTTGACAATAAAATAAAAGCCTCAGCATGGATCGCTTGATTTAATTTCTAAGTTTGTGCTGTAGTTTACTTTTTATTATTGAAACTTACTAGTATGAACATCAATAAATGTGAAAATTTGTGACTGCTACTGTAGTAAGAATTTTTTTATTATGTAAACCTTGTCAGTCTTGGATTAGAAAAAAAAAACCCCATATAAAGTGTACAACCGAAGAAATAAAAGTAAGGCTTAACCAAGTAAACTGTAATTTATTAGCCAACTACAAAAAAAAAAAATACAAAAAAAAAAAAACACGAGTTACCGGCTCGACTCATTTACCTATTACACCTGCTTTTTTTTTTTTATCCACCGAATCGTACCCGACATTGTTTACCAAATCTATTGCGATCCTGGCCCCGTATGCTACTCCGCATCACTTATTTCATTCCACCATACTTCATCTTACCCATCTCAAATACTCTTCTGTGATGGTTTACTTTATAA
The DNA here is from genome assembly GCA_001661515.1 of Capniomyces stellatus. NCBI lineage: Eukaryota > Fungi > Kickxellomycota > Harpellomycetes > Harpellales > Legeriomycetaceae > Capniomyces > Capniomyces stellatus. The sequence goes on from LUVW01000023.1 coordinate 362,987, forward strand.
ATGAATATCTAGGTTTATTGGCTTTCGGTGTTAAAATAAACCGTGGTCAATGTCAGCAACAATTATGTTTGAAAAATAAAGTATAAATAGCATTATAGATGTTTTTCAAGCCCCAAACATATTATATTATATTAGATGGGTGTTTTAACATATTTTCACACAATTTACAATAGATGATTCATGCTTCTAGCGCCGTTAGGCACAACCAAGCTAACACTTTGACTGAATAGACTTGGTTTTAATGTTGAAAGATTGCAAAATACACTATTGAAACGTAGCATTGGCTAGCGTATATATTGTTGTCGAAATCTCCTACATTCTTCACTGCTCTTCCTGTTGCCTTAATTGATGTGGTTGTAAATAATATAAAAGTAAGACTATACGAGTAACTTATTAGCAAAAGGTTGATACATGCACTGCAGCTACACCTGCCAAATAAATATTATACGGGAGAAGCACTTGAAGGGACTTTCCCTAGCGGGCTCTAAGTAGCATGTATTTATAAATTTATAATTATACAAGCCGCAACGTTAGAGCGTACAATTCCATCTTACAATACGCAATTGTTATTAAAGTGCTTCCAAATGTTGTTTGGTGAAAAAATTATGGTTGAAACTCAAAAACATGTTTGCAAAAACACAAACGTTTTATCACAAGTCTTTTTGTAATTGAAGGGTCTAGTCAGCTTTTATTTTATTTTATTGAAATGTCTAGTCAGCTTTCAATTTATTTATTTTAAATACAAACAACCTGCAACCCTATTGTTGCAAAAAAATCAAGATGGTTAATGTGGTTCTTAACTTGATAAAATGTACTTCAATTCTTATAAATTGTAGAGTATCAATGAATGCACCTTGGTTAAATCAATTGATTGTGCCTCGGAGGTGTTGGTTTTCGCTACCAACACAAACATTTTTTTTTGTTCAATCTCCAGTAATGTCTAGTTAAATCAACTATCGATTGGATTCTCTGATTGTTGAGGTCATGGTGCAGCATTTAAGTTAATACGACTGCTGATTGTAAAAGCAGTCCGTTGCATTTAGCCATGGGCATAAGAATGTGTTAGTTCATATTGGTATTTTTTTTTTTTTTTTGCAATTGGAGTCAAATTGGTTCGATTGATTTTTAAAGGCAACTAACTCGCCAAATACTTTTTTTTTTCCTGAGAAACAATGATAATACAATACTGCTGATTCTTATTAAACGCATTATTAAGACCATTCCTATGAATGCGCAAGTCGAATATGCCTCAAGTTGCCGCTTACAAGTAAGGGAATAAGCAAGATAAACACAAACAGACGTTTTATTGTAGTTAAACGCTAGGAACAAGGTGCAGTAAAGGCATATCCTATCTTTAAAACAGAGGTGTGTAGTAAAGAATGTCAACAATAAACTAGTAAGAGTATATAACGTTATTACTAAAATAGCAAAACATGATTTGATCAAGTGTAAATGCGCTGGAATATGGTCAGCAACTGAATGATAGTACAGAAAATATATTTTATTAATCAAAACTCCTAGCATTTTTGCTAAGGGCATACTAATCATTGTTTTAGGCCTATAGACACAGTATTAGCCGTGATAGAAACCCTTTGCCACAAATGCCAGATTACTTTTAAAAATAAATAATGATAAAATAATATATCTAGGCTGAAATTGGATATAAAAACGTGCCCATCCACCTCAATATTTAATATCATAAAACTCGTCATATTTTTTCTCTAATCAAGCAAAAATATCTTTACCCTTTACAAAACAGCTTTTCACAACATTTTTTTTTAAAAAAAAACCTTGAAATTATAAAATGAAGTCCTCAATAAGTTATACTCTAACAATCGCTACCTTGTCAGCACTCTCAGCCAACTTGGTTCTTGGTGGAAACCACTCCGGATCAACCCCAGATGCCAAATACGAAGGTTCAGGATCCTGCAAAGTCAACCCAGGTGGTGACGGCGGCGCACCTGCTCCAAAGTACAGTGACAGTGGAGCACCAGGAAACAAATACTCAAAGAGAAGCGGACGTGGACGCAGACACGGACACGGACACAGACACAGACATAGACACGGATGGGGAAGATGGGGAAGATGGGGCCCATATGGTCCATATGGTCCATACGGATATGGTGGATATGGAATTGGATCAGTAGGATATGGAATTGGATCAGTAGGATATGGAATTGGATCAGTAGGATATGGTGTCGGATCAGTGGGATATGGTGTCGGCTCAGTAGGGTCAGTAGGATATGGTGTTGGATCAGTAGGATCAGTAGGATATGGTGTAGCTCAAGCTGGTGGACAGCAATATGCCGCCCCACAACAACAATATGCTGCCCCACAACAACAATATGCTGCCCCACAACAACAATATGCTGCCCCACAACAACAATATGCTGCCCCACAACAACAATATGCCGCCCAAGAACAACCAATGGTCGGATCAGGTGGTCAAGATCAATCTTATGGCCAAGGCTCTGTTGCTGGCAGCGGAGCATCACCAAGTGGTGATGATGGACAAGCACCAGGATCATACAATGACGGTCCAGCAACATCAGGCCCATCAAGCGGAGACGCTGCACCTGATTCAGCTGGTGCCGCCCCAGAGGAGCCAAAATACGCAGGAGCCGACAATGATAAACCAAAATATGATGACAAAGACCCAAAGAGCGGAGGTAACAAGCCAAAGTACTCTGACAACGGAGCTGGGGAGGAGAAGCCAAAATATAATGACAAATACTCGAGCGGAGGTAACAAGCCAAAGTACTCTGACAACGGAGCTGGAGAGGAGAAGCCAAAATACCAAGTCAAGGACACTCCATACAAGGCTGTTGAACCAAAAAACGAGAAGCCAGCTTACTCTGTAAAGAATTGAGCTCAGTTATCTAGCTCCTACTGTTTTTTTCTATATACACATATTTTATTGAAATTCATGATATAGTCTGTTGATTTGGCTATACTTTTTGGTTTTAAATTCATTATTCGATTATGAATAAAAGTATAAAGATTCAAGTATAAAGTGCTGCCATAGACGATAAGTTGTCAATGAGAATAAACATCAATTTTATGATAAGCAGGCTGCAAATTGCAATCAACAAGGGCACTTGGCTTCTTTGACTGGTGGAACATTTTTGCCGATCTTGTTTTCGTCTGTGCGGTTATAAACCTCAACTCATTAAAACTCACAACTTGGTTGATGGTAGGTTAATAAGGTATCTATCCTTGCCTGACATATCTTGGTGGCTTAATTAGGACAAATACAGGCTTCTGAAAGCAGCAGCAGATACTGTAAAATGTATTCAAAAATAATAAAACAGCGCTGGTGAGCAACTAGTTGGCAAAACTAAACTAAGTAGTACAAAGCATTCATCCAATTGGGTCGAGCAGGAAAACTTTAGCACAATTACTTTCTAAAACAATTGGCAGAAAGTGAGAAAAGAAGGAAGGAAGGAAAAAAAAAAAAAAAAAAAAAAAAANNNNAAAAAAAAAAAAAAAAAAAAAGAAGGGTGCAAATTGGAAGAAAAAATTGCTAATCGATATCCAATAGAAGATGAGAGATTCGATTTTTTCATCTTGCTCTTTTTTAGACTAATTTTTCAATTTGAAAAGTGAAACTAAGATTAGTCACAGTCTAAACCTGTTAATGTTGGGTTAAATCACATTCAAGTGATTGATCCCAATCACGGTTATTTAAGCATTTTCACCAAACTTGATAATTTTGGACTTGATAATTTTTTAAGCTTGATAATTTTTTGAGCTTGGTTCTAGAAATCTGAAAAAAACTGTCTGGTTCAGTCGCATTTGTAAGCTTTAGTATATAAACAGCCAGTAGCTTTTTCCTTTTTATTTATTGCCAGTTATAGTGGTAATTTTCTTTTCTTATTTTTAATAAAAAACGATAAAGATAAACGAAAAGTTATTACAAGTACTCTTAATGTATTTTATTGGCAGTGTACAAACATAGACATCTTTGAAATACATTTGTAAAATGTGCTAGAGTTGAGGGAGTGTGTTGACAACAAGAGATGAATGCTAGGTCAATATGCTTTGTAAAATCGGTACAGTCAATAGATATGGATAAGCCTAGTCGAGTGTAGCGAAAATAAAAGTTGTCATAATGGGTAGAGTAATGTAAAAAACATATGCACTTTTATGACCACCACCAACTCGAAGATACAAAAATAAATAAAAATAATTCTAGGTTAATGCCAAGTAGGTCGCGTTTATTTTAAATTATAAAAAACGGGATGTAGAGCAAGTAAAATGAAAGGGTAAGGGAGGGGTGGAAGAGTAAGGAGGGGTGAGATCTGTTTGAATTAGTAAGATTTCAAATTAGAATTTGAGCCAACTAAAAGTGCAAAAAACAGAATAAAAATTATATGTACTATTCTCCTAAACATAAAAATTAAATAAAACTTGCTTAAGGATAAAGAACAAGGATTATTTTTAACAGTATTCAGCGAATGAAAGAATAATAACACTGAAACGCCTTATATGTCAAGAGTAATAACAGTGGAAACATAATTTTTTTATAATGGTCACGGTAACATGGCAAAAAAAAACTTGTTTTTAGTGAAAAGGTGAATTGAAAAAAAAAAAGTGGAAAACAGTTAAAACGACTTTAAAGATTAGGATTATGAAAAATTGGTTGCGAAAACAGAAGTTCATGCAATTTTTCATGAATTTGATTCGCCAAAATATGGGGTTTTCAGCACAGCTTTAGCTTTTTAATAAATTGATTAGATGGTGAATAAAAATGCACTCAATATTTTTCTCCAAGTATCAAAGAAAATTTTTTTTTTTTTGCTTTGGCAAAATGAAGATAGTGTTTATACCATTAGCTTAAAACCCAGGACAAAGTAAAAGCAAAATATAAAGCGATTGAGTTTCCAAGAATTTGACAAAGATAAAATATAAAGCCAAAAAGTTTTTCTTTGCTAAAACCAAAAACATCTCTTCTTTTCTTTTACAGAGTTCAGCGATTCTTTATAATCAGTTTGCTCTAATAAAAAAAAGAATACAAGTATAAGAAATATAACAGTAGACTATATACAAACACACACAACTATAAAAGATGGGAGAAACTTTTCTATTTACATCAGAGTCCGTAGGAGAAGGACATCCAGACAAGATCTGTGATCAAATCTCAGACGCAATTCTTGACGCATGTTTGCAACAGGACCCAATGTCCAAGGTAGCTTGCGAGACAGCAGCCAAAACCGGTATGATTATGGTGTTTGGAGAAATCACAACAAAGGCAGTGTTGGATTACCAAAAGATTATCAGAGGAGTGATTAAGAGCATTGGATATGACGATTCAAGCAAAGGGTTTGATTACAAGACCTGCAATGTGTTGGTGGCGATTGAGCAGCAATCACCAGATATCTACCAAGGATTGGTGCAAAACGGAATGGACATTGAGAACATTGGTGCTGGAGATCAGGGAATTATGTTTGGGTATGCTACGGACGAGACACCTGAGCTGATGCCATTGACTATTGTTCTTGCACACAAACTCAACATGAAGATGGCAGAGTTGAGAAGAAGCGGTGAGCTTTCGTGGCTGCGACCAGACTCAAAGACACAGGTTACAGTGGAGTACAAGAACGTTGACGGGGCAATGGTGCCTTTGAAGGTAAACACAGTCGTCATCTCCACACAGCACTCACCCGACATCAGCACGCCCGAGCTGAGAAAGGAGCTGCAGGAGAAGGTTGTGGATGCCGTGATTCCAGCCAATTACCTGAGCGCAAACACCATTCTCCACATGCAGCCATCTGGCAAGTTTATCATTGGAGGACCTCAAGGAGACGCTGGACTTACTGGCCGTAAGATCATTGTAGATACATATGGTGGCTGGGGAGCCCACGGAGGTGGTGCCTTTTCAGGCAAGGATTTCTCCAAAGTTGATCGATCTGCTGCCTACGCTGCCCGGTGGATTGCCAAGTCACTCGTTGCTGCTGGAATTGCCCGTCGTTGTCTGGTCCAGCTCTCCTACGCTATTGGTGTAGCCGAGCCCCTTTCCATCTACGTCGACACCTATGGCACCGAACAAAGACCAAAGGAGGAGATTCTCCAAATTATCAAAAACAACTTTGACCTCCGTCCAGGTGTCATTGTAAAAGAGCTCGATCTCTTCAAGCCAATCTACCAAAGCACCGCCTGTTACGGCCACTTTGGTCGCGAAGAGTTTAACTGGGAAAAACCAAAAACCCTAAAATTCTAATCGATAAAAACAACCTTGTCTTTTTCTCTTCACCACTCCCACCACCCATTTCCTTTCTTCTTTTTCTAAATGAAAAAAGTGAAGCAAAACTGGATCTTACCAAGCCAAGTATAGACTTAATTACTACAAAATCCTCAACATGCATATATTATATATGTATTCGCCTTTTCTCATGTAAATCGAGATTTGGCATACGCAACCATAGCCTTTCTTTTTATTACATATTTTTCTCCTTTTTATTTTATTTTATTTTTTAAAAATAACAAAGCTTGTACATCACTTGAATATGTCTTTAAATTGCTTAATCCGACTTCACTCTTACATATCCACCACCACCACCTTAACTACTCTTAATCTTTTACTTTACTTTCTACAAGTAACTTTCAAACTACTAGTACAACAATGCCAAGCGCTAAAGGATGTAAGCGCTGTCCGTAAGTGACAGATTGAACATTTTGAATACCAAAAGTAATGTCATTTTTATGATTCATTGTCATGTGCTTGTGCACTATCCTAAGCTATTGGAAGACGATGTGGGAAGGTTTTCTTTTCGCTCGTTTATTATTATTTTTTTCACCCAACAACTTAAAACCGTCAAACTGCTTTATTTAGAATAACATGGTAAAAAGTCATGCTGAGAGAATTTGTATTCTTCTTTTTCAATTTGAATTGATGTGAACTTTAATAGTTCCAAGAGTGTAAATAAGTAAATAAAATTGTCAACATCATGTTGATTAATTAATAACAAAGGCTATATTTTGATTTGTTGTAAATATATTAACAACACTGAATTTAGTTTCAAAATAAGCCAATAAATAATATGCACATGGTAAAATAAATCTCAATTTATTTCCATCAAGCTTTTTTTCTGCTTTTTTACTTTGCTCTATTAATACCATTGCCATAAAAACATATTCAAATCTTTAAATAATAAAGCCATTATTAGTAGGGAAGAATTAAACCAAAAGCAAAGAAATAAGGCTACTTTTTCCAACTATAGCCAAAGTAGCAGCAACTTTTCTTTCTTTTTATTTCTTTCTTTTTTTACCACTTGTCCCTCATTCATGTCTTTTCTTTATCCCTCTTTTTGCGCTTTAAAGAATCAATGTTTATTTTTAATTTCCACCTTATTTGGTTAATAAAATCAATGAACTTGCAAACCAAAATTGCCAATAGAAATTGGACAAAGTAATATTAAAACTAAACAAATCGCTCTGTAATTGTTTGTCTTTGTTCTTTTGCTCATGTAGTTTGTTCAAGATAATGGACAGAATTGAAATTCCTTTTTTTTCTGTTTTTTATTTTTCTTGCTATTTCCAAATTTGATTAACACTAATTAGCTTCTGCTTGATAAAAAAAAAAAGTGAAGGTTTTTTTAGTTGCTAAAAAGTCTGAGTTGTTGTTATTTAAAAAGCGCTCTTGCAAACATATTCCTTTTACTAATCTTCAAACACTCTGGTTAAAATTAGCCATCGCAGGTAAATTTCAAACATATTTTGTTTTATTGTTTTCAACACACAAACTAGCACTGGTACTGGTGCTGGTGTTTCTGTTCAGCTAACCACATAATCTACTGCTTATTTTTCAACATTTCATTTAGCTAAAGCTGTAAGCTATAGCTTTAGCAAGTAAAGTAAAGCAAAGCAAAGCACTCAACAACTAACCACTTTTTATTCTTTATTCTATTTATTTGCTTGCCACAATCCAACTCACTCCATAGATTAGACCTTTGAATATTTATATACAAGATATATAAATTGAAATTCTTGAGGGAAATAAATACAGAAGCTTGAAAACTAAAAAAGAAAATCTTGCCACGAAATGTTTATTATAAATTGGTTTTGGGATGTCCTTGAGAGTTTCGGTAAATAAAACAATATATAATCATCATACTCATACCCGTGTACTTGTTTACGCGCTAAATATACCAACCATCATGGCAGCAATGATTAAAATATAAAACATGACCTGGTTCCTGGATTGGTTCACAATAAAAACAAACAAACAAACACACAACCAACCAACACAACCACAATTTGTATACCAATAGGACTTGTGAATAAAAACGCCAAGATTCTATTCCTGGGACTTGATAACGCAGGCAAAACCACCTTACTACATATGCTTAAAAATGACCGTTTGGCCACATTACAGCCAACACTGCATCCAAGTAAGTATCATGCCCCCCACACTCACACTTTACTCTTTCCTTTTTCTTCTTACTCTTTTTATAACAAGAAAAATATGTTCATCTTTTACCGCACATCATCTCTGCCCAATCCGACCACTAACAATACATCTTCATATACTGTTTTGTCCAACCCTAGCATCCGAGGAGCTGTCTATTGGTAATGTCCACTTTACCACACACGATTTAGGAGGCCATCAACAGGCTCGTCGTTTATGGAGAGACTACTTTCCAGAAGTTTCTGGTATCGTTTTTTTGGTAGATGCTGCCGATCGTGAACGATTCAACGAATCTAAGGCCGAATTAGATGTAATAACAACAACGCACACTATACTTTATTTTCACTATTTGCCATTATGGCTAGTCTATCAGCTCTGTCAATCCACATAATCCTAACTTTTATACTCAATTGGACAATATAGGCCCTTCTTGCTATTGAAGAACTCCAAAACGTCCCATTTTTAATTTTGGGAAACAAAATCGATGCCAGAGGAGCTGTTTCAGAAGAGGAACTGCGTGCACAATTGGGTCTATACCAAACCACTGGAAAGGTACTTTTTAGTTTTTATTTATTCAACCTAATCTATTCTCTCTATATCCACTCCCACCTCCTCAGTATTGCACCTTCATTTACTGCTATTGATATAGTATTGTCAACATGCTATTTGCATATCCATTTTGGCGCATCTTGCTAACTTAAAACCGTCTGCAATCTATTCAATAGGGTAAAGTAAGCCTTAAAGAAATCCGACCAATCGAGGTTTTCATGTGTTCAGTTGTCATGCGTCAAGGCTATGGAGATGGTAAATAAACCTTTCAGCTTTCTATATTATTGTTTCCCTTTGTAATTAATTCATTATTTAAAACCAAAATCATCTATTCTATTCTATTTACCCTATACATCGAATACTTATATTTCTGAATAATTTAATGTAGGTTTCCGCTGGGTTTCTCAATACGTTTAAATTCCACCTTTTTTTTGCTTTATTATTTCCAACTTTTCCTTTTTAATTATTGCTCTTTTTTTTCTTTTTTTTCCTTATTCATTTGGTTTTGATCATTTTTATAAAAAGAACCAAATAAATCCACGGACTCTATTGTATTTGTTTTTTGTCCTTTAACTTTACTTTTGGTGTCTCGTGTCGATCATCCAAGTTTACCACGAGCACCACCCCCCCTCTCTCTCTCTCTCTCCTCCTCACTTGTATTTCTATAGACATGGTGTGTGGTCTTAGCCAAGTGTTTTAAACTTCGGATCAAACAAGGTATGTATGGCATCATCAAACAGCTAAAGCAATGTTACCAGCTTGAATAGGTCGAGTCAGGTAATTATCACACCCTTTCAGACTTAACTTTGATCTACGTTTGTCTTAGTTTTGCATGTGTTTCTCTTGGTTTGATTTTTATTTGTCTTGGCAAATCCAAACCGACAGCAAATTAACCACAAACGAGCGATGTCTAAATATTTGGTAAGTTTACTTGGCCAACAAAGTTGATAACATTCTCTACTGTTCACAGCACGGAATTCGCGATATCTAAAAACTCATTATGGTCCAAACCTTCTGTTTGTACATTGGCAAAACAGAGCTTTGTAAACCTTAAATCTTGAAATAAGAGGCAAAGAAAAAAAAGACGATAGTACAAGGATTATTGCCTTTATACGCTTTTCTTTTACTTTATGGGTTGGGTAAAAAGCTCATTTGCTGGTTATAAAATCCCATATTGGTCGGCGGAAATTAATTACAAAAACCCTATTCACATTACGTTTGGTTTAAGCGACCACGGGCAAATGAATTTCAAGCCGACTGGAATTTCTAAAACATTGTTTAGGATTATTGGAAAGGTAGGATTTTTTTTATGTTTATAATGCCAGCCAATGGGGGTACAGTTCTTGCATTTATTATACCTGGTTTGTAATTGTTTATGGTGCTTTGATTGTTTAAAATGCCATTGTATTACGGCACTAGCTTTCCAACTACGTAAATTAAAGCTGAAATCCACCAGTAAGAGCACCAGTGTTCAAGGAAGATGTTGAAAATTAAATAACTAAGCTCTTTAGATTGAGATAAAGGAAAGAAAAAAAAAGTATTAAAGTAAAAAAAAATTCGAATAGCGTGGTTTTCAACTGTCATTAATGCGTTGAATAAATAAATTGAGAAAAATAAAGTCAAAGATCTCGTGAATAATTTGTAACGTGTAAGCTAGAGCCTGAGCAAAAGGAATAAAATAGAGAAAAAAGAGTAGTATGTGAAAAAAGAAGGAAAAAAACCAAGCCTTTTTGCTTGGTACTGAACTAAAATAAACTTGGCTTGTAAGAGTTTGTTTGCTAATGAACGCCGGGAAGAAATAAAAAAAAAACATGAAAAGAAGGGAAAAAAAAAAGACATAATTAGCTCTTATTTTGACAAACAAAAATTGGTAAAAGAGAACGGTCATTCTTGGTTAGAGGGGCTGGTTGGTAGTTGAGTTGAGGTTGGATTGGACTGTTTTGCTGGTTAAAAGTTACCAATAGACTGTTTGTATAATTAGCAAAGCCCGTAGTTTGACATTAGGTAACTGAGAATAAACCAAGTCACCAAGCATTGCTGAACTGAACCAAGATTTGGCGCTTTTCTCTTTATACAAGTTCATTATGAGTTACTATATTTAAATAATGCAATTTGGTTTTAAGTTTTCCAACTAAACAAATAATAATATGTTTTTTGCTTTGAATAGCTAAAATTGCTGAAGATATTAATAATTCAATAGCAATCAGTATCAGTTTCTTTTAACTATCTTTGTAAAAAAATTTAGGGAAATTTAGTAACTAGGCATATAAAACAAGTTATATTCCGCAAAGCGATATTTTATCCATTTTATATCATATCATATTTCTTTCATTGAGCATAGATATAAAGTAAGTGAGTGACAATAGTCTTGCCAAGCATAAAGTGGGACAACGAACAGGATAATAATACGCAAAAACATCAAAGTTTATACGCATTTACTTTTTTTTTTCTTTACCTTTTCGCGAACGTATTAGCACAAGTATATTCTTTCTTTTTATCTTTCAATTTAGTTTGACAAATCTTCTCTAGCATAAAAAACAAAATATGAGTCGTGATAGATACAAAGAGCTCCAGGTAAAAACAACACACGCTACGTTATATATATATATATATATATATTCATGATACAATACATGTATCGCATTGTGTGTTTTAATTATCAAATGACAAAAGTAATAAAGAAAAAAAAACAAGGAATTCGTTTCATGGGTTCATTTAAATCAAATCCTCCATGCCTTTTAAGTTTTGACTATAAAGTATACATATGGCAATGTTTAAAGGGAAAATTATTTTTTTCTTCCTTTTTTCGTTCTGGTGTTTTTATGGGATTTGGAAATGAACAAGTTGGTGGGACTAAGGATGTATATATAGGCTGAAAGAAACAATAGTAAATAATACTTTAAAAAAGAGTCTGATGAAATTTAAATAGAAACGTACTGGAATCAATGAAGAGTTTCAAAGCAACAATGAAATGACCAGAATTCCAGTAAGAGCGGACTCTGAAGGCACCTCTGATGTGGAGTTTTTTAATATGGTAAGAGCTGGTATGCTTTATTATTATCACCGATACTATAATTACTGCTATAATTATTTCTGATATTGTTATCACTGCTGCTGCTACAGCAGATTCAAAAGAGTCAATGAGCTAATGCGATAGAGTGTGGATAATTCTAGAACGACAAAATCAAGGCCGGATTTTCACAGGCTGAGTCGATGATATCGGATGTCACGAGACTGCATGACAGGGCGTTGGCTTCAATAAACGACAGTGCATACAAGGAAGTGATAAACGATAGAGATTCTTTAGACAGAAAACTCAACAAACTGATAAAGGCGATCAAGAACGACTTGGACAGTAAGTAAACCCAAAATCAAAACCAAAGCAATGATGTTGTATATGATCATAAAGTAGATATATGGTTATATAATGGTATAATGATATAATAATAAGTTGTTGGTTGACTTACTTTTTCCAAAGAAATGCAAAGTGCAGCCTCCGAACACTGGCTACCACGATCACAAAGCGTTTCAAGACTTGGCAGACACCAAGCATTGGCCAAAAACTTTGCGGAAATAATCCAGTTCTACCAGCAATCAAAGCACGAGATGAGCCAGCGTAACCGTCAGCGCTTGAAGAGACAGTACCTGATTGCTCGACCAAATGCGTCAGAGGCAGAGGTCGAGGATGCAATTGATAATGATCGTGCCAACAATGTGTTTGCACAGGCTGTTATGAACTCCAGCAGAGTTGCAGATGCTTCAAAGGTTCTGAGAGAAGTCGAGGAGCGCCAAAAGGACATTGCCAAGCTTGAACAAACCATTATTGAGCTAGCGGCTCTATTTGAGGAAATCAGCGCAATGGTCAACCAACAGCAAGGAATGATAGACGAGATTGAACATGCTGTCGAAGACACCAATGAGCAAACTGTTGCTGCTGCAATCGAGGTCGAGAAGGCCATTGTCTACAGAAAAAAATCAAGAAAGGTAAATTTACATAATCCCATTTCTCAATTATTCAAGCTCGTTTCTACTTTTATACTCTTTCTTATCTGAACTGCGCACTTATATTTAACCATTAATTTTTGTTTGTTTTGCCTAACTCCTTCTTTGAAACAGAGAACATGGTGCATTTTGGCATTCCTGCTTATTCTACTGATTGTTATCGGTGTTGTTGTTTACTTTACTTTGCCTAAAAAGTGATCAATATGTTTCCCTGACCCTATTTACCTCGACTATTTTTCATATTTTTTATTATTTTATTATTTTTGTGTTTTATTGGCAACAAAATAAAAACAACATACAACAATACTATAAAACACTGCTATTTTCATATGATAAACGACTATATTAGCCAGTACTCCCTTCGATCAATCAGATCGTCCGTACCCGATGGGCATTGGTTCAGGGAGATTGGTGCTACCTTATTTAGTCAAAAAAATCTGCCTAATTTCAAAAGTTTCCACAAAAATTGAGCGTTTATATTTTTATTATGTATGGGTATATTATAGCCATAAGAATTTTATAAATAGAAACAAAAATCGAAGTTTCAAAATCGGAATAATACAAAAGAAATAAAGTAAAAAAAGAATATGTAAATGCCAATGCAGAAAAAGAAAGGGTATTTTTTTTTTCTCCCTCTTTTTCTTTAAACACTAGTCAGGCTGTTGATGATAAAATGAACGCAGGAAACAAATCAAATGTATATGTGTGCTTGTGTGTGATTGTGATTGTTTAGGATATTATCAGGGGGTAGTGGGGTAGTGTGAATCTAGAAGTCGTCGCACAGTTCAAATACATCGTCTCTAGAGTTTGCAGAACCTGAATTGCCACTACCCATCATGACACCAGCCTTCTGGTAGTCGGAAACACGTTTTTCGAAAAAGTTGGTCTTGCCTTGCATTGAAATCATGTCCATAAAGTCAAATGGATTCTGCGAGTTGTAGTGTTTGGAGAATCCCAGAGCTATGAGCAGTCTATCGGCAACAAACTCAATGTATTGGCACATCAGTGCACTGTTCATTCCGATCAGCGATACTGGCAACGACTCTGTCAAGAACTTTTGTTCAATGACAACAGCCTCAAGCACAATGCCCCTGACCTTGGCCTCAGAAGGCTTGTTGCTGAGATGGCTGAATAGCAGACAGGCAAAGTCTGTGTGTAACCCTTCATCGCGGCAAATAAGCTCATTGGAGAATGTAAGTCCTGGCATCAGCCCTCTCTTTTTGAGCCAGAAAATTGCTGCAAACGATCCTGAAAAGAAAATACCCTCAACTACTGCAAACGCCGCCAAACGCTCACCAAATGGTGCCTCATCGTCATCAATCCACTTCAGGGCCCACTTTGCCTTTTCTCCAATGCACGGAATGTTGTCAATTGCGTTAAACAGGTGGTTCTTCTCTGCCTCATCTTGAATGTATGTGTCCAGCAGCAGTGAGTACATTTCGCTGTGAATGTTCTCAATCATGATTTGGAACCCATAGAAACATCTTGCCTCTGGAATCTGTACCTCATTGCTAAAGTTGCTCACCAGGTTTTCATTGACAATTCCATCCGAGGCAGCAAAGAATGCTAGGATGTTCTTGATAAAGTAACGCTCGTGTTCTGAAAGCTTTTCCCAGTGTATTTTGTCATGTGAGAGATCCACCTCCTCAGCGTTCCAGAAAGACGCTTCCGCCTTTTTGTACATATTCCACACCTCATGGTACTTGATTGGGAACAGCACAAATCTGCTTGGGTTTGGCCTCAAGATGTCTTCCTGCTGGTCCAGCAGCTTTACTGCGCTGACTTTTGGCTGTGCCCTGGCAAGCTCTTTCAGGTTTGGCTCAACCATATCAAAGTCATCCATTACCATTGCGTTGATATTCATTTCTTTTTTTCTGTTGTTGTTTAGTCTAGAGTCTAACGTTAATAAAATGTTGGTCCTACTTTTTTTTTTAAAGAAAAATAAGGAGTGGTGTTCAGCTTTTTTACAAGTTCCAGTGTTGTTCGACCCAAGGTTATGAGACTTTCTGATATTTATTTTGTTTTTGAAAACTGCCGATAAAAGTTATTTCTAATTACTTTCTGTTCATGTCTGCCTTGCTTTGCCCTATTTATACCAATTTGTTTTTGTTTTTAGAAAATAAAAAGTAAATACAGAATTCTAAATAACTACAACAATAAGCACGAAACTGGGAAGAAAACGCTGTACAAAGTTTTATTAAAAAAATTCTTTAAATTGATATATTTTTTCCTTGTAGTAAAAAAAAATGAAAAAGAAAAAGAAAAAAAATTAACGCTCATAAAGCACCATTAAATATTTTCAGCAGTATATAGGCATTTTGGACTAGATTAGTGGTTCAAGAAATATTACCTGATAAGAATTCCTGAATTGGATCGAGTCGATTGGCTAATTCAGTATTAACGCAGCATCTTTAAATTCAGCTTTTTTCTTATTTTTTGCCAAAATGCTTCCTTAATTTAAATGTCGAGACCAATGGTGCCCTCTCTCTCCCCCCCTCCCTTGCTTAATTAGTAATAGTTCGAATTTAGCTCTTCAGCCATTGGACATACCAACATTTTTTGCTTTTAACAAAAACAATCACTTGCTCAAGAATTCAGGAATAGTTTAGAAATCACACACACGTACTTTAACATTTGGCTTATCTTTCCCTTGAAAACGCGTTTTTAATCATTTTATTTATTATAAGGTTACTCAAAAATGTGGTTTATTTATTTACTTTGAAATTCCGTGTGATTTATTTATAATTTTGACTCAATCTAGCAAACCATTTTGGCATATATATCTGCCCTATTCGCCCAATGTTGTTTACATCTATTTACCAATCCACACACTGTTCAAATTTCGCCGAGTGCGCGTAAAACTAAAAATAAAATAAATTGTTTGATTAGTAATCTGCACAATTAAACAAAACAAAACAAACCTAATATAGCCAAACTAGTTTCTTGAATCATCTGTCTATCTTTTTGTTTATCTTTTTGTTTACTATTTGATTAGTCAGCTTTTCACCAGTTTTATAGCGCAGCGAATAGACTATCCAGTTTCGCCTCCACAATTTGAATAAACTTAAATACGCCATAAACTTGGCCTTTTCTTTACGTGTCTTACTTTAAACAACATTTATTAACTTGCCAATTATAGGTCACTGCCAACTGCATCTATATTTACATTTACAATCGTGTTTTATTTACATTTAAGTTAATGTTTATGTTTGTGTCTGGCAACGCCTGTTCCCCCTTATGTTTCCAAAACACGCGTTGCTGCCTGCTCAATCTCCATACATTTTGCTTTTCGCGGAAAGTACACGCCAACACCAAATCAGCAATCAGCTGAACCTCAGAACTTTTGAGCCAGTCAGGTGCGAAATAGTCTGGAAATAAAATCTCTCCACTTTAATTCAACTCGCCTCCTTTTTCTCCTGCCTTTTCTTTCTACTGGTTATCCTTGTTGATATTTTAATTCGAAATCGCGTTGATGTTTAAATTGGCTGCGTTGAGATACCTTATTCGCCTATAATTTAGTTTTTTGGCGTTTTAGGTTATGTAAAAAGAACAAAGTACAAACACCAAAAAACAAACACCAAAGAACGAAGAACAAAGAACAATGACAAAGAATAAACATCAAATGACAAAAAGAAGAACCGAGTCCAGTTTAAAAACATTTCTGTGAATATTTAAAGTTAGGAACGAAAATGGTTGGCTACCTGTGGGAAGCTAGAAGCTGTAATCTGATAACGATGATACAAAACAATTAAGATTCTGTAAATGCTTCATCAGTTCTTTTAAGTCAAAATTTTAACTGATAGCAGGTATGCTTCATGCTGGTTTCGTCTTTGGAAACAAGTAATGCTTTAATCATGAGTCTTACTCGAGCAAACGATATATAATTGAATTTGAGAAACATTGAGTTTAGTTTAGCGTTGTATGCTACAAATTATGGAAATCACTGTAATTCAGACATCCAGACCTGTCTTTGCTATTCAGCTTGGGCTTCCGCTACTGCTCCATTTCAATTATTTTTCAAATATGTGATACTAGTTTGATGTTCTTAAACTCCAAGCTGGTGAGGAAAAGGCTAGTGAGGTGGCTATACCGAGTAAGGTTATAGAAATCAAAGTTCTGCCATTCCAAATAAACGTTCAAATTATAATGAAATGGCAATAACATTCAAAGAAAGTTGAAAAGTTGATGATATTATTCGCCAATAATGTTGATTTTACAAAAAAAATAAAAAAAAGCCAATACTAAGGCCGCTAATTTTTCTTGGGTAAAGTATTTAACGCCAAACCAGGAGGAAATCTTTGCTTTTTTACTAGTCTGATTCCATTAACATATCTTGATTTAAATAGTTTTATTTTCCAAATAGAAAATTTATTTAATCGAGCTGATTGAAATTGATCAACAACAAGGATTGTTACAAATTTGAAAGCTAGAAAAACAGGAGAATCGAGTATACATACATATATAAATAAAACTGACGACAACAAGGGATACTACAAAGCCTCACTATACAGTTATTGTTGGAGTATTGGAATTCAAAATTCTTATAGATTAGGATGGCGTTGAGCAGGAAAAGTAGTAAGAGCATTGATAGAAAGAGTATACTTAATGGGGTGGTATTTTGGGTAAATCCGACTTATGGAGGACCAGAACGAGCTCGGATTACACGGCAGCTGCTGAGACTAGGTGCTATTGAAGCGAGCACGACTTGTGATGATTGTACGGATTTTGAAAGCAGAGTCAGAGAAGATAGCAAAAAAGAAATTAAGAACGAGCTAGGCAAGCTAGTGGAAAGCGAAGAGGAGAGCGGAATTGAAGCCAATATCAGGCTAGAGTATACAAAGTTAAGAGGATTGGCATTGGGTGTGCCCTTTGGCTTAGAAGATAAAATATACAGATTCTCCTTTAAAAAAATAGTGGTTGGGGATGAAGAGGACGGTCAGGGAGACCCAAACAGCAAAGTTTTTGACAAAAAGCATGCAACACATGTCATAAGCAAGGATATATATTTCCCAGAGTATTATGCGGCTAAAGAGAGCGGGGTTAAGATAGTTGGCACTTCGTGGGTAGAGGCAGTTTCTAGGTTTGGTGTTCGCCAGAAGGAGGAGAGTCACAGTAGCGATATTGACAGGCAGATATTTAGTGGTGTTGTTGTAACAGCATCGCAATTACCAACAAGCGATAGAGAGGCGCTGTATGGTGGGGTTAAGGCGCTGGGTGGGCAGTTCCGACCGCATTTAGTTACGGAGATAACACATCTAGTGCTCCTAACAGGGACGGGGATAAAGTATGAGCAAGTCAGGGCGAACAAGCAGCTAAAGATTAAAGTAATACTGCCACATTGGTTTGAGCAAAGCATAAATCTGGGAGTGAAGGTTGATGAAAGGCCGTATTTGTTTCCAGACCCACCGATTTTCGAAATGCTGTGTGGTTTGAACAGAGGAAACAATTTGATTGATAGTATAAGCATGGATGTGGTGGAGCTAGATGGTCAGGTAGGCAGTAAAGACAAAGAAAGTATGGAGAGCAATGTGCGTGGAGTTGGGGATGGGGGTGATGAAGTATCAGGGAAAGCGGAGGCTACAGTAAATCACAATGACCTAGACCAAGACGACAGTGGATATGACGGAAATCTGGCCTGCGAAGAAGATGAGGATGAGGAGGTAGATGGCGGGTTTGAGGAAGTGGTGCATGATTTGGCAGAGGTGGCAGAAAGCGATGTGCAGTTTTTGTTAGGGTACAGAGTGGGGCTAAGTTTACACCAATACAGAGTTTTGGGAGGCGAGACGATAACAGAGATCAAGAGGAGGGTGGAGAAGGCAGGGGGGGAGTTTATTGAGCCAGCGACCTACACGGTTGGCGACGAAAGCGGCGATAGAGCAACAAAGTACGGGTGGGAGGCATGCGTGTTTGGGAGAATAGATATCCTGGTATGTCAGTACAGGTATGGGGGCGATTACGAGGCGGCAACGAGGGCAGGAAAGCTGGTGGGATCGCTAATATGGTTTATAAAGGTTTTCCAGACAAACAAAGTCACACAGCCAGAGAAACAGATTTTTGACTACCCGCAGCCATCTGAGGGTGTTCTGGGCAGCGATAGATGTGTAGTTGCGATCTCGGGGTATTCGTATAAGTCGAGGATGTTTTTGCAAAGGCTGGTTACCGCAATGGGGGGCAGGTACACACCAAAGCTTAAAAGCGATGTGCATACGCACTTGATTGCCAGCGACCCAACTAAGCTGAAGTTCAACAAGTCGCGGGAGTATAACTGCCATGTGGTCAATCACCTATGGCTGCAGCGGTCGTTTCTGGAGCTAAAGGAGCTTTCGGTGTCTCATCCCAACTTTACATTTTGGCCGCCGATGAGCCAATTGGCACTAGAGCAGTTGGTGAACAGAAATTGTGGGATTAGGCACGAGTCGATAGCAAAGAGTGTTGAGAGAATTGAGCTTTGCGTTGCCGAGGAAGTTTTGGGTTTGGGGAAGTTTGAGAAAGATCTGGGTGATATAGGCCCGAGTGGCTACAGCGTAGCCGTGGCTCGAGTTATTCTTTTGGAAAGTGGAGAGTACCTGCTCAATAACGCGGATGGAGATGGAGACTCGAGAGTTGGTTTGGTTGGCGAGGGAGGCAGCAGCGAGTGTCAAGCCTACATGATGCTGTACATGGCGCAGATGTTTGGACTCCTGTTAGAAAGCGAGCCTGGTTTAGGGGCAAAGATAGAACAGTTGGTGAAAAAGACTCGGAGCTTAGAGATTTCGAGTTTGAGCGAGTTGGATAAAGTAGCTGGGCTGGAAAGCGTGCTTGACTGTGCTGGAAACAGCAACGAGACTGTGTCGGACACAAGCGACGACGAAGTAGGAGACAAGCAGCTGGAGAACATGAGGCTGTCGCCAGGCTTGCCAAACAAGTCAGTCAGCTGCCGAAAAGGTCCAAGCTCAAATGGCAAGGCTGGGCCAAAGATAAACGCAGCAGAGTTTGTAAAAAGAAAGGCAGCATTATCTGCGAACCAAATGCTAAGTGAACAAATGGTTGCAGCCCATGTGTATGAAACAGAAATGAAGAAGAGTGTTTCCAAGATTCGGCTAATATCCCAAAAGTCCAGACTCAATCCCTTACCAAATCAACAAGACGATGAGCACCAGGCCAAAGATAAGAGTACCGGCTGTGAAGTTAAAGTCAAAGCAGAGCCCAGCCAAGACGAGCACGAGTGGAGTACGACAAAGTCCAAAAGAAGCATATCACTGGTTGTTCAGCCGCAAAGTTCAACAACGCCAAGCAAAAAGGGCAAAAAGACAGTTGTCAAGCAGGAAACGCCGACAGCACCACCACCACCAGCACCAAACAATGAACCGACTGAAGAAGTAAAGTCAGCTTCCAAACCCAAAAAGCAGCCAGCCACTACGGGCCAGGAGCCACGAATCACCGTCAAGCTTCTATTCACACAGGGAAGGCCTTCTGATACTGAGGAGCGCCAAATAAGAAAGCTGGGAGGCCACTTTGCCTCATCGATAAAAACAGCAACGCATTTGATCACTACCGGCGTAAAGAGAACCGCCAAGTTTCTGGAGGCGCTGAATTGCGGCAAGGTATTTATAGTCAGTCCAATGTGGTTGAAACACTCCTTAGACTGTGGAAGTTGGATAGATTTGGACTTGGAATGTCCGAGCAAGGCCCTGGTTCAGCATCTTCAATCAATAAACATCAAAATCCCTCCCAAACTTACCAGCACCAACAACAGCTCAAAGCTAAACGACTGGTGGTGGAATCTGGGCTACGGTATTTCAGACTTGGAAAGTGAGTCCAAGTACGCCTTTAGTCTGAAACAGTCTTTCTACAAGGCCAAGCAACATCCAATATTCTCAAACTACACCATATACATCACCCCAAACGTTCAGCCAAACATTGAAACCCTCAAACAGATTGTCGAAGCTGGCGGCGGCTCAATAGCTCTAAACTACTCCAACCGCAAAATCAAACAGCTGCTCCTCGACTCTGTTTCCCCAACCACCTCCCTCACCAGCAACCACCAACTCTCACTCTCACTCTCACTCTCAGATCCCAACAGCAGTCCCCTATTTCTTCTCATTATCTCTTGTGAACTTGATCGCCATCTTTGGATTCCCTTTTTGTCTTTCAACTCTCAGCTAAAAGGACAAAGCGGCGGTATCAGCCAACCCGAATTCCGCATCTACTCTTCTGAGATCATTCTGACAGGCGTTTTACGCCAGGAATTACCCCTTGAAAACTCTGAATTTATCTTAGCCTAGCCTAGTCCCCCCCTCCCTTCAACACTTGTAATTATTTTTAGCTTCTACACCATCTCCATCAAAACTCGTTTTCCATTTTCGTTTTTGTTGCTTTCGTAAAGTTTTTTTTTACTATGTCATTTATTATCCTAACACATTTTGGTTGCTATTTTTTTATTAGTATAACACAAATCACTGATTTAACACATTTTTTAACCAAATTTGTCACGAAAAAGACAAGAGAACACAGCATTTCTGAAGGGAAAAGTCAAAAAACAGAATAAACTAAATGGTACACTATTATCTCAACACAAAAACATAACCGACAAAGGCATCAACTTAATATCAGCGACACTAACGCAACACAAGTATGCAAAATGCCAATTCCGAAATTGCAAGCTGTGCATTTACGCTTTTGCCCACAAGCCAGGCGACTAACGACTAACGACTAACGACACTCGACCGCGTTGTTTGCGCTTTATTGCTGGTCCAAGTCTCTAGCTGACCTCGAGTGTTTAGAGCGCATTACCTGTTCACATTAGACCAATGGAGCATACAGCACTGTGAAACCATCTTCATTTCTGAAATCTAGATAATCGCATTCATTTTGTGTCCATTCACCCGACTTGGGCCCGTTCTGTAGCATCGTTTCTTGATTGATATAAATTACTCGTGTGTTTTTTTTCAAGGGGAATGTGATAAACAACTTCCTTGACCAATTATTTTTAAAAGATAACTTTGTGCAGAGTGTGCACAATTGTGTTTGTTTGAAATCGTATTAAAGATACTATAACTCATGCTACGATTGCCTTATTTTTGTACGATTGCCTTATTTTTGTGTGTGTGTTGTTTTAGTAAAAAAAATAGCTAAAACGCGTCATGGTAATAGATGCTATAGCGAAAAAGAGTTTTGAAAATAATAATTAAAATTTTTTTAGTGTTAATAAAATCATCTGGCCCATTTTTTCCAAGGTGATCAACACTGTCATGCTTTTTTTGCTTTTTTTGCTATTTTTGGGTCCGTCTTGCCTTTACTCTCCAGCATATTGACGTTTTTGTTGATTTTCCACTTGACTGGATTTCTGTTATTTGCTTTAACGCCCTTCTTACCAGAGACCTCTGCATTTGCGACGCTCTTTTTATTGCTGTTGCTGCTTTTTTCCTCCGTTATCAAAGATCCTTCCTGCCCACTCAGTTTCTTAAATACCCCCTTTATGCACTTTTTATTGTAGTTACCCTTGCACATTTTCAATATGTACCTCTTCACCTTTGCGTACACTAATTCAGACTCAAGTTCGTATCCGTATATACTGCTCAGCCTCTGTCGTATCATCTCAATTGACTTTCTGTAAGCACGTATATTATCAACCATCTGTTTGCTACTGTCTTCTGGGCCATCTTCAGTCTTTTTTGATGCATTGTCTTTGTTAATATCCGTGCTAGCTGCACCACTATTTGTCTCATTTGAGTGCAATGTAGGTTCTTGTTTGCTTTTATCAATGCTTGGGTGTTCTTTCGGGTATATTCTCTCGTTTGTCTCAGGGACGCTGTGTCTCCCATCACTGAAACTGTGTTTAAAAGAATTCCCTGTTTTCTCAACCGTTACATACCTCCTACTGCGGAAATATTCCATCCCTGTTTCATAGTTTCCACGAAACTCTGGTATAGAAACCGTGTTTTTTCCGTAGTTTGCTATAAGCATCTCGGGCCCCGTAAATCTTTTTGATGTGCTGTTTATGATGGCGACATCTGCACAGTTCATGTAATACTCTCTGTTCCCCACTGCATTTATCCAGCTCCATGCAAATACCACTCTTTTCCCTGACGGCAAGTCTTCTGGCAGTACTATCTTGTAATTCCTAACTTTGCCCTCGTTCAACATATCAATTCCGTCGTAAAAACAGTACCTGAGCTCATCGTGTATTACTATAAAGGTGTTTCCACCATCATATGAAACCGAAAACTGGCAGTGTCCCCCGCCATGCGTTGCTCCTCCCTGTGCAAATACCACATTGATGGCTTGTCCTGGCGTCCAGTACTCTGACGGTTTGCTGTATGGTGTTTCATTTCTGCATAGCGGCTTCATTATCGAGTTTTCTACCCCAATTGGTGCATTCTGGTCATAATCATGACTTACCCCTGGTGGCAGTGGAGGACAACTCTTATTTTGCGGTGTGAACCTTGTACACGGTTCTATCATTGCCATATGTGCACCAACCTCCATAAAAGCCAATAGGCCTAATGACAAAGTAGCATAACTCCAGATCCCTTCGTTTTTACTTTTGTACAGCATGACTATAATTGCAGCTTGTAAACTTTAGTGATGTCTGTTGCAACTCTTGTTTGACTGTCGAAATATATGCGGCAGCTGTTTCCTGTTGTATGGATATATAGCTTTTTAACTGATTTATAATTAGAGAATATATCTTAATCGCCCAATCTTGTCCGACATAATGCTTCTGCCTGCGGTTATTGAACGATCTCGAGTTTTTATTTTTAAATCCGATTCTAAGAGTAACTTTTTATACACTTGCTTTTTCGTCAGCTCTATCCTTAAAAAGAGGGAAAGTTGGGGGTGGTTAAACGATTTTTGATGCATTATTGAAATATAGAATCAAATATTGCTGTCCCTTGCGGTTATTGGAAATGGAGTACATTAGGTATACTTTGCAAGATTCACTGTTACTTTATTTTATTAAAAAAACAGGTACCGATGTATTGCTTTTATTTTTATATGGTATATCCTCTTTAGTAAAACCTGAAAATGTATACACAAATATCACGGCTACAAGAAATAGCACTAAACCATTATTGTTTTTTCTTTCTGTCCCATATTCAATGCAATAACCCAATAGATGTACTTGGTTCGTGATTGAAACTTTTATAAAAGTACTAGTACCAGGTTTGACACAAGTAAACCGGATGCTTTATAGCATTTATATATATGCTTTGATTTTTTCTACAGACGATTTGAGCTAATTTGCAATTTGCAATATGCAAAATGTATAAATACATTTAATTCACAACAATCCAAGTTTTAATGCGTATACAGTCAACCCGTTTTAAAATAAATGTATCATATTGTCTTTTTTTTTGTTCCCAATTTTCAATAGCCAATACCTGGCTGCTGACCAGTAATTTGCGAACAACTTGGGGAGGGGAAAGAGGTTACTAACATGATTTGATGGCTCAATTCCCATAGAAACACATTGGATATTAACTTGGTTTGTATAAGCTTAGACTGTTGTGTTGTAAATCCGGATAAATACAACATGCAGACAAGAGATTCGTTAATGTTTATTAAAAAGCGCTGATCCCCCCTTCCCAAAAAAAACATATCACGACCAAATCTCTATGTTCAGGTTTAAAGTCGCAGACATTTCAAAACATATGCGAGCATCCTTAACTCGCTTCTATATCAAGTTGAACTGTTACCTGTACGTCCAATCAGTGATATTGATGTTTATTTTTCCTATTTCCTTCACTATCCCCATAGTTAAATCCTGTTTACTTGCTAGAAACCACGCCTCTACTTCTTTTCTTCTTCCACACTCATGTTTTTACAGTGCCAAGTTTCTTGGTTTCTGCTATTGTAATTTTTGCACAAACTTACTCTAAAGCCCGTGATGTTGTGAGGGGGGAAGAGTGGCAAATACAAATTGGTATGGCCATGGCTTAAATAACGATAATACTGGTATGACTAAAGGTGAGAGTTTTATCATTGCAAGAGCCAAAAGCAGGGTTTAAATAACAATAACCAAGTAAAAAGTTTAGTTGTACATTTTCTATTTGCTCAAGTCTGAGTGTATTTTTATATTTTTGTTTGTCGGATTTAAATTTGCTTATGTTTTGAAATGATCAAATAAGAAAGGTGATAGAAAAATAGTGTTTATTGTCTACAACAAAGACTATTTTGTTAAGCCACGATCGATTATAGCCTCAACAATAGGAGCTTGGTTCAATTATACGATGTATAATCGTGCACTATGTTTTTTGCGTCATAAATAACTGCCAAGGATTTTACAAATCCAAAAATTTTAAGCTGGGGTGTTGGCGCAATTGGCAGCGCGTCCGTCTCCAAAGCGGAAGGTTAAGCGTTCAAGTCGCTTACGTCCCACAGTTTATTTTTTGTTGAATTGGGGGGTGGGATTTGTAACGATTATTTATATTTTATTGTTGAGGATATTTTTTTACGAGATAAAGTACTTGCTATTAAACCAATTCCTAGAAAGTAACTGTTCTGGATCATTCGTACTAGCTACTGATGTACTTTATTATTATTGAAATACTGATATACTTTTTTTGGCTGGTGTCAAAAAATGTGCTTGGTTTCAAAGCATGTACCAGTATAAAAATACTGGAAATAAACCACTAGAATCGTTTGATAACTTTTCTGGACCAAACTCGTTATAAAACTGCTAGAAAGCATCGATCAAGTTCGAGTATAACTATTTATAAATCAATAGCACAAAACACAAAGTTTAAAAAAAATAGAGCACCACCTGTACTGCAACTATTTTTGAAGTGTGATGCTATCGTACTAAAGCACTATGATCAACACTTGATGCTATTACTGGTAAAAGACAGGTTGGAAAATTCAGTTTTAACTCGAAAGTAAATATAAATAGACCAATTCCTCCTTTTCTTATCGTCACCAGGGCATATACACTCGAGTTACACCTTCAAAACCGCTTGTCGAATGGTCTTTTAATAGCTATAGCTTGGGCTTGGTCGTATTTTAAACAGAACTTTTTTATTTTAAAATAAATATGCTTTTTGAGCTATAAACAAAAAGTAATAAAAATCAACAACTGAACCAAATGTTTCTGGGACACTTTATCGAATTCGAAATAGCACAGCTTAAAGTAAAACATAAGCGTGAATATGGTCATAAGAGATAGTTTTTTTTTCTTCAAAAAAGTAAGAGGTGCTCATTATATCAAAGTCATGTCTTTTACTTTCTTGCTCCAGCTAGCCTTGATATATGAGATTCCATATATGTACTAGAGTACACCATTTCAACTATTTAAGATTATAGAGTGTAGCTTTAAGATTATATTATAAATATACAAAGAGACAAAGACGTTTAAAAGAGAGCGTAGTCGATAGAGCAAGTTGAGACAATTTAAAGAGAATTGAAAAGAGAAGGAAGAAAAAAATAAAAGAGAAAAGGTTGCGATATAATAGTGGATTAAGCTGTAACTACTTGGCATATCGCCATCGACATTAATACAACAACAACAAAACAAACATTGTTTTATAAACTAGCAGTAAGAACAGATATAGAGAAGAAAATAAAGAAAATGGATCCATCGATTGGAGCACCGCCAGAGAATATTGGAATGATAACATTCGATACGCCGTATCTACAATATTGGCCAAACCCATCAACAGCATATGGCGTTGCTAGCGGGTTTTTCATAATGATAGTCGGGATTGTGAGCTCAACGTTGGTATCCAAAAACACCATGTTTTTTGGCTGTGCAATATCATGTTTTGGTAACTAGAAGATTTGAAAATTGAGTTCTTTAAAAATTGAATGCTTTGAAACTTGAGTGCTTTAAAAATTGAATGCTTTGAAGTCGAGTGCTTTAAATATGATTATATTGCGTGTGTTTGTTGTGTAGTGTCTTTTTTATCACTGATACTAAGAGGGACAATGGTTACTTCGGGAGACAAAATTATATCAATGTACCAGGTGTCTTTATCGTTGGATGCACTATCAGGATTTATAATGTATCTAGAGCTCTATCTCTTCCTATCATGCTGGTAAGTCAAAAAGTTGATAAAAATAAAAATAAAGCTAAAAAAAATAGCTTGAATTTGCATTGAATGAACCAGTTCAACATAACGCGATCTGGATCTAATCAGAATAGCTGCAACTTTGAATCCTCGCCAAACCACAAATTTGGAAATAACGCACCATTGCCAAACTACACGTTTAAAATAGGGTGCTAAATGTTACAAAGAGAGAAGCACTTTGCCGTGGAGTGAGATATATGGGTGTTTTTATCCTGGCTTCATGTTCTATTATGTACTTTCTGGGAGTTTCGGTGGTGTTTAGCGAGTCTCCAATCACAAGGGGAGCAGGGTTTTCATTGATAATATCAACACTGTCGATAAACTTTGTAGCCAGCATTGTGTCAATAGTAATGGTGGTGTACACTACAAACACAAGGGGTGCAGTAGTGAACCGCAAGCACGTGATAATGCTGGTGGCTCCAGGGCTGCTACTGCTTTTATGGACAAGCAACAAGTTTATGTTTTGGACGCAGTCGCAGTACAGCGCTTACAACCTAAGCGAAACGTACTTTTATTGCTTTGGCTCGTTGTTGATAGGACTGATACACATATTGTGGGTGTTGCTAAACGCGCCAAAGCTATTTCTGTTTAGACCAACAAAGCCAGCGATTGACGTCGAAAAGATTGGCGAACCTATAATCACTAGACCAAGTCCCATTTCGATTGTGAAAAGCAACCAGGAGCCACCAAAAATAGAGCCAATAAAAATAGCAAACGAATTTGTAAAAGAAAACCCCCTACGCAGCCCAAACCAAAGACATAGGCTTCCGGAAAAAAGAAGAAATGATAGGAGAACAAACATTAAGGCGTTTGAAGTCAACTTAAAAAACGATCACTTTTGACATTTCTTATTCCTATATTTTATTTTAAAGAAAAAAGAAAAGAGAAACGAACGGAGGTGAAACTGGTGCCAAATATTCAACATTTTACTGGATTTGTATATCCACGGTTTAACATATATACATATATATACATATATTTTATTATTCATTGTTTCTAAATTGGATGTTTAAAGCTTTATTGTTGTGTCTATACAAAGTGATACGCGCCATGTACGGTCCTTCCCTTTCCTTCCCCTCAATCAAGTAATTTGAAAATTGATAAATCTATCCACACAGGCGCAGCGGCCAACATTTAAAAGCAGAGAGTTGATATTAAATAAGTAAGAAATAAAGTGAAATCTATATCGACAAGTGGGAAATGGAAATTTGAAAGTTTATAAATCCTTGACCATCGATTCTTCGTCCTTATCTACATATCTACCACGGCTCAATCCCAAATTATCAGCAACCCAAACAAGGTTTTTTAGTAAATCTGGGCTACAATCGCTGAGAAGAGAGCATTCGTTGGACTTTAAAATCGTAGTAAAGCGTAAAACAGTAGTTTCGAGTTCAGTAGATGATATCCGATCTGAGCTGTTTGTTAAATCAGTAAAATGTAGAGATTTGTTTTCATTGGAGTTTAAGCATGGCCTTGGTGCGTGGTTATTGCTCAGTTGGTCCAGCGAATCAAACAGCCGCAACTGGACATCGTCAACCTGCTTTTGTCTGCGAGCCAAAGCAAAGTCCTGATTTCCCCAAGTTCCACAGTCGTTTAAAATCGCCATTGCCTTGTACTGACAGCCAGCAGCCAGAAGCCAAAGAAATATACCGGTATCAAGTTCTGAAATTTGTCTATCGCTACTGTGTTGTTTCGCTTCCTCGTCTAGACCAGGGTCAATTTTGATTTTTGAAAGATCGTCACCAAGCTGAGTGGCGGATTTAAACTGGTCTGATAACTGGCCCAACGAAACCCCCAAATACGACCAGCCTTGAGGGTCATTCTTTCTGTCTTTTAAATAAGTGATGTATGTCGATATCGCATCTAATACAAGTACGTATATATATATATATATATATTTGGCCGTTTGTCAAGTTGGGCTTTGATTGGAAAGACCAGTATATGCTAGTATTAAACAATGTTTGATCGAACTGAAGAAAATATACTTTAACGCATTTATACTAACCGTTGTTCTTTCCACACTGTCTATATACATTTCCTCTATAGTAAAAGTGCCCAGGGTCCCTATTTCCAGACTTGGTAGATTAAATGACAAGAAATACGCTACAATTAGTCTTTGGCGATGAATGTATATACCAACTCAAGCTGGTTGTTACCGGTACACAATAGAATCTAAACACTGTTTTATTCTTCCTCTTATTCTTCTACTGGTATACCTTTTCGTGCATAATAGCGTACTTTAGCGCATCGTCGTATTTCCCTAGCTTTATACAGTTCAAAGAGGATATCTCCAGAACCTCTCTAACACCAGCAACCTTCGATTTGACGCCGTTCTTTGCATGCATAAACTCTATAAACTTTACACACAACCGAAGAGATTCTTCGTACTCGCAGCTTAGGTAGAGTCTCTCGATGGTGTATTTTACCTCGGTTGCACCGTTCTTTGTCTTTATCCACTTTTCAAAGCCCAGCGCCTTCTCCCTATTATACCACTTTGGTTTATAGTCATATATATATCAGCGTCAGAACATCAGAGTTAGGTCCAGGTGTTTGTAAGGGGTTTAAAGTTGTTTGAAATTCAAAGCCGTGGAAATACACTTTTATAGAAAATATATACAGGCAATAGTTAAAGTTCTAGAGGATCAATAACTACCATATCGACTTCTATCTTCGCTTCGTATTCTATTTCGCTGACAGGGACAGCTTTTTTCTTTTTCTTTGTTTCAAACAAGTCGTACGACTTGTTTTGGCTATTGGAAGATCCGATATCCAAGCCAGATTCGCTTTCATTTCCTGAATCAAAGTCAAATTGAAATAAGCCATGGGAATTAATAACGTTATCAGCCTCGCCCATTTTATCTATATTCTATATATCGCAGGCTACTCTTGGGCTTTGTTACTTTGTTGACTTTTTTTTTCTGTTATCGAGTTTTTTTTTATTTTATTTTTGAGGGTATTTATAAAGTCAAATCACACTTTGCAAAAACCAGTGTTTGAAGAAATTTAATTCAGAGAAAAAAGTGCGGTATTTTTTTTTGAAGGAGAAAAAAAAAATTGAAGAGTGTGTTTGGAGAAAATCGATTGAAACCATACGCATTTCCAAGTTTACGTCATTTTCAAAAAGGCAAATTAAAAAGACAAAAATAGTAAAAGACATGAAAAATAATGTGGAAATGGAAATAAACAAAACAAAGGAAATAGAAAAAAACGGTTTTATAAAAGTTAAAGAGTATTTCAACTTTTAGCATTATTTAGCAGGCACTTGTGATTACAGTCTACTTTTTAAAAGATTTGTTGAGAAAGGTAGTAAAAGCAAATAAATAGAAAAGCGGTTGACGGGACTGAAACGGCGAAAAACAAGGAAATAAACGAACAGTAAATATACAAAGAAAGGACGATTGAAAGGATGGAAGTCGACAATCCAGTATTTGAATACTTAAAGGTTCTTCAAGAACAAGTTCCAACAGAGCTAAAGCAGAAATGTTCAGGATTTGTATCGTTGTATGAGCAAAAGTAAGTGGAAAGGAAAGGGAATAAAGAGAGTGTGTGTGATTGGTGTTCTAGTGTAAGCAAGGACTGAAAATAAAATGAACTGTGGTATAGGCTATGGCATCAGCTGACGGAAGGAGTAGAGGAGTTTTTGTTGGAACCTTTATCGGCAGAGTACAGAATAGACTTTTACAAGAACTTTGTAGCAGATTGGCAAAAGCACATGAACAAGATTAAACTGGTGACGTTTGCGTTGTATGCAGCACGTCAATTCAAAGGTAAGTGGTAGATGGGGGAAAAAAAAAGCAAAGTGGTATAGTAGAATAGAGAAGAGGAGAATAAATATAAAAATAAATAAAATAGACATCAAGGAAGCAAAAGAGTTTTTGGGGAGTGTTGCGGAAAAGGTTAATACGGCACAGAGCCAGGATGCGTATATACTGGCAAGACTTGAGGAGGCGCATTTCAAGTTGATAATGAATGAGATTGATTTAGCGCAGCGGACATTGGAGGAGGCCGACAAAGTGATTGCGGGGCTGAACAAGATAGAGCCAATAGTGTATGCGAGCTACTACAGGGTGAGTGCAGACTACTACAAGGTGAAGGCAGACTTTGGGCAGTACTACAAGAACGCGTTGTTGTTGCTGGCGTGCATTAAGCTTGAGGACCTGACGAGGGTGGAGAAGTTGGATAGAACGGTTGACTTGTCGATAGCAGCACTGCTCAGTGACACAATTTACAACTTTGGAGATCTGTTGTCGCATCCAATAATCGACGTGCTGAAAGAGTCGGAGCACAAGTGGATGTACGACTTGCTGATGGCGTTTAACACTGGAGAAATACTCAAGCTCGAACTTCTGGCCCCCAAATTTCAAGCCCAGCCTCTCCTGCTGCAACACATGGAATTTCTCCAGCAAAAGATCAGGCTGATGGCCTTGGTTGAGTCTGTTTTCAGGAGACAGGGTGCCGCAAACACTGATGACCGTTTTGTTCCCTTTGAAACTCTTGCCCAGGAAACCAAACTCCCCGTTTCTGAAATCGAACACTTGGTCATGTCCGCCTTGTCCTTGGGGCTGGTTAGAGGCAAAATCGACGA
This sequence comes from Capniomyces stellatus, assembly GCA_001661515.1. NCBI lineage: Eukaryota > Fungi > Kickxellomycota > Harpellomycetes > Harpellales > Legeriomycetaceae > Capniomyces > Capniomyces stellatus. Next base: position 394,575 of record LUVW01000023.1, read on the forward strand.
AATCGACAGATCTGTGTTTTTCCAATGGGTCCAGCCAAGGTATCTCGGTAAAGACCAGATTCTAGGCATGGGCCAAAGACTCAACACTTGGTCACACAGGGTCTCTGACATGAAGGTCAACATGGAATCTTTTATTACTCTTGACGGCCTAGTCAAACAAAAATAATCCTTTTTTCCTTTCATTTTATCTCATTTCTTTTTGTTTTATCCTTGTTTCTAAATATATTTGACTTTAACAATCCCCCCTCCCCCTTTTTTGCCATCATTCCTTTATTTATTTTTAATACCAAGTTCGATGTAAACTACTAATTACAATACTTTTAATTTGAACTAGTGCATGTCCAAAATTAATAACGCTCCCGTGGCCAAGTGGATACGGCGTCCGCCTCCTAAGCGGAAGATCCCGGGTTCAAATCCCGGCTGGAGTTTAAATTTTTTTTTATTTTTGTTTTTTTTATATAATATTTATTAGTAAAGCTCGGTTAGTAATAAAGTTCAATTAGCCAAACTTTTACGAGTAAGAACACCAACATTATTTATTTGTGGGGTTGTATGTGAGGTTTGGTTGTTTGCACTCTTTATTTTATTTAGTTCTATGCTATTCACATCCTATTAAAATAATGATTATAAATTGTTATAAATCGTAAAAAAACAAAAGTATGTGAAATTTATTTTTCTTTATTTTAAAAATTTCACTTCTTTTTTCTATTTAAAAGTCCAGGCTGGAAAAATACGAATCAAAAATACGATCTAGTTTATGAAAAATTCAAAGTAACAAAGTTTAGAATTAAAATAAAGAAAAAAAATTTTTTTTACAAAATTAAATTGACTATTTTTTTTTTATTTTTTTTTTACTTTTTTGCTATCAAGTTGGAGAAAGTGGAATAATAAATATCGAGGTTGTTGGATTTCAATTAAAGGCAAAGATAATATTAAATAAAAATACAAAAGACAAGAGACAAAATGAGTAGCAACAAAATGGTAAAGAAGGCGATAGATCCGAGAATAAACACGATGATAAAGAACGGGGTTGGAAAGAACCATAGAAGCTTTTTTGTGGTGATTGGAGATCATGGGAAAGATCAAATAGTGAACCTGCATTGGATGCTTACGCAGGCAAAGGCAACAACACGGCCAACGGTGCTGTGGTGCTACAAGAAAGAGCTAGGGTTTACTAGTCATCGAAAGAAGAGAGAGGCAAAGATAAAGCGGGATGTGAAGAGGGGAATTAGGGAGGCGAATAAGGAGGATCCGTTTGAGATGTTTGTGACGTTGACGGACATTAGGTATACGTACTACAAGGACAGTGAGAGCATATTGGGAAACACATATGGGATGTTGGTGCTGCAGGACTTTGAAGCGTTGACGCCAAACCTGTTGGCGAGGACGGTGGAGACGGTTGAGGGAGGGGGGATAGTGGTGCTGATGCTGAAGACAATGAAGTCGTTGAAGCAGCTGTACACGATGAACATGGATGTGCATACGCGGTACCGAACAGAGGCGCACAACGACGTGGTTGGGCGGTTTAACGAGCGATTTATTCTGTCGCTGATAGACTGCAAGGACTGTTTGTTTGTTGACGACGAGCTGAATGTGCTTCCGATTTCAGCGGGCAAGGACGTGAAAATGGAGGAGGTGGGGTTGGAGAGGGTTGGGGGAGAGGCGAGGGAGAGAAAGCGGGAGCTGGAGGGGCTGAAGGAGAGCCTGAAGGATGTAGAGCCAATAGGGAGGCTGATAAAGCTGGCAAAGACGATGGACCAGGCAAAGACGATAATGGAGTTTGCAAACTGCATTGGGTCAAAGAAGTTAAAGTCAACGGTTGCATTGACGGCAGGGAGAGGAAGAGGGAAATCAGCGGCGCTGGGGCTGTCATTGGCATGTGCAATAGCGCACGGGTACAGCAACATATTTGTGACGTCGCCATCGGCAAGCAACTTGAAGACGCTGTTTGAGTTTGTGTTTATTGGGTTTGATGCGCTGGGGTACGAGGAGCACCTGGACTACGACATAATCATGACAAACAAGGAAAGTTTGGCGGAGGAAGGAGGAGGAACAAAGGACAGAAGCGGGAGCAGAGATGAGGGGAGTGGGGAGAATCTGGTGGTGAGAATTAATGTGTTTAGACAGCACAGACAGACGATCCAGTACATAATGCCACAGGACTCGCACACGCTGTCGCAGGCAGAGCTGGTGGTGATTGACGAGGCAGCGGCGATTCCGTTGCCAATGGTGAACAAGCTGCTCGGGCCGTACCTGGTGTTTATGGCGTCAACAATCAACGGGTACGAGGGAACGGGGCGGTCGCTGAGTCTGAAGCTGATCAAGAAGCTGCGGGAACAGTCGAGTTCTGGCGCGGGCGGTAAGGGGATGGCTGGGGGAGGCCGAGCACTGGTGGAGACGACTTTGGCAGAACCAATCAGGTACGCGCTGAACGATCAGGTGGAGCAGTGGCTCAACAAGCTGCTGTGCCTAGACGCAAGCGTAGTGAGCAAGAGTCTGAGCGGATGTCCGCACCCAGACAAGTGCGAGCTGTACCTGGTGAACAGAGACAGTTTGTTTAGTTACCACCCGGTGAGCGAGGCGGTACTGCAGAAGATGGTGGCGCTGTTTGTATCAAGCCACTACAAGAACAGTCCTAACGATCTGCAGCTGATGAGTGATGCACCGGCACACGAGCTGTTTGTCCTGCTTGCGCCCCCAGAGGCCAGCAAGTCCAAGCCAGGTCGGACCGGGCTTCCTGAGCCACTGTGCGTCATCCAGGTGTGCTTGGAAGGAAAAATCAGCAAGGAGTCGTTGATGCACAGCCTGAGCAGGGGTAAGCGTGCGGGTGGTGATCTGATCCCCTGGCTCGTGTCGCAGCAGTACCAAGACGAGGTGTTTGCAGGACTCAGCGGCGCCCGTGTTGTACGTATTGCAACGCACCCTGACTACTCGTCAATGGGGTACGGGTCCAAGGCTCTTGAGCTGCTCGAAGGCTACTACAACAACAAGTTCATCAACGTCAACGAATCAAAACCTGCTCCTCGTGTCGCTAAACACATCTCCAAGGTAGGCGACTCTGACAACAACGACGATATCATCAAAGTCAAGGATCTTGGGTCTTTGCCCCCACTGTTCCAGAAACTCAGCGAACTCGACCCTGTTGACCTGCACTGGCTCGGTACAAGTTACGGGCTCACTGGCTCACTCTTCAAGTTCTGGAAAAAAAACAGCTACGTTCCCGTCTACCTCAGACAAACCAAGAGCGAGCTCACTGGCGAACACACCGTTGTCATGCTCAAATCCCTCAACAACTCTGCCATCTCTAACGCCGCCTGGCTCCAGCTCTTCTCCGTCGACTTTATCAACCGCTACTTGAACCTTTTGTCCTTTGAGTTCAGTAAATTCGACCCTATTCTTTCCCTCTCCATCATCGAGTCCTCCACCAAAAATATCCTTCTTTCCCCCCAAACCGCCTCCCAAATTCCCTCCTACTCCCCCGCTATGCTCGCCCACGACTTTTTGCCTTGGGACATCAAACGCCTCGAGTCTTACGCAAACAACCTCCTCGACTACCACGTCATTCTCGATCTCATCCCCACTCTCTCCAAACTCTTCTTCAACAGAAAGTCTTCCTTCCACTCCTCCATCTCCCTAAGCGGCGCCCAACAGTGCCTCCTCCTCGCCATCGGCCTCCAAAACAAGTCCTTCCAAACCCTCTCCTCCGAACTCAATCTACCCAACAACGTCTGCCTCGCCATGCTCACCAAAATCGTTAAAAAGTTTGTTACCGTCATCAACTCTATCAAATCCTCCCAGCTCTCCAGCGACTCCCCCTCTAACCCCATCTTTACCAACTCTTCTGCCCCCGAGTTTAAACCCCTCGACATCTCCCTAGACGACGACCTCTCCTCCACCAAACCTAACCCTATCCTCAAATCCCTCATCAACGATCTCGACCTCAACAAATTCGAAATCAACCCCAATCTCGTTCTTGAGTCCAACCCCGACTTCAAAAACGCTACCCTCAAACTCTCCTCCTCGAACCCCAACATCAACTCTGTCGTCTCCCTCAAACACTCTGCCTCAACTCTCTCCGACGCCCCCTCCACTCAAAAGTCTAAAAAATCTAAATCCTCCTCCTCCTCCTCTTCCAGCTCTAACGTTGTAAAGACTCTCGTTGACCAAGAATCCAAACATCAAGCGTCTCTTTCCAAAAAGAACAAGTCTAAAATGTCTAAAAAAACCCGCCAGTCTTGATTTATTTCCTCCTTTTTATCATCTACTATTTTTTTCCCTTTATATTATTACTATTGTTATTAAATTACCATTTGGTCTTTACTCAATCTTAAACTAAATCTTTATAAAATAAAAAAGTAAGCTTTGCAAATTCCCTCTTTGGTATATTTTATATATCTTTATAACTATATCAAATAAACAAAACTATACTTTAGCCCCCTATTTTAAATATCCAAATCCTCTTATTCCTCCTTTTCGCTCTTCTCCTTCATTTTGAGCTGTCTTGCCGCATAGAACTTTTGGTAGCTCTTGTCTGTCCCAAAAATACGGTCCAAGTACCGGAACGTACTGGCAAAGTTGTTCACAAACGCCATGTGGTGGTAATCGTGATGATCCGCCCCCGCCCAAAACGGATTCCACCGACCCATTGCCCACGGGAAATCATACCCACAATGCGCCTCAATCGTCTGGAACAATCGAACCGTTATCCAACTCAACATCGTTATCACATGCACCTTCTCAACTAAAAACGTATACAACAGCGGTCCCCCAATCGTTCCCTGCCCCAGTATTATTGTCTCCAGTGGGTGCGCATATTCCGCCGTTATCCCAAATGGCGCCGTGTACTCGTGGTGCACCTTGTGTATTCTCTTGTACAGGTACTTTTGGTGCATCGCTCTGTGCGCCCAGTAATGGTAGAAATCCTCGAATATCAAAAACATTATACACTGGTATCCTATCTTCGCCAACGGCGGGAACGGCACCGTCACTTCAAACCCAACTACTCTTGCCGCCGGGTAAAACGCCATCATCATTGGCAGCTGAATAAAAACTTGGCTAATCAACAGCGACTTTAGACAACGCCACCATTGCTCATTCGGTATCACCTTGTCCTAAATACACATCCCAACCACTAACCATTATTACTTTGCTCCCCCTTCCCCCCTCTCCACCCTTTAATTTTACAACTTATTCATATGACTTGTACTTACCGGTTGGATCCTATACTTTTGCAGCGCTGGAATATAATCTGCAATCAAATACGGCACATATCTACCGTAGTATACTACCATGTGGTGGAAAAAGGCTATCAGCCCAAACACCAAAGTCTCGTTATTCCCCTCAAAAAGTCCCAACCATGTACTCTCAAACGCATTTGGAATATACCCTGGCACTACCTTCTCTGTTGCATTTCCAATACTCACCAACGACTCCAGGAATATATTCAAATTCGACGCTTCTACTATTCCCTCCATTCCTTTTTATATTGCTCTCTAATTTCTTTTCTTTTCTTTTCTTTTCTTTTCTTTTCTTTTAACCAACGTACCCCTTTACTTTCTCTTTTAGAATCCTTTTTAATATTGTCGCCCTTTCTTGATTTAACTTGGATGCAATATTAATAATAGTAATAGTAAAAGGTGCTGGTAAAACCCGGCTTGACTTGTTTTTTACAATATTTTGTGTAAACTATAAAGTTTTTTTTCTGCTTTACTTTTTTTATTTTTACTATAATCAATTTAAAAAATTCAAAAAAAAAAATCTCCTTTTACTTTTCGATAATAAATATCCCACCTTCTTACTTGCTATTCGACTCTTTCTTTTATATCTTTTTTAATAAAGAAAAATCGACCCAAGTTAAAAAAGGACAAAAAACGTAAAAGCTTTACAAGCTTTGTTTGGCCTTTTTCATATTCACTTTTTTGTTTTTGCCTATTTATTCCCTTCTTCAATACGGATTTTGCCAATTAACTCGTTAAAAGAAATTGTAACCTTCAGCCAATTAAATAACACTATCTTCTCTTCCCTCTTCAATAATCAAGTATTCCCTGCTTTTTTTTAAAGCTTGTGATTTTTAGCTTTTATGTACTCGCAATTAATTTTATCCAATACTTTTATTTACCCAATCTTCTCAATCTTTTCTTTTTTTTTCTTCATTTTCTTCCTAGCCAACTTTCTTCACTATTATTTCTTCTTCCCAACGTCCACTGCCCTTTGCTTTATCAATTCCTACTAAAAAACTTTGGCCCATTTCCCAAAAAAGTACATTAAAAACACACCATTTAATTATATCTCTACTGTCATTGCTCTAGCTCGAACAGCTCGACCTAAAATCTAAGTTTACACTCGTTTCTCTGATATATCGCCACTAAACCACGCTATTTACGCCTGCCACAACCTTCCGTCTGCTAATAAACATCAGGCACATCGGATGCACACATACCACTACCTTGTTTCTTCCTGCAAATCTATTTGCATTATATATCGTGCACTTGTATAATCTTTACATCTCCCAAAAACTTATTCTCTCTTCCTCTGAATACTCTGAACAAACTCCCGAGCTACTAAGCTAGAACTAGTCCCAACTTGCTATACTCTGCCTAAAATTTTGTTTCTAGCCTTAATCGTCTGTTTGTTATATACCTGGTTTTTTTATTTTCATTGTCCCGTATATCACCCGATTAATTGTCTCTAATTCCTTGACAAAAAGTTTACAAAACATCTCAACAATAACTAATAATTCAAGCATCATTTGCTTTTAATCTCGGTAATTCCGCTGAATTTATGTTAATCAATTCCATTGGTAATAACAAAATCCAAAATTGTATCGGTGAACAACCAACCAACCTCATTCCAACAATCAGTTTGTAGTAGCTTGGAATAAATCACTATATCTCACCATATTAAAGCCTCCCATAATAAACATCAGCAAATTTACTATTCCTTTTTAAAAGAAAAAGTAATGCGAGAGATCATGATGATTAATTAGAAACGTCACTGTGGTAGCCTTGTTGGAAAAAAAAATTATTTTATGGTACTAAACTCGAAACTGCAGTGCTGGTTTCTTCTGTATCGATCTGTTTGACTATCCGTTAGCACAAGAGCCTTAACTTACCTACTTGATATATTCTCGGTTATTTTCCTTGCGTCTTCTAAACTCACGCGCTATTTACCCCATATTGATTTTAGCTTTCTTAATATCCGGTCAAACATGTCTCTGTTTGCTTTTTTATATATATTACTTTGCTGCCTCTAATTTACCGCGCCTTATACTCTTTGGTATACACAGTTATTACCAAAAATTGTGTATCATACGACCGTATACACATTTACTGTGTACTTTATATCAGCATGTCCAAAAATTGTACACGCCCATAGCAACACTGCAATTTTCACCAACTACAGTTCCATTTTATTCGTTGTATGTGCTTTACCTCCACCTTTATCTCTAATTACCCGGGCAATCATTTGGTTAAAACACAAAGCTCACACAATAGCTCACCCTTATTTATCCTGAAAGACCTTAAGATGGCTCTAAATAACTTTTTTTTTTTTTGTAAGATTCGTATCTTATAAAGGAATATATCAAGTATCTAATCACAAAGTATTTGTTTGAACTTTAATAAAAGAAGTGCAAAGCTTTTTAAAGTTTTCGAATGATAAATAGTTGGGAAGGATTCAAGTAATTGAGACTATAGAGCAAGTGACTGAAGTCCAAAAGTAAATATATCAGAATGAACTAACGTATTAATAGGCTTCTAGAGTTGGCTGTTCTAGAACAGTAACAAGTTTTTACAAATGAAAAAAAAAGTGCAAATTAACTTTTCAATCATCTTTCAACTCGCTAATATGATATTGAGTTTCAAACATCGTCAAATAGCACAGTATACAAACAGATCATCACTGGCCTTGCATAGTTATACAAATAAACAGAAAATATTTTCTGGTGAATTACACCAAAATCTATTGATGTGTTGACTTTCTACATCCCCAACCTGGTTTCAGGTGCATGGTGATTGATAGAGCCGGTTGAACTTTCAGGAACACTTTAACTCTTTTTGTCGTAAATTCAACCTAAAATGAACGTACTTGTAATACTAATAGTAGGTTTGTAATGTGCACTATTTTCTTTATATTTTATTTTCCGTTTGGTTAACTTTGGTTTTTGACGTCGCAAAAACAAAAACAAAACTACAAAACTGCGAATCCATATAATAACCACAGTTGTAAACAATAGCGGTAGTAGTAGTATAGTACATATATGTTGTGGTCAGATCAGTACTAGCTAACCTAGTTCTTGACTTTTAATGGCAAAAATAATCCAATAGTGAATTTAGAAGCTCAGCGAAAGCTAAATAATAAAATTAAGCAATTCCATTTCAATAATAATAAAAAACAATTGATCAGCTAGTAGAGCTTGGTGATTCAATGAAGTTATCTCTGATCTATCCATGGCAATTATATTCCTGTACTCGGGGATTAAGTCAAGTCTTTGTAATTGTTAATTTTAAAAGTAATTTTATTATAAATGCAGATTCCACAATGGGTTAAAATACTAGCAGTTTATTAATTAAACCATCACTATTTTACTTGATTTGTTAAATAATCATAAGCAAAGTTTTGACTTGGGGTTCTTCAAATTATTTGCTTGGTGTTTGGCAATACAAGTCAAAGTAGCCTTATAATATCCCATAATATAGTTAACACTTGCAAGCAAACTAAGAAAAAGTTGCTTTCAAACTAAGAAAAACATGCTTTCAAACTAAGTAAAAGTTGCTTTCAAACAGGCAAAGCCAATCATAAAAGTATCGGCAATCTAAAGATCCACTTTGCTTAAATACAAGTGTGGATTGCTGTAACCTGCTATATCGATAGTAATAAGGCGGGAGCTTATGGGCTAAACAAATCAATCATTACTAACCTGACATTTACTTATTTACTTTTTATTTAAATAACTCGGCATGCTTTTCGCTTTGTTTGAAATAAACATAATAAATAAATATCTTCCGCAACTTTTCTCGGAAATACTATAGAGCGTAAATGTTTATGTATAAACTCCGACTCTTATCACAAACGAACCGTACATTTAAACAGTAGCGTTTTGCAACTAGCAGAAATAAGAGGTGACATACTCGAGTACCATGCTTAAAACATGTCTACTCCCAAAATACTTATTTTAATGGTGTATGTTCCATGTGTAGACTTTAATTAACAACCAAGAACAAACTCTTAATTGAAAATCATTAATTGGTGATCAAAACTTGTGAGTCGGGGGTGATACAGTTTAAATGTTTGTTTCAAATATTTCCTATTAAAGGCAAGTTTCCCCATAGTAGTCAACTCAAACATTCTTATTTGTTTAGACTGTACAGATTTCAAGAGTAAGTTAAGGATGCATTATTTTCCGAAAAATATACTTAACGACTCTGGCTTGGTGAAACAATATTATACAAATTGTTGATTCAGTTTGACATTTTGAAGCAACATATAGGTCAGTAGACTGTTCTGGTGAGTAACTTTGACCCTAGTCAATTTAAACATAAACAATACACCCTCTACCGACGAAAAAAAAAACGCCTGATATGCTTTTATTTGCATCAGCATCAGCATCAGCATTTGTATCTGTATTTGCTTTTGTATTTGTCGAATAGTTGTAGATATCCGTGTTGTTAATATGGTAGGTGTTTATATAACACATTTAGCTTGGATTGTTTGTAAGCAGAGCGCATGCTTAATTACAACCATATTTTGTATATTAAGGAGACCTTAGTAATTGCATCGATTGTATACAAGCTTCGTCGTGGCTACTTTTTTATTATGAGCCCAATTAAAACTTAGATGCTTGCATGTAATATTGTTGAAACTAGCAATAAACAAACAATAGACAAACAGTAAACAAATAAAACCAGCCATCCATCACCTCCTCAGTTGTATCTTTATGAAACCATTCAATTTATGCGCGGGATATGTTTGTTTGTTTTTTGAACGGATCGATATTCACTTTGGAAGCTTTAACCCGGTATTTTAGATTTGTAACCTGATTCTAAATTGGCCAATGTGTATACTTTGCAAATATGTTGTCTTTTGACTCTAGCAAATACATCTTTGTCTCAATAAACATTCTTTATAAAATTTTAAGCTAGCTTCCTAGGAGCTAAACTGTTTATGTACGTTAAGACTCTTATCTAGCAGTTTTACACTGATTTTTCTTAATTGGCATTCTCTGCTACAAATAAGGACAGCAAAAACTACAGAGTTTTGTCAAGTTGATTACAATATCGGTTGAATTACCTAAACAGTATTATATTCATCTTCTTGTTATCCAAAAAGGCTTTATTAACTAAATTATTGAGCATACTAATTGAAATTACTTGAACATTGATAATTATTCGTTTAAACGATATTGATCACGTAGTTAACACTTGTTTAACTCAATAAAAACATTATCTTGATCACCTTATTCGTTAATAAATTAATTATAATGATAATACTTTTTTTTTGATCACTTTAGTTTTTTTTTAATGTTTATTTACTACTCGGTGTACCAAGATAGTAAATTGAAAATAGGATGTTGAAACTTGAAAATTGAATAGCCTAGGAAAATGACCCTTATCGAGTTGATTCAATTGGGGTTTTTGATTCAATTCTCTCTATCTTTTTATTGAAGTTGCATCCTGCAATTAAATATCGTGTAAATTTTAATACACTTTGGCGCAATTCAAATAGGACCAATCAGGGATTTGAACTGTCTGAATATTTTCTCCAGCAACCAACTAAATGTTTACTAAAATATAGAAACACAAGTTGTAGCTATGCTAAAATGCAATTTAACGAAATTAATGTCGAAGTTGGCATTAGGTAATTATATTTACTTTTTAAATGAATGTTTTCATTTCAATTCTACCTTATTTTAGTACCACAGTTTTTATAAAAAGCAAGGGTTTAATTATTTTTAATCAGCAGCCTTATTAGTCCACTGCTACCTTTAAGTCAATTTTGCTACACAGCGTTTAAACGCTTTAAGCAAAAAAAATTACTTTAAGCAGTTAAGTAATTACTTATTACAACGTCTTACCACTACTACTTTTTCGAGATTAACATAGTTGACTGGAATAAATTCGATTCAAGTAATCCAATGGGGCATGATATCTAGAGTAAAAAAAAAAGAAGCATTGTTTACTTCTTTATCTTTTGACTAGCCTAATTGAGCTGTGGTGTCACCTTTTAGATACAAGTTTAATAATAATGACTTCGGTTAGCCTTAAAACTAGTTACTAAAGTTGTGTTACAAAAAGCTGTGTATTTAGGTAACTGAAACAAAGTGTAGTGCTACAACTACAAAGTATATCTCGGAAATACAAGCAGTCTAAATCCATGAAAGAGTGAAAACAAGGTATTTAGATTGATGTGTAGCGCTTTCCAATATTTCAGGCAATTGAACATCAAAAGGGTCTATTGCGTTTAGTTTAGCTTGCAATTTAAATTGAAAAAGAATAAAGTTTAATTAATTTGAAATAATCAATAGAATGCGTACATTAATAACTGACATTGATAAAGCTCGGAGGTTTTGAAACTTTAAACAGCTCTGATGGTTATAAATGTAAATATTTACTATCTGTGTGTGCAAGTATTAACTTTAAAACCATGTTTGTGATGATACAGAAACTATATCTCAACGCATCAAACCATTAGTTTGCTCTGCAATTATCCAGCGACACACATTAAAACGACCAAACTTTCTTTTATGGACAAAACAAGTCTTGACTCGAGGAATTCACACTACAAAGTACTAAATCCAGTTTCAAGAAAAATAGCCCTTAATATGAAACAAAACTCATCAGGTGGATACTAGATCATCAAAGAAAGCGAATCTGAAGTTTATAGTGTGTAAAGTGTATTTTTACTATTATTGATATGTGTAATGTGTATCTTTAACATTGTGTTACTATCATTCGAATTTTAGGCTCTTTGTATTACAGCAAATAGACACGAGTTGGAATTTGTGATTGAAATTTAAGATTTGGGATTTAGGATTTCGGTGATGGTGAGTATTAGTCTCGAGGGGTGAGGAGGGGGGGGGGGTAGCTAGCGCAATTGATTGAGCTCTAGTAACTTTGGCTTGAAAACGCCGAGTTTTCATTTTAGCGAGTTGCGAAATTTAGCTGATCCGTTTAGCTCAATGTTCTAAAAAGCTTTGCAATTTGGCTGAGTTCTGTTTAGTTGCAGCTAAATAAGGTTAAATTCAGACGACAGAATCAGACTGATTTGATTGATACATCTAAAGCTCTTTACCAGATTAGTTAACTTTGGTTTTTTTATCGTTAGTTTGATACTATTTTGTTTATTTACATAGTTTATTGGTAACATAATCAACATAATAATTCGATATCAAACTCGAAATAAATTACCAAGTTTATAATATATTAAAACTAAAATAGGTCTATAAATAGTAAAAACAATTAACTAAGAACAAGTGTACCGATTGGTAATTATAATCAACCTAATTATACCATGATTATTAATGTCAAGAAAAAGCCTAAAGTTTAAATCTTTTGCAAACTAATTATCAACTAAAAATAAATATCACAGGGCAGGTTGTAACCAAAACTAGCATTATAATTTCAAAAAAAGGCCTTGGTAGGTGAATAATAGAGCAACAATCTAGCTTACTAAACAGTGAGTGTCGGGTTTTGTACAAATGCGCGACTAGTTTAGAATGAGTCAACAATAGCTATACATGAGGTGGTGGAGAAGAAATTATGTAGAGAAATAGTCTAAACGGCAAATATTTGATCTATTATCAAAACAAACAAATTTTGGTTTCCTGTATATTTACATTTATAATTCAGCGTTTGCCCAGATTATTTTGGAATTCATCAAAAAAGAATCATCCTCCTATTCTCATCTCACTCCACGCACATTAAATTCTTTTATTTACATTATACCCATCATATTTATTCGATCTTATACAAATTAACGCCTTTACTGTTATTTTATACTGCTACTTTTTACTAATACTAAAATAATAGCAAAATTGACCGGAAAAGTGGCCACTACGCATAAAAGAAATATTAAAAAACACACATCAACATTGCCCAAGATATATGGCCATACTCCAGTACATCTAATACATCTTTGGCTAATTTGAATATATCAAGCCGCACTTGAAAAGCAAAAAAAAAAAAGGGAAAAAAAAAAAGTCCCATTCATCAGCAGAAATAGCATTTGAAAAAGAAAAAAAAACGCACACAAATCAAGCGTAACAAAAACATCCAGTATTACGTACACAACCACTTTCACGCCAACTAACAACAGTACAAAAATAATCAAAAGTGTCAACACTAGGTACCAAATACCCGCTGATACACTAAGAGACTGTAAAAACACAGCACTAAAGCTTGGACAAAAGGTTCAAGTAGACTTGCAAACATCACTGACGCAACAAGAGGAGGTTTTTTTTAAATAAAAAAATCATTAACATTCAATACTTTTGAGGTCCTGGGACTTTAAAACAGCCACATAAATAACAATAAGAGCAGGAGGGTATAATAACAAGTCGAAACAGGATATTGACTAGAACTATATAAACAAGATGTCATCAATTACAATGGTTAACAACTCGCAATACAATTTCAGAATTGACAGAGCCGGTTATGGCAATACCGAGAGTGGAAACAGCACAAAAATCCATGAGCTACCAGGAATGGGAATTTCAAATGGCTATGACTTTCAAAAATATGTATTTTGGAAGAAAAGCGAGCCATTTTACATGAAGAAGCGCCGTAGACCGCCATTCTCGTACACAGTGATTATTGCTCATGCAATTATGTCGTCCAAAAACAAAAGAATGTCCTTGAAGGACATTTATTTGTGGATCAAAGCCAACTACCCCAAGATCTTTGAGGGAAGCGATATTGGATGGCAGAACACAATCCGTCACAACCTGTCTTTGAACAACTACTTTAGAAGAATACCTAGGAACGAAAAGTTTGGAACTGAGGCCAATGGTTACAATCTGAGAGGTAGTTACTGGACATTAGACTTTGACAAAATGGACTCTGTCACAAAGGACAAGGTTCAAAAGTCGTTTGAGTCTCAAAAGAACTTGTATGTGGCGGCTAGAACCAAAGTCGTAGAGGAGGGGTATACATCAGAAAAGCCAAGGAGCACTTACAAATCTAGCTCACCTAAAAGGAGTGACGAAGCCGAAGCTGTGCTTGGTCAGTCACAAAGCAAGATGGCTAGAATGAATCCAAGAATGAATCCAAGAATGAATCCAAGAATGAACGTCAGTGACGGATCTGGTATTTACCAACACAATATGGATTTATTGTTGGCTACTCACGGCCCAAAACTATTCTCAACTCCGTTCAAGTACCCAGCAGCTGAAGATAAGCATTACCACCACGCGAATATTGATAACTACTACTTGAAGGGATCATACGGACCTTTGAATGGATTTTCCACAAATGAGCTGCAATATCAGCTTCAATACGACCAAGCCAGAAACGTGGCGCCAGCCGAAAAGGGATTTGGTATTGCTGAAAGGATCAACAGTGGCACCACAAACTACAAAAGCAGCGATTTTAAAATAGGAGCATTCCACAACCAAACAGCAACGCTCTTTAGCGGGTTACCTAAATCGCCTGGGTCTGATTGCAAGGCCGAATCTAGCCATAGCAGCACTACTTATAGCTCGCCAACAGAAACTGTTTTGGACGAGTTTAGCGGTGATTTGCGCGTTGGAAAAAACAAGCATACAACTGGACCAGCCGAGCCTACACCAGAGACTAGGACTTTTGGCTACAGGACAAATTTCATTTACGAAGCTCCACAGGAGCTATTTAGCATGTGTGGGGAAGTCAGCGCTTCACCAAAACACACATTCATAAATTACGAGGTTGATTATGCTGGCAGTAATAACCTATTTACGCATCATAACGCAGGTTTTAAAAACACCAAACACACCATTGGGCATTTACTTAACTAGAATACCTTGATGGTAAATATCATCGATTCTCCCCCCCCCCCCCATTAACATTCGATTTTATTTTTGTTTTATTTTACATCTTTGAAGACATTTTTTTTGTTTTTTTGTTTTTGTTTAATCCACTCCTTTAAGTAATGTTTTTTATATGGATTATTATACTTTACATTTTAACTTGGACTATATAGTGTTTTTTATTTGCATTTCTTTTCAACACTAAAAACTAGTAACAAAACAAACTCAAGAATAAAAAACGAACAGTTAGTTAGTTACAAGGTAAAAAATTTGAGTCAAAATACCTCCAAAAGAAAGAGAAAAAATCACCAAAAGAGAAAACAACTTTTATCTAGAACTTTTTATTGATAAAGGTGACTTCAACGTTTCTTTAAACTTAAAAGAAAAATGAAGAAAACAAGTAAGTAAAAGAGTAGAGTAAAATCCAACAAAGTGAGATTTAGTGTATTAATAAATAAAGTTAAAGGAAAGTGGCAGTAAGAGCCAAAACAATGGAGGCAGTGAGGCCAAGGGAGAAGACAGAGTTTATTGAGGGCCCACCGGCAATGTTTGGTGGAATTGTGGCCTTTGCAGTAGTGCTGGGGTTAGGGGTGATAGTTTTGACAGAACCATCGGCCTCGGTGGTGGTCTTTACGGATTCGGAAGTAGTGGTTTTGGCAGTAGTAGAAGTGGATGACTTTGAGTTACCTGATGATCCTGGAATAGTGTATGTGTCGTTTCCGCTATATAGGCACTCGATCTTGACAGAGTCGACGTACATAATGTAGTTGGAGTCCTTGGTGTATGGAGTAGGGGCACCAGACCAATCCATAGTTCCTTTAGCACCGGTGTTTCCACCATCCCAAATTGAGAAAGAGAACTGGGCCTCTCTGTCTGGGAATTTATATTTACCCTCGCCTTCAGACCATGTGTCTGATCTCTTCAAGGTTCTAATAACTGATCCGTCAATGTACCAACTGATAGAGTCAAGAGCCCACAGGATTGTGTAGTCGTGGTATTCTTGGGTCGTGTCTCCAGATATCTTGCTTTCAACCATCTTGGTGTAGTCGAGCTCATCGTTGTAGTAAAAGTTGGTTTGGACCGCTCGTTTGTTCAATCCCACCCATTCAAAATCAATTTCATCTCCAAACTCGTTACGTAGAATCATGGAGCTCACCACTCCCAAGTCGCTGCTTCCACTCTTGATGCTTGCTGTGATTTTTCCGTGGTCAACCCAACTATTAAAATCAAAATCAAAATCAAAATCAAAATACATTTTAGCTTTAGCTTTAGTTTCAAATCACTCGCTTAATACCATGTCTACCCCTCCAACCAACCACCGACATCAAATCTACTGCTACTTGATAATACACTCCTCTTGCTCTCTATTTATATACTTGTATCTTATTTATTTATTTATTGTCCATTAGCTCTTACCGACTATAATAGACTGTAGTGCCCTGACCAACTGCCTTCAAGTCGCTTACTGGACGAAGACCTAACGTGAGCTTGCTGTTAGAAATGCTTGCGTAGTCTGGTTGATCTTTAGAGTACCAGAGTTGAGAATCAACGTTTCCGGTAAACTTTGACATTGGAACAAGTTCGCTGGATCTGCTGAACGATGTGTCAAGATTCTTGCAGTGTGGTTTTGGCCAGCAAGAGTCTTTTGAGTACGAATCACCAGGTCTACAGTTTCCTAGGATGCAGAACGCTGCATTATTGTCGCAATATCCCGCAAAGCAACATGGCGAGTCCTTAGGACAGTTTGATTTTCCATCCCCAAAATGCTCACACGCTGCTGAGGCGTAGCCTGCAAGTGATAGCAATACTAATCCAGAAAGTGCTAATGAACTCTAATTAACCAATACCAGCAACAAGCATTCTCGTCAATACAGACCGCCTATTATCATTACTCAACCCACTGACAGAACAACCGTAATAAAACAAGCACAATGTCACACAGCTTGGACACCAAACCGCGTACTGAACTTTGGCTTATATTTGTATAAAGTTTAGCAAAATGTAACTTACCTTCATTTTATTTTATGTGTTGTTGTATAGCTATCAAAGTAAGTAGAAAGGTAAATTCGGTTTATTTAGACGAGATAACAATAGAGCAATGGTAAAGGAGATAAAAAGCAAAATTATCTTTTTTGGCCGTGTATAGATTTAAATGCTGCTAAATTCAATTCTCCCAACTTTTTTTCTTTTATATTTCACATTAACTAAATCCAAAAGTCCCACTCACCTTTTTCTTTTTTATTATAAGCCAGTATAATTAAAACAAACCAAGGTGTAGAAGTACAAAACGGAGATTATCTTTTTTATTGTTGGTTTTTTCTTTTGATAGTAGTTAAACTCGAAAAATCAGATTGAAGCTAAAGAAACAATCTCCTGCTTTTATAGCATTAGGTTTCTATTCCGCTGTACTTTTTTTTTACCTTGCTTAATTAACTCTTTTATTTGTCCATCTTTAGAAAATACGTTATTTAAATTATTTATCTAGGCGATTTTAAGATTTGGCATTAGCAATTTCGGCCTATATTAGCTACACCAATGCTTTGCCATTTAAAAAAGTGCTTTTTGTTTATTTTTATTTATTTACTTTTGTAGTTTATTGGCAACAGAATCCACACAATAAACAAGATGTTTTAACTTCGTGTATTTTTTCCTTAAAGCAAAACTCCTTGCGTTGCACGAATTTGAAAATCCAACTAATTATAGATTGCTTTCAACTTTTGATTCATTACTGGATTTTAACAAAAGACTAAATATATTATAATTGACTGGTTTACTTTGTCTTTTAGGTTTGCTCCAAATATTTACAAATAAAACCTGTCATTATTTACAAACTAATAGGATATGTTTCCAGTTGGGTAGAAGCGTTTTTCAACACTAGAGAATTCCATTGGGCACGCTGTTTGTTTAATTGACTGCTTTTATTTTCTCTCGCTTTATTGTTGCCATACATATATATATATATTTATATTGTTGGCTCAATGTTTTTCACCATTTCCATTGTCCAGTATTACTTCCTCTAGCGTTATTAAATCCGTCTTTGCTTTACCATTTGCAACAATGTTGATTTCTTTTGCTAGTTTGCCTTTATTCTATTCGATTTGGTCTGCCTTTTTAAAGTTTGTGAAAACTACATACAAGTCTGAAATCAATGGTCCATCTGAGCTTACTACTGCTGGTCTATCATTTCGGTACTACTTCACTGCTACTATTGGGCTGCCCTTTAAGTTTATTTTATTTCTATCAGTTGGGTTCTTGTTAAATATAGACCCTTCAAAAAATATGAATCAATTCCTTGGCTTTGACAACTAAAAACAAAAATAGGTCTCAATAAAAAAATAAAATTGGGTCATTCGGTTTTCCAGCTAGTAGCCAGTTAAACACAATGGTCCGATTGTTCAAATTGTTTTTGGTCCAATTATTTTGCTTGGGGCTTTAGAACTGACCAGTCCAATCCATCTGGTTGGTACATCAATGTTGATTAAAAAAACAAACGGGGTGCCTTTACTGGACTATACAGTGCTATAATTAACAGTATATCATTGAAGATCTAAAATATTAAAAATCTTATAAAATAACATCGTTTTTTTGTTTCTTTTTCTTTTTTTTTTACAAATTATTTGTTTTGATTTAAAATAACATTACTCGTACAACTGCGGCAAGTACAGGATCTAAATATCAATAACAGGTATTACTACATTAGTGTTATTCCAAGTTGAATCTCGGTTGCTCAACGGAAATAAAGAAACGGTTATTTTTTTAAACTTGCCAAACTAATTGAAAATATACTTTCTTTAAAATCCAACACAAAAAAAAAACCCGCAGCATCTTTTTTAAAAGAATAAATTGGCATTATAACTATTCGTTAAATTGCAATGGTAAATCAATTTCAATTTAGCAAGTTCATAAACCAATCTAACGAGTTAGTTCCTTAAACAAAAGTCTTGACAGGCTTCATTTAAAAAAAAATCTTAACAGGTTCAAAAATGATAAACATCGCCAATCGTTTGAACGGTGTTTTTGAACTTCAAGGACCAAATCAATCAAATCGTCAAAATATGCCATATAACTATCAGCCTTTCTATTTTTTAACTTGGAAGAATTAAAAATAACCACCACTACTGCCACGTTAATCGGTCTCGTGGTCAAAACCAAGACGATGTATTTTCAGCCCTATTATAGTAGGCTTCACGTAATTGTCTCTACCAATATTGTTGCTCTACACCTTGACCATCACTCTTCCTCTCTCCAGCGATTTCTGTTTGAACTTTGAAGTAGATGATTCTTTATAATTACGGGCATCATCTGTTCTTGTTAAGAGCTGAAAACCAAAAAATCCACCAAAGAACCATTGTCTTGGCAGGTCAAACTTTATTCATTGTGCCTCAGTCGTAAAGATTCATTTACTTTTCCATTGAAATTTGCCTGCCATGCCATTTGCTATTTGTCACAGCGTCTACTTGCTATGATTTTTGCCTATTCATCATAGGGTCTATTTTCACCACTTCTACTCTATACAAAAAGGTTAATAAGCCGATCATCGCATCAAGGCGTTGCGTTGATAGCTGGCTTAAATGTGCTGCCTCTTTAAAACGAAAAACTAAATGCAACATGTGTCAAGTATATCCATATAATTATTATATTTCTCTACGTCCAAGGTAGTCCTGCCATGCTGAATCAGATAAAGTTAATAAAGACTGGTACAAATTCAAACATCAGTCGATTTGAATCATTATACCTAAACTCCAATATGGGCTAGTCGAGGGTTCTTATTTTATTATTATTATTTTCCCTCCAATTGCTTTTGTGGCTCTTTTTATTTCTCTAAAAAGATCGACTAGCCCTAGCTTTGATATATTTACTGGACGGCAAACTCCGGCTTAGGCTAGGTAGGGTAGGTTTACTACAGCAAGACCGCAGATGTCAGAGATAATGTAGCTTGACGCAGAGACCATTCATTATCGTATGCATTTTTACAGCCATTTAAGTTGTTCAAGCATTCTTGGCACTTGGAGCTAAGAGCGTGTTTTTAGTGTGTTTTCTGGAAACTGCGAAACAAAATCTTAAATCCGATAATTTTCACTCTTTTGCAAACAAGCAGTTTTATTGGAGAGTAGCCCAAGTTGCAGTTACAAATGCCAACATAAAAAGAATCAAGCCAAAGAGAGGATATCTTTATATATAAATTAAAGTTTGAAGTTATATTCTGAAACAGAGAATCGATTACGAACAAAAACGGCGCAAAAATAAATAAAACGGCAGAAAAGAGAATCCTGGTTAAAAAGAAAAAAAGGGAAAACTAAAAACTGGAAGTTCCATTTCAGTAAAAAGAGAGTAAAAAAGCAATATTGGCTATTTATCAATTCAGTTGTTGATAAAATGGTTCAAATCAAGCGTAGAAGAAAACTTGAGAAAATTTTATCTTATAGCGATTTTAATTAGTTGGGTAGTTTTCAAAAACGGAAGGACGATGACAATGCCGTAACAAATATCTAAGAAATGAAGAGTTTGATTATAGTTATCACACGGTTCAACGTCGTAAAATTCAGTTAAATGGAATACAATTTAGAGCATTTGGCGCTATTAGCTAAATAGAAATTTTTTTCACGTAAATTTTTTAGGAATCGTACTAACTAAAAGAAAGCGGAAAGACGGTAGTTTTTTTTTTTTACTTTTAGCTTTGGTTTATCGATTTTACTTAATATTGGCGCCATTTTTTCTCTCAGACGAGTCTGTAAAAAAGTAATCGAGTATGAACGAGCTTCGCAAAGGACCAATCATACGTTAAAATATACAGGATTTTTAACAATAAACTCCAATTACAGGTGGGATAACGGCAGTTAAAAAAGGCTATGGAAGATTCTAAATGCTTTTGCTACATGTTACAATTAAATTATTTGTAACGAGGGTTTAAAATTAGAAACTTTTGCACTTTGTCTTGTAAAAAAAAAACGCTTTTAATAAAAAAAAGCTGAACGAAAAAGTGAAAGAGGTAGAAAAAAAAATCCAGGAATTAAAAATATGTAATTGTGAAGCAAATTTGCTTTATGAAGCAATAGTACAAATATTTCGTAGAGAAAAAGTATGGGCTCTGCCTATCTCCAATGCAGCTCTACTATCCAAAGATCAACAAAAGTCAGCATTAGAAGCCAAAGTCAACAGCCTGAAGATAAGCAGGAGAGGATACGGTGATACTTTAAAGGGTTCGTATCATTGGTTAGACACCATTCGGCTCAAAAAGCAAGCCAAAGGGAGCTTATGGACTAA
The DNA here is from genome assembly GCA_001661515.1 of Capniomyces stellatus. NCBI lineage: Eukaryota > Fungi > Kickxellomycota > Harpellomycetes > Harpellales > Legeriomycetaceae > Capniomyces > Capniomyces stellatus. The sequence continues at coordinate 415,837 of LUVW01000023.1, forward strand.
GACTCAAAGTAACAGAGGATAGATAGCTGGGGCAAAACCATCATCAGTCGTTGGGTTGAAGATTTTTTTTTTTAAAAGTTTTTTAATAAAGGAAAGCAGAGTTAAAAAGAAACTGGAAATAGGTAGAATTGGACCGCTAAAAAGATTTTTTTAAAAAAAATAATAAATAAGTCGGGCAACTATACCAAAGCTGAGAGATTTATTATAGGTTTCTTCAAGTTGAAAAAGGTGTGCATATTTCAGATTTAAAGGGGTAAAATTTAAGAATCCAGCAATTTAGAAGACAAGATATTAAGAAACAAAGACATTACACAATTAATAAGTGGGTAGCGAAAAGCGGCAAAACACCAAGGTCAAGCTTAATTAAGACCATACAGAGCAGAGCAGAACGAGACAAAACAAAACAAAACAAAATCCGATAAAATATAGTGGAAATATAACCAAAACCAAAGTAGGAAGCGAATATAGTCAAGTTAAATGGGTTACAAATACTATGCAAAGCTATGATAGTTACTCGGCAATTCCGTACGAAGTTAGGCTAAGGATATTATCGGGATTGAATTATGGCGACTTGCTTGAATGTCAAAAGGTAGGAATCTAACACACCAACTGCATTTATTTGTGTTTCTCAATTTTAACTCAATGTCAGTTCCGCTAAAAGCAGATGTCGTTTGAGCATAATAACAGGGTGGTTTTGACCAAAAAAAAAAAGGGGGGGGGGTGAGGATAAAATAAAAAGGAAATTGAGGCCAGAACTGAAGTAGAAAAGTAAAGGCTTATAGTACACAGCAAAAAAAAACAGAGCAAAAGTAAAACAAAAGAAATTAATAAAAGTAAAAAAGTAAAACAGGAGATAGATTGCCTGGTAAAACAGGCTAACAAAAAGAGTAATTAATTAAATAGACAGATAAGGAGTTGGAAGGATAGAAGATTACTTATAACATTGTTGTAACGTAATGCAAAATTAAAACATTGGAGAAATGTTTGGGTTAGACATATGCTGTTGCTAAATTATCCACAGCATAAATGAAAAGGAAATCTTGTGATATTAATTTTGCATGCCAAAAATATTAATAAAAATTAGACTTGCAAGGCTTGGAGACTAATAGCCACAGAAAGAAATTTAATACCAAAGATACACAAGAACCTGTTTAGATACGAAGCCAATACAAGTACCAAAACAGCAAGCTGGAAAGATATTCATAAAAAACATCAAAGAGAATTAAACTGGAAAATGCTTAAGCCACTGTCTACTTATACAAAAAGACCAGCGCTCGCCAATGAGACTGATGGAGAAACTCCAAGCTCGCATGCGCCTTATAGTATGGTGTACCGAAAGCCGTACATTCTTTCAAAGATAAATGCGAATCAGTACACGCTATACGAAGTAGTGAAAGGGGATGAAGGAGACCAGAAGGGCAGGATAGACACAATCGCAAGTGAGGTAATGGCATTGGACGTCAGTGCCGTAGATGTTTGCCCAATTAACAAAGTTGTTGTGTTCACACAGCGTGGCTCGGATATAATGGTTAAGCCCATAAATGAGGATCGTGTTTTGTTTGAGTTGGCGGGGCGGGGGCTTATCACGTGTGTGTCAATTTCAGGAGATTATATTGCGATTGGAAAGATGAATGGCAACGTAGTGATAGTTAACTGGAGAACAAATGTTTTAGCGTCGTACAGGGAGACAAGCAACATTAAGGTTTGCTCAACAAGCTTTTTGGGCTCAGATTTGCTTTTGACAATAGACAATGATTGGAATTACAAGACAATCCGATTTTCCGGTAGCCAGGCAACACGAGAGGATATAGCATTCGGTACCCTGGAAGTGCCAAAAAAGGCCCAAGCAAGCTTTGAAGCTGTAGGATATGGAGTCAAGGGCGAGGACATCAAAGAGGCTGACGAAAACAGTGCTTACCCTGTTCCTCAACTCCAGCCAGACAATTTGCAGATTTGGCCAGACTCTACTGCGCCAAACTCATTTTTGGCCATTGCTTGGTGCGAATCACAAGTCCAGTACGCCCAAATCACCTTAAATCCTACCAACAGCCAGCCGCCTAGCCACCACATTGACCTGTTCTCCATAAACTCCACCAAATCCTACATCTGCCGCGGTGCCCACCCAAGAAGGCTGTTGTTGTGTACGCGTGGCTATCTAGAATCCAAGGCCAAAATCTTTTCCTTTTCACTTGAGCACGATCAGTCTGTCTCCGATACCGACTTGTCAGCCTCCAATTTATCGCTTGATGATGTACTATTTGAGGTAGACTTTGATGTTTCGTCAAAAGACTCCATAGTATGTTTATCTGCTATGGACAACGACAATCTGATCACCGCGTTAAGTGACGGAACCATATGTTGCCATTCCTTTGCCTAGATTTTTCAACTTTTCTAGGTTTTTTTTTGTTTACATTCTTCCATTCTTTTTAACCTCTTGGTTTTCACACTTTTTTTTTATCTACTTTTCTATTTTATTGTTTTTGTATTTACTATCGATATATTGGCAATTTGGTACCCCCGGCTTTTCTTTTCTTTTTCAAATCACCCACCTGTTTATGTTGTCCACTTTACACACACACCACAAACCTTTTCTTGATATATAACACTACTACACCACTACATCTAGCACTTCTTGTTTATAATAATGCAATGTAATGTTATGGTAGAAAAAAAGTGGAAAAAGTTAAAACATGATTGCAGTGACTGTTTAGTTTTTATTTTAATGACAGATGGAACGTAATATATTTTAAAGTTTATTCAACTTGGTTGTTATTTTAAATATATTTAAATAGTGAATCGAAAATTTATTTATTTATTTATTTTTAAAAAAAAAACAAGATTGGAATATGAATAAAGCTATGTCCATAAAGGTGGGTTGGGAATGCTAGTAGACGTCGAATTAGAGCCTATTTTAGACAGGTTACAATCCATTTACAATTAGCCTTTTGCGTGAAAACAGTCAAATACTTCTTTCAATCAGATCCAGCTTGAGGTCCAAGTTCAGGTCCAACTTGGAGTCACTAAACATAAAGTCGCAATTCAGTGGGCTGAGGTTTGTAGCGGAAATGTAATCCATGTTAACACTGTTATCTAAAACAAAGCCATACTCGCTATTAAGGTTATACACTCCACTACTTTCATTTTTTTGGTTCGTTGAGGGAAGTTTTTTGTATTCAAACTCTAGATAGTTGTCAATAATACTAGAGTACTTGGTTATATCTAGAGGATCACTGGAATAGGTTTCGTTGGCAACCAATGTTTTTATTTTTTGCCGGCTTGCCCGTTTGTCCAGGTTTACTATCTTTGGGCTAATTTGCGGCGTTTTATTTTTGTTTCTGGGTTTGCTTTGCAGGCCTTTGTTATTTATACTACAGTTAGATTTGGGGATGGTGTTGCTTTTATTGGCCAGATAGCTATTTGGTGTGTTGTTAAGATTTAATTTTGGGGTCTTTGGCGACTCTAGAAGACTTTGGCTAATTGTTGGTGTGTGTTCCGGTGTTGTTTGTACTTTGTCTTTGATAAACCCGATTTTATCATAATAGTTATTTGCTGCTGAGCTGCTGAGCCGGTCGTTCGAGTAATCTGACGAATCTAAAGACTCGGACGAATCGTCTTGCGTAGATTCCAATCTTTGCTCACAAATCACTGAATTTATCGACGAGTTTGCCTCGTTATATCCAAAATCAGGCGTTGATACATAGTTTGGCTTTTTTGATATCTTGGAAAAGTAGTCGGGTACCACTTGAGTCGGTCTCATTGTGTCAAAGTAGGTGACAGACTTGGCTTCATGCAATAAAGTTCCTGAATCCTCCTCCCTTTGGTTATATACCTCGCTGTACGCCGAGATGTCTGCAGAGCTGTGTTCTGGTTGCTCCTTTCTTAGAGCAAGGCTGGATATTGCCTTTGATGTAGTAAGCAGTCGTTTAATGGTGCCATTTTCCTCTGTTCTAGTTTTTTTTATCTTTGTGCCTTTCTTTTCTCCATTGTTACTTAGTTCTGTCAAAGATTCTAGAACAATTTTTGGGAACCTTAGCTTGATTTGCGATTTTAGACTAGGGCCTTTCCCCTTTAGATCTGCCAAACTCTCTACCAAATCCCCGCCATACCAGTTTGTCTTGTTGCCACCAGCTCCACCCAGCTTTAAACCAGCCCATCCCTTTAAATCCAAACGGCCGCCCATAAGCTTACTTGTTTCCAAGTTAGCACTTGATTTGTACTTTGGCTTTAAGGTATTGTACACGGACAGATTGGCCCTCTTGGAATTTGCCTCTGAGGTCTGAGAGTCAATTAGCTCACTCAGTCTGTTGTTTTTTCTGCTCGAGTTAATCAGCTTTTGCTTTAGCTTGTTCGCACTAGGAGCCTTTTTGCTTGGCTTAGGCTCCAGTGCCTTTGTACTTTTCGATATTGGTGAATTTTTTGTGTCGCTTTTGCCCACTTTACCCTCATCGATATACGTTTGATACATGTTGAAGTGACTACGCGTAGTTGCGGTTTTGTTTTTCTTTCGAAGCTTCGTCTTTTTTGAAAGGCTTTGGAGCTTGAAGCTGTTTCCAAACTGCTCGTACTCATCGTTTATCAACCCAAACGAGTCGCCCGACGTTTTTGATAGCAGCCTTGGCCTACACTCTGCGCTTCCCTCACTTCCTACTGCCTCCTTTAACATATTCATTTCATTCACCTTGTTGTTGTAGTTATCCAAGCTTTCTTTTATTATCTTTGATTTTTTCTCCATCATTTCTTTATATTCATCTCGACTCATCTTTGAGTTTTTCCTTAAAACCCGCCTAACCGAGCTTAGTGACTCCCCCGCTTTTGCTCTGAATCTCGGACTAAGCGTCAGCATCTCCTCAATAACCTCAACCAACCCATCAGCAAAGCCTTCAAATGTTTTTGCAAGGCTTTTTTCAAGCGGTCTGATGCAAGAATTTCCAACATTCTCCAATTCAACTGAGGTGTTATCTGGCAAGCCATAGTATGTACAAGAAGGAAATGGAACCTTTAGTTTCTGTGCAGCCTCTATTCCCTCCTCCCAGTAGCAAAACTTTTTCTTAAAGCTGCCAAAGTTCAGGCCAAACGCATCCTTTGTTGGTAGCAGTTTAACTACATCAAATATTCTTCGTAGCTGATCAACTTGATTCATTCCTGGGAAAATAGGGTGAAGAATTAGCAATTCTGCAGCAATAGTTCCAACTGCCCACACATCAATCGGCGCGCCATAATTTTCAAATTTAAATAACACTTCTGGTGCCCTATACCACCTAGTGCTTACATACGTTGTCAAAGGTCTCTCGGTTTTGGCTTTACTGCTATCCGTATTTACTATCGTGGTATCATTCTCTTTGTTGCCCAGCTCTTCATCCATTTCGCTATCGCTTGTCAATCCACGAACTAGGCCAAAATCTGCTATCTTTGCCAGCATTTTGCCATTTTCAAGCTTGCTGATGAGTATATTCTCGGGCTTTATGTCTCTATGAAAGTATCCTGACGAGTGAACATAATCCAATCCATCCAAAATCTGGCTTGTTATGTCCAAAACGAAAATCTCGTGCTTCAGTGGGTTATCTTTTATATCCACTTTTATGTTTTCAGATTCCTTCTGCATGTAGTCAAAAAGGTTAAATTCCATGTACTCAAACACCAAAATCGACCTATAATCGTCTCTGAAAGTTTCTATCAACTTTATCACATTTGTATGGCAAAGTGTCTCTAGCACAGCTGCTTCCACTATTGCGGCCGAGTCCTTCCAGTGCCTCTTCTTCATTTTCTTAATTGCCACTCTGGCATTGGTCTTTTTGTCCGTTGCAAGCACAACAGAACTAAACGCACCTTCTCCAATCTCGTGTTCAACTTCAAACCTGTTCATATTTCTCTTCTTTTATCTCTTCTTTCTCTTTATAGTTCAGTTCCAAATAAATAGATGTACGAGTACTAGCACCTTTTGTTTTTTTTTACTATAATCACGGGGAGCAGAATTTGGTATTGTTTCCACGTAGTTCGCAGTGTATCTGATATTTTACTTTCTACAACCAAATATAAACAGCAATGTATTAGGTAAAAATAAAATAAAAAAGGCGAGTTACAAGTATAGTTGATACCGATGCACTCCAAGTTGTATCAAAGCGGTGGTATAGTTGTAGTTGCTATCAATATCGTTCGTGTTTACCAGTTTAAAACGCGTAGACAATTTAAAACCAGCTATGATCGGTGCTTCTTTTTACCTATTCGCTACCCCGAGTGATGTTATGCAATACAGCAACTGTAATAACCCCGGTACACCTCTGGGATTTATCTTATATACTACAGCACGTGCAAGTTTAGGACCAAGGAACTGAAAATATTCTATGATTATTGTATACGTAGTCTCTAATCTTCTAAAAACTTCTAAGTGTGGTTTTTTTTGTCGTTTTTGGGGTAGAAATGAAAGTAAAAGCAAGGGTATAGGTCCAGTTGTATTTGTAGCTGTATATGTAGAATAAAGTGCTATATCGTCCGCTCTAGTCCTTTAATCCTTGACGTTTGTATTTTGGTGGGGTTTATCGATTCTGAAATAAAAAGGACTAAACAAGCCGAAGTTTGTTTGACGTCTTAGATAGTCTCAAGTGAAGAAAAAGCAACTACTTGAAATAATGTATCGGAATTTTCAAACACGCCAAAAAAAACTTTGCAATTTATTATACCATAAACAAGTAAAAAAATCCAAGTCGCAGAACTATCAGCTCATGCAAGGAATGGCAGTGCTAGATAAGCGCCAAAGTATTGTTTGGATTTTGTAAATCTTTTGTTCTATTTCCTCTCTATTTGAAGCAATAAATAAACGCTATTATAGTTTAAAGTCTTGTACAAGTAACATCAACAATAGTCCTTCTAGACATAATTATCCGTTTAAATTCGCTTTAAACCACTATAGTCCTTGTCGAACTATTTAGTTTCAACGAGAACAAGGAACTTTCTTTCAGGATTTTGTCCTTTTCAAATCGCGTATTATATTATTGTTAACATTTCTCTTACTAGTGTGCTATAAATGTGCTTTTTGCCATCGAATACTTGTAATGATTATTTAGAGCACAAGCCCAGAATTGTCAAGTTTTATATTGTGCCAAGTAGATGTTTTCTTCGTTTACCTTTAATTATTAGAGGCTAATTGTTTGGTGTTTTGTTGAAGAAAATCAATCGAGTTTTAATTTCTTGTCCAATCTACAATTGAAATAACGATTATTCAAATGTTGATTTACACGCAATTCGGCTTGAACTTTTGTTGTAGCTTGATTTTTAATACTTTAATTTCAGGGTTTTCCTCTAGTTTTCAACTTTTGGCCAAGTATGATTAACACTTATTCTGCATATTTTATTCTGTATATTTTATTCTATATCTTTTATTCTATATCTTTTATTCTGTATCTTTTGTTTGTTTTCAGCTTTGTTTTCAGTTTTACCTCAGGTAGTTTTAGCGTTGTGTCTCTTTTAGTGGGTAAGGAAAAGGTAGTTTAAATAAATATTACTTTTTTTTGAGCCCATTATTACTTTTATTATTGTTAGCACCTTTTTTTATCAATATCATTATTATTACTACCTTTTTACCTTTTTTAGCATTGTTGTTTTAAACTTAATTTGTACCCAGCTAATTATATTGCTGGAGAATCAAACTTGGTTGTAGAATTAAACCGAATAATCACGTTTTTATACACAATAAACAATGCTAGAAGTCAGGTAAATTAGTATTCTGTAGTACCCACGTTTATTCTTAAACGTGTTTTATTGAAAAACCAATTGCCTTTTATTTAATTTTAATCCTTTATACCTCGTTCTCTTTTGAATAAATGCAAAGTTGGCAGTCGAGCTGGGTATATTCTAGTTTATACCACTGGCATTTCATTCATGTATGGATGTGTCAAACACAAGTTGCTCAACAGGCACTAATTGATAATAACTAATTCGAGAGAAGAAGAGGGGGCGGGGGGCGAGAGATGTAGCCATAACCCGTGACATGAATAACAGGCTTTAGTTGCTAATAAATCACTAGGCAGTAAAGTGGTAGTAAAATATCACAAAAAGTATTGGAATAGTAAAATGGAAATAGAAAATCGGGCTGCTTAAATTGTAAACACTGTCTGTTGTTTATATTCCTTGAGTATACATATGAAGGGAATAATGCTTTATTGAGCAATTTGAAAATGTAACATTATTCGATTGTTAAATTTGGTCATGTATATATGTTAACAATAGTTGTTCAATAATTACTGTTGGAAGTTTGGAGTGGCTGAGAAATGGTTATTGAATTAATTGGAGGCGTACTAACAAAGGAAAAATAAGAAAAGTATCATTATCTTAATTCAACCATCCCAAATGTAATGTATTATGTCGTTGGGTTAGTTTTTATATTGATAGTATTCTTCCCTCTTCCCTATTTTTTTCTACTTTTTTTTAAGGCCAACTTGGTTAATCGATAATTCCTGCAACGTATGCTTTTACTATCAATTGCAACTGCAACCCAATTAAAATTCCAAAAAAATATGTAGCTTATAGCTTAAGTTGCGATTTAAATCACATCAACTGCAATCCCCAAAGCAATCCAAATGGCAATCCAAATGGCAATCCTAATGGCAATCCTAATGGCAATTCAAGTAGCGGTACTAGTGACAATTTCAATCACCAACTTCGCCTTCTATTTAAACCATCTTAGGATTGGTTTCAATTTGAGGAACAAATTAAAACAAAACTGGCTGTTTTATTGGGCATTTATATAAACTGCTCTTGTGACATGAAAATAAGTTCATTGAGTTCAGAAATATAAAAGTATAGTTTAAAAGATCAAAGCCAAATAACGCACCAAGTGTCCAAGTTATGGCATTATATATATAGAGCCATCTCAGCTTTTAAGATCTGTTGATAGAACAAGTAGCAAATGGTAAAGCTGCAAAGTGAGTCTGTTATTTTTCAGCTCGTACCATTTGCCATGGTGCTAGCTGTTTAAAGTTGCAGAGCAAAAATCAATCAATTTTATTTATTTACACACGAGTCAAACATATATATTTTAATTGTATATGGTAGAAAACTACAGTATATAGATAATACAGTCTCCACCTCCCATTCCCATAGCTCCTTTCTTTATCTTTTAGCTGACGGGAGTAGTGACTAACAGAGGCGATATACTGCAAGTTGGGTCCATATACCGGGGTTTGAACATTGTGGCTGATCCTTAAATTTTGAACTATAAGCTCTTCAACATAACAGGATATGTATTTTCGTACAGATTTTTAAGAACTTCTTTTAGCACTAGGTCAAAGGTACCAAGAGTGGATCTATTGTGCTTGTATTCTTCTTGAACTGGTGTCAAATACTTGACTGCAACATTCACAGCTAGTATCGCATCTTCGTCAATGTACTTCATATAGAAACCCCTGAATCTATTAAGCAGTTTTATCGGAACTCTGATCATTTTGGACGTTGACCTCTCGGTAATTTCTTCTGATTCGTTGATTATTTGAAGATCGTTAATCAGATTCATATTGTAAATAGCTTCTGGTATAGTCCCTGGTAGAGTTGGGACAATATCGCCTGAAATTAGTTTGTACAAGTCTATATCTTTAAACATTTCCAAAGAGCTATCGTTGTCCACCGCTAGGGCGCTGAGCCTTGAATATCTCTGGGAATTACTTTCTGGCTCCTCAAAATCTCCTAATTTTCCACCAACGTCTATATCTAAAGAGCAATGTTCCTTTTTTACTCCCAAATCAGCCGTATCTTTTCTTCCACACAACCCTGCCCCAGTATTGCGAGTTTCAGATTCTGATAATATATACGAGCAGCAAACGTATTTTAGGGCCTGGTAGTCTTTCAAGAACTCGACGTTTTCAGGGCAGAACGTTTCATTATCAACTTCTATTAGTCTCAAAAAGCCTCCTGGGTAGCCCGGTATTCCCTCAAACTGCTCCTTCTTTGAAGATGCAGCCTTTTTATTAGCGCTTGAACTACCTGCGCTGCGAGTAATAAACGACCGCTTTAATCTGATAAGAGGTGCCATGACAATCATGGTGTGCTGAATAACAAATGCACAGATCAGGAAAAAGGCGCCCGATACCACCATGATTTCCTCAATATACAAAATACTGTTGTAAATGTTTCCAGCGAGGAAGGCAAATAGCGATGTGGTCACGGTGGTAAAAAGCTAAAACTGCAGCCCAAATGCGTCGCTAAACCCAACAAAGAGCATGATTAGAGGAATAAGAAGTATGACTGTTACGAGCGTAACCACATACATGTAGTAAAGCGACGGATCTAACCCTACACTGCATTTGTAGTTGATAGAAAATATACTATATTTTTCAAATGTAGAAAAATAAACCGACAGCCCTATACCAATAGCCAAAAACAACGAGCACATACCAATGTAGTTTCTTGTTCTAATCAGGTCAATTATTTTATTGTTAATAGTCATCCTGATTTGAATCTCGTTTTGCTTTTCATAAAGATTATTAGGATAGTCGCTGTTGAAGACATATCTGATGTAGTGCTTGAGGTAGTCTTTTATTTTTGTAACAATCACATCCATATTTTTCTCATCAATGTCTGGGTTTTTGATAGCCTCTGCGATTACGCTTGAAATAATATTCTTGTACAAGCTCAGTCTTAGCTGACAAATATAGTGGATGGCTCTAAAAACCAATGTGATGCAAAACAGAACATAGGCCGTGTTATTAACCCAAACCCTCATAAAACATGGTTAGTCTGAAATAAACGATTCGGTGGCAATCAGATGCAGTGTATAAACCAGACTGGAGTAGATAATGACAAGGGCCATTGATTTCTGTTTAAATCTAAACTCATTGGTGTTTTTTGACACCCTAAAGTATATGGCCGTGGTTGTCAGTACATATATTGCTCAAATTACCCCAAACACACACCAAAATATCCTCCTTGGCTTAATTGCAAGGTCGTACTCATTTTTAAGTTTTTTGTGTTCCCCAGCGCTTATTTCAATCTCAGAATGATCCTGGTACCTTTGAAATATATATAGCTCGCTGTTTTTGTCATCTTCATTGCTTTGCGCAGAAATATATTGAACAAAAACCACCAATATTACAAGTGTGTAAATCAACACACTCCTTAGGTTAACCATTTTATCGATATCGAATTGCTTATATACACTATATTAAAAATTAATTGAGATTTTTTTTATTTAAAAAAGAATATAAATCACTGAATGTTATATTCGACAATATCAACGTAACTAGGATTTATATTTATAGCAAATGGTGGTAACAAAGCTAGGATAAAAAAGCTAGGAGTTTCTTTATTATCTGCATGAATATCAAATCTACGAACACTCTTAAATGTAAATTGTCTTGTTGAATACTTTAATTAAGCGTATCGCAAATGTGGAAACCAAAGAAACCAAACCAAAACAAAAGAATAGTGTTATTCTTGCAAGTTTCCCAAATAATGCAATCAGTCCCAAACTCTAATTTTTTTTCTTCTCCCCATTCTTCTATATATACAGGTACTGGTTACTATTAGGGTTTGGTATTTGATATTTGATATTTGATATTTGGTATTTGGTATTTGGTATTTGGTATTTGGTATTTGGTATTTGGTATTTGGTATTTGGTATTTGGTATTTGGTATTTGGTATTTGGTATTTGGTATTTAAAAAAAAGGTAAAAAGTCTACAAGTGGAGGTAAAACAGACTACTTCATATCGCGTGTAAACAAATAAAGTCTGATGTTTTTAAATGCGTTGCCTGGGTATGGTGTTTTTATGTCATCTAATGTAGCAGGAACATATATACTTGGGTCAGGGACCTCGCTTTTGTCAAAGTTAGTCAAGAACTTTGGTTCACTAGAACCATCTGACTGAGAGGGCTTGGTTGTGGCTATGCGTTTATAAAGCGTGCCTTTCTTGATCTGTTTAGCCCACATTTTCTTTTTATTTTTTTCGTTTGTAGAAATGCTGCTGAGCACCATCTTGGCCTGGTAGATAATAAAGAATATAAACGAAGGAAGCAGGAATATGAAAATCGACAGTAGCATTGCTTGACCGTAGTTGATATCCATGTGGGCCTAAATCAGTCAGTCACACAAGGCATTATTTATTGATACAAAACATTTATATTTTGATTTGGGCGGTAATATAGGTTGAATCAATCGAAATATGTAGTTGTATGTCGTGCAAGTGTAGAAATAAACATAAAAGGCAGTAGAAGAAAATAGAAAAAAGAAATAAAGAAAGAAAAGAAAAAAAAAATGAGAAAAAGAGATATTTACCATAGCTATTTCAGACGGCATAAGTCTTCGTCTTTTCCCAGTAAACTGGTCAATTTTGGTGATTCCGCTAAGGTTGTGTTCATTGTGGTCAATCATTACCAACTGAATCAATATCACTGATCCCCATGATAAAATAATGATAAAAGTCACCAAAAATCCTATAAAGTATTTGTAGCTATTGATTCCAATACACGAGTTCATCCAGATGCAGTGGTGGTCGTAGTTGGCAACGCACCTGTTGCATACGCTACAGTGCTTGGATCTTGCTGGTCTAATTATCGTCACATTTTCAATCACCCATAACAAGTTATTTTCTGACTAGTAACGCAATATATCAATTAAATCACATATCAAACATGCTATGGTATTACGGTTTTGCGAAATTACTTTGTAAACTTGCATGTCCCACACATCTTCTTGGGATAGTAAACTCCATCGTGCGTATATATCTCCATAACCTGCTTGTGATTTTCCTCTGTTATATATCCTGGGTTTCCCCTTGCTGTCATGTAGTAAAGATACCAATTTGATGATACCAAGCAAACTATAATAGATCTGGGAAATCAGGGCCAAAAAAAAAATCGTAAAAAAAAATGTTATAGCGGAAGGAATAGTATTAAACATACTTTGTTTTTATCCGCCTTAATCTATATCATGTATTGTAACATCAGCCTTTTTTTTTTACTTTCAAGCTTACCTTGTAAGCACCGAGTACTCCAATAGATGCAGTCTAAAAAACGTGTCGTACATAAAGTAAAGCAGCCCCAGCATGTATAATGATACAAACATTCTCTATTTTGCAACAAGTTTCAATAGACTAACATGTTTATTATTAATTATTTACTCCTCTTTTTCACTTTAATCAATGCTTACAGTCCAAAAATCAAAGTTGGGTTTATATACACCAATAGCAACAATAGGCTGCTATCCAGCCGTCTCTTACCGAAAAAAACGTTTTCGCTTTATACTTTTTGCCTAAAGCCTTTTTCTCATACCCACTAAAGAAGCAGTAGCAGTCTTTAAATCTATCATTACCATAATAATAGCGAATCCATTTGTAGTCCATGTTTAATAACGTTTATCCCTATACCCAGCGCTCATTTGTATTCGCACTTGGCTTTTGCAGTAACCAAAATTAACAAAATTCCACATTCTAACCCTGGTAGAGTTAAAGGCTTACATCAACAAAGGGTTGAACTCGTATATCGCGTCATTCGCTCTCTCTACTATCGTGCCGCTATATAATCGTCAGCATGCATTACATTTACAACACTTGGTTTTAAGCTTTTCTTCACTGATTTTAACCAAACATAAACCACTAATATTACACACGGCTATCTTGATTGTATCAAGTTTTTAAATTGATATTCTTACCCAAAGAACTCTGTTTTACCGAAAATCATTATCGTGAGAATAAAGCAGAATACGGTAAAAAACGAAACAGTAGCCAGCTGCTTCGTACTCTACATACCAATTTAAGCATTGTAAATGTATTTACTATTTAGTTTTAGTCAAGGCAAGTATTTGCAAGTATTTGCATTTGTGTGTGTGTGTGTATGGTTAATTCTCAAGCAATTTGGTTTCCAGTCCGGGTTTTGTAGCCAATTTCCTACCATTGTATTAATTTCGTGGCTATCCATCTCTTTTTTTTTTTTACTTTCTGTGCTGTTTTTATTCAGTAAGCTTCTATACTACGTATTTTTCTTTTTCTATTTTACTGTGGTTGTTTTTGCTATTTGTATTGATGAGTGCAGTTAAATCTATAATAGCGTTAAAAGTAGTGGAAAAAAAAATTGACAAAATTGATCCTTTACAAGCTATTTATTAAATTTTGAGTCAATTTCTACTAAAAGTTCTATTCAGTTACTCCGATTTGATTTGATTTGATTTTTTTTTGTTTCAACTCTTTTTTTGTTATTCACATTCAAGTCGTAAGCTATATGCTTTTCTTACGGCTAAAAAACACTCGTGGGGTAGGTCAGTTTTATGTTTAATTATAGATTTGGTCGAGTAGGTAGGGTTTATATCCTTTGTTATTTATTCCGTTGAAAATGGCGGTTTATATAACATTTTTGAACACACCAAGCATGCTACTATTATGCATGAGTAAAGCTTACTTGATCTAGTTACTTGTAATATATCTCGGACTACTCCGCTTGAAAGTAAAAAAAAAAGGTGTAAATTACTCGAAACAAATGGCAATTGACATGTTGGCTAATATTACAAACGGGAATCCAAAAAAAGGCTAATAAAATAAACTGGAGGGAGGTTGGTATTTTTTTTCCTTAATGTCGCTTTTTTACAGGTTAATATACTCGAATAAATACACATTTACCATTTCATCGTGCCAAAAAATAAAACAATATGACCGAATGTAATATCAATTTCTTTTGCCGGACCAATAATAACAGCTTGTACATATTGGTCAAGTTTACTTTATATCCGCTACTTTTCAATTACTTGATTAATTTAGAGAATAGCTGGCAAAATTCATGGTCGCGATTGAACTAATTGGTGCTGGTTAATCCCATATGGATATCGTTGCATCCTGTTCAAACTATTTTTAACCATTGAAACCGATTTTTCTAATTTTAGAAACAAGTAGGTTAACAAACCTTAATTTAATGTTGGATAGAGACAAGTTAATAAAAAACGATATCCTTCTTCTTACTAATAAAAAATAATGCATTAAAGATGTAGTAGCATAGAGTAATTACAATGGTATGGTTATTGGATGGAAATGTGGATGAACAGGCAAAGTCATGCTGTTTCCAGTTTTTCATTTTGAGTTTGATGGTAGCAGGGCATTTTTTTTCCTTCTTGAAACAGATGGTTCGTATTTTATTGCATAATCCCTTTGAGACAGGTATTTTTTGCACAAGAAAGTAAAAACAGACCCCTAATTTAAAAAAAAAATCACCGGAGAACTGATGTAATAAAGCCGACTAAAAACTTTTACAATAGCAGTTTTAACACCTTGTTCAAAAAAAAAAAATTCAAGCAATACAGGATATCTTGGGAGTCTCGTCAAATTTTTGAATTTCTACGTTTCCGAGATCACTAAACTTCATAACAAGGTATTACACAGTTGGCAAAATGTTTAGAAAAATCAGCTCTGCATTTTTTTTAAAATTTTTTTTAGCTTTCTGACACAACATAATCTACAGCTGTGTCATGTAACTTGGATTAGTTACCCTAGCGCTCGGCAGAATATGCCATTTTTTTCAGCGACAATCAAAAAAATTTAAACGAGGTCCATCCAAATTAGAAGTACTTTTTAACTTAGTATACGTGTTTTTTTTTGTGTACAAGTTTCTATTGCTATTAAGATATCAAACAAAAGGCATGGTTGTGTAGTATTATATAATAGTGGAGAGGAAGAGAAAGGTTATGCTGATTCCAGAGCATACCCAGTTAGTTTAGATCATAAGCTTGCAATTATAATTTATTGGTTATTTGTGTGTTCTAAGCTTCAATGCTAATTTATACAAATATTTGTGCCATAAGAATACTCGATTCTCCAAGCATACTGTAAAAGACAAACCAAGACCGTTTCTTGTATTTTAAACTGGGTTGACTCATTTTTTTTATTCTGTACTTTACTCTTCATCATCAGCACTGGTCTCTTCGTCAGCACTAATCTTTTCGTCAGCACTAATATCCTCATCAGCACTGGTCTCTTCGTCATCAGCACTGGTCTCTTCGTCATCAGCACTGGTCTCCTCCTCAGCGCTAATATCTTCGTCAGCACTAATCTCCTCATCAGCACTAATATCTTCGTCAGCGCTAGTCTCTTCGTCAGCACTAATCTCCTCATCAGCACTGGTCTCTTCGTCATCAGCACTGGTCTCTTCATCATCAGCACTGGTCTCCTCCTCAGCACTGGTCTCCTCCTCAGCGCTAATATCTTCGTCAGCACTGGTCTCCTCCTCAGCGCTAGTCTCTTCGTCAGCACTGGTCTCCTCCTCAGCGCTAATATCTTCGTCAGCACTGGTCTCCTCCTCAGCGCTAGTCTCTTCGTCAGCACTGGTCTCCTCCTCAGCGCTAGTCTCTTCGTCAGCACTAATCTCCTCATCAGCACTGGTCTCTTCGTCATCAGCACTGGTCTCTTCGTCATCAGCACTGGTCTCCTCCTCAGCGCTAATATCTTCGTCAGCACTAATCTCCTCATCAGCACTAATATCTTCGTCAGCGCTAGTCTCTTCGTCAGCACTAATCTCCTCATCAGCACTGGTCTCTTCGTCATCAGCACTGGTCTCTTCATCATCAGCACTGGTCTCCTCCTCAGCACTGGTCTCCTCCTCAGCGCTAATATCTTCGTCAGCACTGGTCTCCTCCTCAGCGCTAGTCTCTTCGTCAGCACTGGTCTCCTCCTCAGCGCTAATATCTTCGTCAGCACTGGTCTCCTCCTCAGCGCTAGTCTCTTCGTCAGCACTGGTCTCCTCCTCAGCGCTAGTCTCTTCGTCAGCACTAATCTCCTCATCAGCACTGGTCTCTTCGTCATCAGCACTGGTCTCTTCATCATCAGCACTAGTCTCTTCGTCACTGAGTGGAGATACCTCATCATCAACCTCTTCAAGGTCCTCACTAGATTCATCGAGATCCTCTTCAGCCGACGCTTCCTCATCGTCATTTGATTCTTCGTCATCAGTCTCTTCAAGGTCCTCACTAGACTCATCGAGATCCTCCTCAGCCGATTCTTCATCTTCGGTTGCTTGTAGTTGAGAGCTTTGTTGGGTTGCCAATTTACTTGGCGCAGCTACAGGTTTTGGGGGTTTGGCCAAGTATTCAGAATCTTCCTCGTCGCAATCCTCATCGTCTTCCTTGTACTGTCCTTCTGAAGTGGAATATCCTGAGCTAGAATCTTCCTCATCATCACAATCTTCATCGTCTTCCTTGTACTGCTCTTTTGGGGCAACATATCCTCCTTTTGGAGCGGCGTATTTGGTGTTAGTGATCTCACCAGCAGATTTTTTAGCCTTGTTGCTGTAGCTGCCACTGTTATAACTTGCACGGTTATTAATAACCATATCAGCGTTGACAGGGGATTTACGGGCACCGACTTGTTGACTGCTTTGTCTAAAGCCTATGGGCTTATACTCATAAACCTTTTCAATTTCGATTCCATTGGTGGTAGCGATGGAAAGCAATGCTAGAGCTCCAAAAATATATTTTAACATCTTAATTGTGATTTTCTTGGTGGTTGAATTTGTTCTAGTGAATGAATATGTAATATGTGATTGTTGTAAAGTATTCTATAAGCTTTATCAAAGTGATGGTTTTAAATTTTAATTGAGCTTATTGAAATGGTCGAAACAACCGTACATTTATATAAACTTTTTTATGTTAGCTTTGCACGGTTAAAAATGAAGTTAAGATGGCTAAAGTTGGTGTAGTAGCAAAATGGAGTATAGTGAATTCTAATTAATTCATCTACTATTTGCAGTCATTAATTTTATAATCAAACAGACAAAAATGGCGTCTTCGCTTACAGCCGGATATCTATATTTGGTTTAACTTAGTAATCAAACTGTGATTTTGTTAATTCAGTATGTAATATATCTGGATTTTGAAATAGGTTTATTTTTTATTCGAACTAGAATTTGGGCTTGGAAGTTGTTTTAAGAGTGGATAATGAGGTTGACTTTAGTAAATCAATGTACGGTTTGTAGTTCTAATTATAAAATGAGGCCAAGTGTATATAAATATAATCTGAAAATGGAAACAGTACTTATATAATCTGAATGTTTTATGTCAAAGATTTTGTTATCTCATACCATTTGAGCAAATTGGTGTTTTGTGATTAATAAAAAGCAAAGTCAATCAATTTCAGTAAATAAAGAAAAGCATAGTCAATAAAAATAAGGGTGTAAAATCTCCGAGCAAAAGACACAAGATTTGAAAAGTAGATATAGTTAGACCAAAATCGCAAGTTGATACTGTTAAAACTATTGGCTGAATTAGAGCATTTAGGTTGTTACCTGTATTACAAGAGTTACATATACTTTATAAATAAATTTGAAATGTCTCGAGTACTTTACACTTTCTTACAAAAGTCTTACAAAAGTTATGTTCTTTGGGGTTTCTCTTATTTTACTTTTACCATTTTAGCTTTTATTTGTTGCAAGATTTTTGAATTCTTTTTATTCAATAATTCGACTTTTTATTTTTTCAACTTTCTTTACCTTTCTGCTACTGGCTCGCATTTACAAACACTTAACAATTTCCAATCCTTTAGACTCTCAAGGACTGGTGTCAAATCAAGCATAGTACAAATTTCATCATGTAATTAAGAGACATATTACGTTTTAATTAACTAACTTTGCTTGATATTCGAATAGAGGATACTATTTTAAAGCATATTAGCACACTATTATGTAAGATTATATAATATTTTGTAATATTTATAACATAATTGGCAATAATTAGAAATGCGTGCCAGTACTATATATAAGCCAAACACAATAACCATACTGAGGGCTGTGTGATGTTTAAAGAGTTTGTAGCTTCAAACGCAAAAGAAAAGCGCTAGGTAGTTTAGCACGGAACAGCGGAGAAAGCGTTACTAAATTCGAGTTTACCAGTGCTGTTAGGATATAGAATGTGTGTGTAAAGATGTTGGAAGAAATATCACTCGAGGTTTCAACAAGTTCAAGGTGCATTGCTGCTTCAGAAGAATTTCCGTATTGAATATAGCAGTCGATTTAAGAATTTTGCTTTTTCATTGAAATGTTTTTGTTTTATTATCTGCATTACTACCGATATTTTTAGAGCTACTGAATTTATCACCGGTGGTAATTGTGACATCAAAAGACACGGCTTAATTTACTGCCTGTTTCCATGGTAAAAAAAAACAATATCACATTCACAACAGACATTTTACTTAAGCCGACTCAGCACATTCTTTAGATTGGGGATTATGTTTTTATTTTAAGGCCTAAATTTAATTAACCGAGTCTGTTTGCAGTCTGTTGTTATTCTCATCTAATTCTCGTCAGTAAAACATATATTTTTATTGAATATCTCAAATGGGTTTAAATAATAATTTGGTATACTCGCATCGACTTTAACACAGAGGATTGCTGTTAGCATAGCTAAAAAATAAAAAATAAAGGCTAAGAAAACTAGTTAGTCGGTAGGGAGAAGACATAGTGCAAAGATCAAATTGCGATAAAGCAGTTTGACAAATGGAAAATGTAGGTTAACAAAGGTAGCTTATCTTTGTGATAAAAAAAAGGAGAAAAATAGCCATAGTTTAATACGCCGTGGTCAGTTTGCCAGATAAAGGTGTCAACCGTGCACTACAAAGTAATAACTAGAGAAGGTATTGGCATCCTTATACTTAAATTCTCTTTCAGTAAGCTCAAAACCAACTACAACCAAGTAGAGATATCTGTCACTACATCCTGGCCATTTTGGAGACGTCGGTAGACTCGGTATAATTATGACTAGTTAATACTACTTTGGCGCATTGTTCTATAAAGCCATTAAATAAGCATACTTCCAATCCCAAACTTGTCAAGTAATAAAAAACACAACCCAACATAAATAGCGAACTATTTTTTAAAGTTTCCGCAACGGTTAATGCTGCCGTACATGATAAAAACTGGGAAATTGATATTATGCAAACCATAGTCAAGATCGGTAAAGCCGTCTATGACACTAGTTATTCGACTAAACTCTTTTTAAAGCCGGCGAGTCTTGAAAGCACTGCTTTTTTATACATTTACATTATAATTTTTTTTCACCGTTGATATCTTTGTTTTAATTTAACCAAAGCACGACAATTTTTTTATTTACAAGTGGGTGTATAATATCGAACCTTATCCAAAACCATCACATGGACAAGTTAATTACATAGTTGACACGTATGTACGAATTCTTTTAAAAAACGGTCTGGACTGTCACTGTTATCACACAATAAGCAATATTATCCCTAACTCTACTATTCAAATGAAGCGTGGCGTTATTTATTGTTACAATTTTCAATGAAGAAAGCAAACCGAGCGGTAAAAAAGCAACAAAAAAGCTCCGGATGCTGGAAATTAAACAAAACATGGCTTTTAAAGGTTATAATAGAACCAAAAGTTCTATTTATACAGCGGTTTAATAGGATATGTAAAGAGCCAGTGTGTGTGTGTGTGTGAATCAGAATTACTTGAAATTATAGTAATTATATACAGTGGATAAACGGGTTAAGACTGACTAAAGATTTTCAATTTTTTTTTCACAGTTCACATTACGAGTGACTCAAGTTTATAGCAACGCATTTTTACCTTTTCAATACTAGAGCAAGCTTAAGCTTAGATTCAAAAATAACCCCAGTGAATTAATGTGAATAACCGAATGCTATACCCTTGTGGAAATCCAAGTTTCCGAGAAATAATACATTAAGCCCAATTCTCAAATCGCGATCATAGTTAACAAAGACTCAAAGCTTTAATTGGAGTATCCACTTAGTTGTATCTTCGACAGTATATCTTTAATTTTTGTCATTTGTCTCTATTATATTGGAAAGGTATTTAAAGGGGAGAAACAGAAGAACAAAGCCATCCAAAATATCTTGCTTTCCTCAAGCTATCCTAACAATTAGTACAAAAAAGTATAGTTATATACAAAGAAAAACATAACTCCAGTTGATTATCTTGAGCAAAACCTAAGCAAAATAAGAGAAAAAAATGAAATTGAACGTATTTGAGATATTGGTTGTTCTTCAACTTGCTAGCGCAGCTAGAATAATATCTACTAACACGGACGTTGAACGACCAGTAGTAGCACCAAGAAATGTGACACCTTTTAAGAAAAGGAAAGTAGAACCTGAAGCTGGCTCAAGTGAAGAACCGGCTATGGAATTGAAAGATTCTGGAGATGCAGATGCTGGAGAAGTAGAAAATGGAGAAGTAGCAGATGAAAGAGTATCAGATGGAGGAGAAACAGTTGTAGGAGAAGCAGATGGAGGAGAAGATGGTAACAGTGAATCACACACTTTTACTGAAGAGGAACTGAAAGAAATTGCTAAAATTGTTGATGAAGCAAATGCAGTTGATGCAAGCGGATTTGAGCAAGAAGATTATGATAGACTAAGGGAAGATATAGAAAATAAAATCAAGCAAGTCAAAGAAACCGGTACATTTAAAGATGATAGCATTGGCGCACATGGCGAAGATGAAGGCGAGGTTAATGGTGAGAATGGCGAGGACCCAGAAACTCGTACCGACGCCGATATCGATTTTACAAGCGATGATTCTGCTGAACCAGAAACCTAAAGTCAAAACTATTTTATTTACAAAAGAGTCAAGATTTGTAGTCTGACTGGTATTATGCATGTTTTTTTATGCTATAGTTTACGACTATTACTCTAAATATTCATATTGCTACTGGAAAATAAAAAGCAAATATCAACAGACTACTTACGATTACTGTTGTTTAAAGTAATGATTACTCTCAATAAGGCATTTACTCGGTAATAATAGTCGAGAGTCCTTTGAAAGCTTTGGGCGATGGTTTGTAAAATAAATAAACTAGATTTGCTTTAAATGAAAAGGAAAATACGCTATTAGGAAGCGGACTACCAGTTTACTGAGCTCGATACAAAAGGTTCATTGTATTTAATCTAACAGTAGTTGTTAGTAGTATTGGTACAGTGCCTTGGCAAACCATTAAATAACATTGAAGTTGTGTTCATTACTTTTAATTAAAAAGAAACCAAACACATGGTGGCTCGTCAGTGATGTCAGCAAGAATGGTAGTACAATAAAAGGATAATATTTTAATAAATTGCAAAGCTGGTAATACGAACTTAATCAATTGCGCAATTATTATATCGAATAAAAGTTTTAATAGAGTAAAACAAGGTCATGACTTATAATATCAACCCAACGATTAATCGCATTTGTTACTATTGAGATAAGCGATTAATCACTATCTATATTTATACAAATATTATTTCCATTCCTAGTAATAAAAGTCAAATTGAAACATAATAGTTTTCCCACGGCGCTCATTATTTACAAAATGAGAAACGTCCCTCAACTAACCCGATACCATCTCAATTCCCACCACGCATCAATTCCCAAAACGCATCGACTCCCAACACGCATCGACTCCCAACACGCATCTACTTGCATCATACACATACATTCCCACCACGCATCGTCTCCTACCACATATATTCCCGCATTACCAGTCATGTTAAGATGTCAGTTTGTCAAATTCATTGAACAGATCAATACTGGGCATAAAACTTTTTAACATAATTTTGAACTTGCAACACATTTGAAAGTTAGAGTGTTGCTGCAAAAGCAAACACTCTTAGTTGATAGTCTTTCCAAGTAATAATTTGATACTCGCCGATTATAACCTCAGACCCCATTTTATCAAGAATCAACACAGAATCTACACTTTTACAAATCCATTTATTTACCAAATTGCCATTCACATGCTGGAAAACTGGAATCAAGCACACTCTAAATTGTGCATAAACTCAGTAATAATAAAATAGAGTAGGCTGTAAACGATAATATTGTGCTATATTATCACTTTTTTTTTGTTGAACAATATTTTCTTTTGATTTTGATTTTCTACAACTGATTAAATGGAAATTGTTGTCATCAGCGCATTTCAATGTTAGGACAAAACAAAATTTATTTATTTCTAGACAAACCATTGATATTCAAAATCTATACAAGTACCGGTCATCAAGACAAATCTCATCAAAGTACCAAAAACTATAACCAGAATTCTTTTCTGCTAAAACCAATACCAATTTTCGAGTAAAAAAAAACACAAAACAAACCAGTTTAAGCTGAACAACCAGCTTCAAAAATGATTTCTGTATCCAAACTAGCTCTGCTGTTCACAACGCTGTTGATTCATGAGTCAATCGCATCAGTCAACACACTTAGTAAGCGAATTGTTGGTGGGATATATGTATCACCTCGGGTTTTCCCTCAAATTGGTAGACTTATGATATCCACAGAACCTGGTGCTGTAAAGCCTTGTGGTGCAACTTTGATAACAGATAAACTACTCCTTACCGCAGCCCACTGCTTCAACACTGTAAATGGCCAAGTTGAAGTTACAGACGATACATTTGTAGTTCTTGGAGCCATTGGATCTGTAAGCAATAATGATAAATATCAAATTGAAAGGGTCACCATACATCGAAATTTTACATCCGGAAAAGAAGGAAATCTGAATGACATAGCGATGGTCAAGTTGAAAAAAGCTACCACAATCGCACCTGCAAAAATATATTCGGGAGAAATAACATTAGACTTGAAGCTGGTTGCTGCTGGTTGGGGTGTTACCAATATAACAACAGGTGAATTATCAGAAAGATTAAAAATGGTCCGAGTTACTCAATCAAATACAGCATTATGTGGAGCACTATCCAGCTTTTGGCGGAATTCAAAAAACAATGATCTAATTTGTGCTGATACTGATAAGAAGCCAACAGTTTGCACAGGTGATTCCGGAGGACCGCTGTTTGTACCAATCATTCATGAACATATATTAGTTGGTGTTTCAAGCTTTATTAGTATCCCATACAAGCAATCAAACTATGAATTTAATTGTGGACTTCCAGGGACTAGAGCCTACTTCACCCGTGCATACAAGCACATTGACTGGATTAGGGCTACAGCCGGGAGTGAATCAGACAAAATAACAACAATAGACGCTGTCCCACCAAGACCTACCATTTAGTCAGAACCTTGCTAAAAAGAAACATCCAGGTTTAGGACTATTCCCAGATCTAAATCTCTGGATCTTTGGTTATTTGAGTATTAAGTTGAGTATATTTGACTAAATTGAATGTCTGGAGCTATGAGAACATACAACCCAAGCCTCATTTGATTCCAAGCTTAACATTCTATTCATTACACCAGTACTTTATTCCTTGTTTGAGAGATTGTACTGAATAAAAATATTTTGTTACACCCAGTTATCGTACTGTTGCATGTCCATTAGTCTAGCTGTAGCTTAGTTTATCCAACCAATGGTTTGCCTTGAAATTGGCTGGCGGGTTTTTGTATACTAACAGTATTTTTTATTTAGGCCACGTTTCGTTTGCTGAACACACATGGGTTGGTTTCCAGGAATTTGGAAAGCAAATCATCAGAAGTCACTAATGAAATGTCTCTTGCCTTTGAAATATTTATCCTGTATTTTTCTCCTGATTAAAGCTAAAAGTACGACCAGTATTTTTTTTATTTTTTAGTTTTATTTGTGCTATAAAAACAAGTAAAGTGTTGAACCTAAATATTCAAAGTATTGGTTTAGCGACGAGTTGGATGTAGAAGGGAATATTGCTTTACACTGGTAGTCAGTCGATCAGTTGGTTTTGTCCATATTTTACTTTTAATTTACTCAGCATCAACA
>LUVW01000023.1:442220-457019 GCA_001661515.1 Capniomyces stellatus
TATACTAGCGCTAAACAGAGCAGTATGCTGAAAATTAATAGCTGCTGCTACTATAATTTAATATAATCAGTATTAGATTGATTATATTTATAAAGTTATGGCTATCATTTTATTTATTGTTGCTTTCAAAATTAAATTGTCGTTTTTTCCAAATATTTGAGGTTAAATAAAGGGCCTATACTTGACAAAAAAAATACTTGATGTATTCGAATTTAAAAAAAATCGAATGCTTGTTTTGAATACCTGGATAGCCATATATAATGTTTCTTGAGAAGCTTGCTGGTCTTTATAACATGTCGTTTGAGAAAAGCCACCATTGTGCTTATGGGCTGGTTGAATTGAAAATAAAGATAAAGAGGTTGCTAGAGATAGGTATGACGATAGAAATAGCTAAATTGAGTATATAGGTATCGCAAAAAAGGTAAAATCATATAAATGGTCAGACCAAGTTGTAATTGAAGATTTCACAAGTTGATAGCAGAATAACATCAGAAAGTGAGAGATTAAAAATAGGTAATGTTAGGGAAATGCAATTTGTTGTGTTGATTCTGCTGCCTATAAACCACATAAAAAAAAGAAGTAAAAAAGAAGGCACGGTGAGGTTTTAGTTCTTAGATACGGACAAAGAAGAGGATTTATTAGCGTCAAATTTATAGATTATTGCTTAGTGCGCAGCTAAAAACGCCCTGGAACAATTTGATGTGTCTAAACACGACTGTCCCAAATGGTACAAGCAAAAAGTATGATTGCTCAGCCACAATGACGCTTAAAACGGGGTTTCGTTCCTAAAATTAATCCGCGTATATATATCGCTAATTAGCAATGTTAGCTATCTGCAATTCAAGACTGCCAAAGTGTAAAAGACTCCTGGGGGAGCAAGCAAAGAGCCAGTGGTAAAAATAATGATTTATTTAATTGTAATTCTGCCAGTTCTGTAACTCGTTTCGCAATTAGAAAGTCCAATATAAAATTTTTAATATTCTTCTGATTAGCCTTGGTATTTTTTTTTCAACCCCAAAACCACAAGAGGCATGGGTTGATAGATTTGAAGAATTATGCTAACACTCAAGGTAGCAATGTATTAAACGCTGATTACACAGTGGCTTTTACTTGGTGCAGCTTACTGCTTTAAAAATGATGATGATACTGATGCAAATAGTGTTTGGGACCCATTTGTCATTTTTAGTAGATCAAGGTTATACGACTATGCCACAATAATAAATTGCTATGATAGAACCCTTGTAGAAAAGACTAGCATTCACAAGAATTATACACAAACCGAATACAAGAGTCAAAACGATATTGCGCTGATCTGGTTAAAAAAATATTTCAAATCAGCCGATATTACTACTGCAAAGATATGCAGTGAATACAAAAGTCACAGTTTAAATTTAGTAGCTGCTGGGTGGGGAACTAACAATGTAACTACACAGAATAAACCAAGCAATTCAAAAGCAGCAAATATTGCTATTTCCAAAACAAAGCTGTTCAAGGCTTTAAATCATGAATGAGCCAACATAAATAACAGTGCCACATATTGTTTAGATGTATCACCAAAAGCAACACTATTTTATGGAGATACAGATGGGCCTGTTTATAAACCATGCACCAAAAACAATATATTGGTCGGTATTGCATCTTCAGGCAATAGGCCGAATAAATACCCGGTCACTGGACTTGAATGTGGATTAAGAGGATCAAAGGGCTATTTTACTCAAGCTTTTAGTCACATAAACTGGGTCAGGAAACACGCTGGTGGCGATTCGGTTGATATAAAGGTCAGTTGCTGAACAATGTGGGTTTGGCACAAAGTGTTGTTTGGTTATTAAGTGGGGCTCACACCAAGTCTAAATTCTCAGTTGAAGGAGTGGTGTGTGGTACGTGATTTAGAATGTGCTTTACAAGAGTCGAGTGGGTGGATAGTAAGAAAAAGTGATACCGTTGATTTGGCTTTTCGTCGAAGAATTGAAAAATTGAAGTCTGAATAAACTGCGGAAAATAGCACCAAAACCGAATTAAACAATTCCGCAGTCCAATCAAAAAATGCTGGATTAAATTGGTGAATCCAATTGACAGTTCGCTGTTATTATTTTCAGATATTGTAATATAGAAACAAAACAAAACAAAACAAAACAGGCAGAATTGGTTATTTAGGGGTTGAAAGTCGAGTGAAAGGCAAAGCATATATTTTATTCAATCAAGTTTGATTCCTCTTATCTTATTTCCTGTTGCTAATTTAAACATCACCTTACGAATTCATATTCAAACAGGTCCACGAAAAAGAGAAATAAAACAGAGATGAGGTTTGACGATTTGCCTGAAAGTGTCGTGTCGGAAATATTTGTGTTGGCTCAAAACCCAAAAATATCTACGCTTTCAAGAACGCTTTACAGAGTGTCAAACCAGTTCAGTACAATCAAGCAATTTTTGAATTTACACACAAGAAACGCAGATGGTGATTGTATTTATTTTGAGGACTTTGAAGATAACATTTTAAACAAATACAGCAGGATAGCAAAGAATGAAAAATGGATTATAGAGGCGTTGGCAAACTGTAAAAAAATAAGTTATCCAAGACTGGTAGAGCTGGCAAGAAAATATAATTGGAAAAGCATGAAGGGATGGATAGTTAAAATGTATGTAGTTTTGGATAGGGGAAATAGGAAGATACTGTTTTCGAACACGAATGTATCGGACGGTGTATTGTTGGATATAGATATAGCGGATATGCTAGCTCTACTATATAGAAGATANATTAAGAGGATCAAAGGGCTATTTTACTCGAGCTTTTAGTCACATAAACTGGGTCAGGAAACACGCTGGTGGCGATTCGGTTGATATAAAGGTCAGTTGCTGAACAATGTGGGTTTGGCACAAAGTGTTGTTTGGTTATTAAGTGGGGCTCACACCAAGTCTAAATTCTCAGTTGAAGGAGTGGTGTGTGGTACGTGATTTAGAATGTGCTTTACAAGAGTCGAGTGGGTGGATAGTAAGAAAAAGTGATACCGTTGATTTGGCTTTTCGTCGAAGAATTGAAAAATTGAAGTCTGAATAAACTGCGGAAAATAGCACCAAAACCGAATTAAACAATTCCGCAGTCCAATCAAAAAATGCTGGATTAAATTGGTGAATCCAATTGACAGTTCGCTGTTTTTATTTTCAGATATTGTAATATAGAAACAAAACAAAACAAAACAGGCAGAATTGGTTATTTAGGGGTTGAAAGTCGAGTGAAAGGCAAAGCATATATTTTATTCAATCAAGTTTGATTCCTCTTATCTTATTTCCTGTTGCTAATTTAAACATCACCTTACGAATTCATATTCAAACAGGTCCACGAAAAAGAGAAATAAAACAGAGATGAGGTTTGACGATTTGCCTGAAAGTGTCGTGTCGGAAATATTTGTGTTGGCTCAAAACCCAAAAATATCTACGCTTTCAAGAACGCTTTACAGAGTGTCAAACCAGTTCAGTACAATCAAGCAATTTTTGAATTTACACACAAGAAACGCAGATGGTGATTGTATTTATTTTGAGGACTTTGAAGATAACATTTTAAACAAATACAGCAGGATAGCAAAGAATGAAAAATGGATTATAGAGGCGTTGGCAAACTGTAAAAAAATAAGTTATCCAAGACTGGTAGAGCTGGCAAGAAAATATAATTGGAAAAGCATGAAGGGATGGATAGTTAAAATGTATGTAGTTTTGGATAGGGGAAATAGGAAGATACTGTTTTCGAACACGAATGTATCGGACGGTGTATTGTTGGATATAGATATAGCGGATATGCTAGCTCTACTATATAGAAGATATGGAGACTCTGATATTGCAAGCGAAGGGTTAACAATCAGTCCATTATACAGTTTAAAAGGCAGCAATATCCTTGAAGTCAAGTATCTAAATCAAAGCATTAATAAATGGAGTAACGAGATGAATTTAGACAGAGACCTTGTCAAGCCGAGTGAGGATACCCATAATATGCCGGGGATGGAGTTTCTAGAAGAAATTATTGAGTTGGGGAGGTCGGAAATATACATTCCGGCAAATATACTAAGCCAACATTTGGAAACTGTTGAAAAAATCAAAAGAGTCAAGCTGACACATAGTAACTACTATTACATATATCTGTTGTTGGTCATATTTGAAGCTTTTACACAGGATGATTTTAAGCTGCTGGAAGAATTGGTTGAGCTTGATATCAGAATAGATGATGAATATCCAAATTCATTGGGCAACTCATCATTTGTGGATCCGAATATGAATTATATACTTGAAAAAGTAAACAAGGATAGGGATTTGGTAACTGACGCTTACATGCTGGTGTGTCTCATTTCATTCATCGTATTTAAAGGCGAGTTTACAGGCCATCTGATTCAGCATAAATTGTTTGAGACACACAAAGAGGAGGTGTTTAAGCTGGCTTGTAAAACTAGCAATATATATGAAGCAAGAACAGCGTTTACTAGAATAGAGCAGACAGAAAATAATGTAGGGATGCTGTTAGAGGTGGCATACAAGACAAGTGATTCAGAAACGTTAAAATGGTTGATAGATTCAGGCCTAAATGTGATCCGAGATGACAATTTGGCGTTGAGAGCAGCAATTAGGGGTGGTAATTTAGAGCTGGTAAAATATTTACTTGAAAACGGATCGAGTTTGGGGAACGACGAGTTTAATGGAGTTGAGGATATTATTGAGCTCTACAAAAATGGATTAATGAAAAGGCTGACATCAGACAATCTAGTATTATCAGGCGACAATAATGGGGGGGAATTATCGGCTTACAAAGAAATAATCGAGGTTTTGCTTGAATACACGCGTTATTTAGACAAAATAGACTGTTGTGAGTATAATACCAAGTATGAATTTATATCGCGACACCTTGATCCTGAAAAAGGATTTTGTTTAAAAAAAGATATCAAGAGAAATTTAAGATACAGAGATTGGAATAACCAAGACTCACATCTGGTTTTGACCATTGTAAATCAGATAGTGATGTTTGTCTCACAAAATAAAAAAAATGGCAACCTAATCGGTAAATCAAGACAGCTAAATAGGGCGGATATTGGAGAGACTAAGGGAATAGATTTGAAAGGCTGTGATAGGCTCATATTGAATTCCAGTTATTTTGCCAGGATCCAAAAAAAGTTGGAAAGCAAGGCAATTGAGGTTATGAAGGTACTGCTTGAAGGTGGTTTGAAAGTGGACAGTGACGATTTTAAAGGTTTATTAGTTGCAGCCAAAATCAATAGCATCGAGATGGCAAAGCTGCTGATTGAGCGTGGTGCTAAATTGGACAATACAGAATGTAAGGAAGTTAAAGAAGCTTGTGGAAATAACAACATCGAGTTAGTCAAATTTTTGCTTGAAAATGGTGCTAAATTGGACAACACAAATTATAACGGGATCAATGAGGCTTGTAGAAACAACAACATCGAATTAGTCAAATTTTTACTCGAAAATGGTGCTAAATTGGACAACACAGAGTATAACGAGATTAGTGAGGCTTGCAAAAACAACAACATTGAGTTAGTCAAATTGTTGCTTGAGAATGGTGCTAAAATAAGTGATATGTATTATGGTGGGATTAACGAGGCTTGCGATAAAGACTATACCGAGGTTCTGTCACTGTTAGTGGACAGGTTACATGTCCCCAGTTCAATTGGAAGATCTATTTTTAGGATGGTTTGTAGAACAAATAACATCGAGTTAGCCATCAAGCTTATCAATAATGGTATGGATATGAATATTCCGTGGTATACTGGGGTGGATGTGGCATGTGAATTTAACAACATTGATATTGTGAAACTGTTGCTATCACACAAACCTGATTTGACTAGTCAAAAGTACAATGGTCTTGGTTGGGCTTGTTTGAATAAGAATGCTGAGATGATCAAAATGTTGCTCGACTATGGTGCTACTCTGAATAATTCCAAGTACTCTATAATCATTGATATTTTCTCAAGAAACAGTGTTGAGGAATCCAAGTTGTTGATTAAACATTTGTGGTAGTTGGATCTAGTTTATTTGGTAGAGTTTCTGTCTAGTTTTTATATTTGGTTTTACTTTTTGAAGTTTATTGTTTGATAATTCGAATATCTGTTTCAGTTAGTTGGTTAAACACTTGGATAATAAAAAAATGGGAAATGAGTTGACTTTGGTTAGAGTTGGTAATACTGTTTGATTTTGTTTTTATTCTGTTGAATGATAAAATAATGGAACTAGCTCTGTTCGTTATCATGAGCAGTTTTGTGTTGTTGTTGACATCGCTTTTCCGAGTAAGTTGAAGCTGGCATTGGGGTGTTTGGTTTGTTTTCAGTTGGTGGTATTTACTGTAATGTTTTATAAATGAGATTAGATAGTTTGAAATTGATTATGGACCATGATATTGACCCTTGAATAATAGGTCTGGAAATAAAGTGATGTTGACGTTGGGTTTGTTTAAATAGGGATTAATGTTGGTGATCCATTGGATATGTTTACCCGTTTACCTGTTTCGACATTGTTGCTTGCCTTTTAGGCTTGGTTATGGTGATGTTGTTTAGTTTGTTCTGCTACTACTGTTGTATGAATAAGATGATATAGTATATTGTTTAACATCAGAATAAATATGGTGATGATATTCTATCAATAAATTAAAGTGTTTTGATGTCGAATGGTTTGTTATAGTTGCTGTAGATGACGTTGGTTTTATAAAAGTATGGATCTGTTGAAGTGAGACTGGCTCGATTCAGAGGATGTTTGTCAACAACCAATACTTGATTGTTCGAGATAAATGAACGAGCAATAAACATTGATTTGTTTAGATTTTATTTTATTATGTTTATTATATTAAAGTGGATACCTGATTTATCAGTTAAAACAACTATTTCTGGTTTGAAACATACTGTTGTGGATTGTGTGTTTATCAGTGACAGAGTTATTTCCAGATTCAAGAGAACATGGACAGTTATCAATAGATAAAAGTAAAAAGGGTACTCGGCTGTTATTAATTGTTTATAAATACTCAAAACAAGGTAGTTGGTGTGAATTGTAGTATCACAGTAATGGTGTTGTATTCTGGTTTGTGTCTATGTGAATTCATGATTACCAAGTGTTTACAACTCTGAAATAGCAGACCTATGAAAACAACACGAGTTTTCATCAGTTTAAAGAGTTGATCCAAATGTTCAATGGAAACCAGGCAAAGTCGGAATGAGTAGGTATCAACTCGTGTTTGATTGTCTCGGATCCAACAGTTACTCCATTGGTTTGATTTGACTTGATGCTGATAGTTGGTGGTTGGTAGTTGGTGCAGTTTATTATCCTATTTATTTGATTATGATTGCGACAATGGTTATGATTATTCAGGTGACTACCAACAGCCTTATCAACCCCAAAACAATTGCTTGTCCATCTATTTATCAAACCTTGGCATGCTAATCTGGGCTGTTTATTGTTGAGTTGTCAATTACGATATTCTGGTTTGGGTCTGGTATAGTATTTTCGAGAGCAGACACGGCTGGCAACTGTTTTATCATCACAAACCAGGAATTGGACGTGGTTACTG
Organism: Capniomyces stellatus; assembly: GCA_001661515.1. Taxonomy (NCBI): domain Eukaryota; kingdom Fungi; phylum Kickxellomycota; class Harpellomycetes; order Harpellales; family Legeriomycetaceae; genus Capniomyces; species Capniomyces stellatus. Next base: position 449,773 of record LUVW01000023.1, read on the forward strand.
TTCGAGTATAAATCACTCGAATATGACTCAACTTGGGTACAGATCGGATTAACGAATAAATGCGGTGATAGTTTATATATTGATTGGTGGATTATGGTGTGTGTTTTGGATCATTTCTTTGAAGAATAGTGTCATTTGACACACCAAGACCAATACCATCAATTGAGGATATAGTGTTGATTGATTTCAGCTGTTTATAAACATAGTCGCTATTATCTATTCATTTGAGCTATGTTTTTGTTTAAAATAGCCATTAAAGCTGCTATGATTCTGAATTAATACTCGGATTGCATATTATACTCGACAGTCGAAAGATGTAGAATGGCTGAAACCTGGATTATTTATCAACACCCAACTATTTATCACCACCTGATAAACAATAATTAGACTGTATTGCAGTTGGTATAGAATGTCAATTGACTGACTCTCACCAACTGCGTGTTACTACTCGATATCAGAATCAGTAATCAGCCAACAAATAAAAGTGAGTTCAGCAGCCAACTAATCCGACTAGCAGNAGCCTTACTGGACTGTTTTGTGCTGGATTGCAAGCTGGGTGATTTGATCAAGGTGATTTATTATTCTATAATTTTATTTTCGAGTAGTTTGTTTCGAGTAATTTGTTTCGAGTAATTTTATTTCGAGTAATTCCGCTTTATTTTCAGCAATTCCAATTTATTTTCAATGAATCCACTCTATTTTCAACAATTTATTTTCAATGAATCCATTTTACCTTCAACAATTTCGTTTTATTTTCAATTGCTTTTTCCTTTTAATATTTCGACATTTTGTTTTTGCGTTTTATTTTGCGTTTTATTTTGCGTTTTATTTTGCGTTTCATTTTGCGTTTTATTCTGCGTTTTATTCTGCGTTTTGCACTTGAAATGTTCTGAGCATTATTTACCAATCCAGATCCAACAAGCCAATCACCAACAATTACTGCTTAATTTTTTCTATTTTGATTTCACGTTTACGATTTTTTTTATTTTTCCTTTCCTCTTTTTATTCTCCTCTCCTTTTTCGTTTTTTCTGAATTCTGTTGTTTTGTTCAATTCCGCTTTACTGCCGCTAATTTACCAACTCTATAACTGCCAACTGCCAATCTACTATGGTCAACTCTACAACGGCCAACTCTGTAGCGCCAATTTCATATTCGAGCACCACAGCTCGAGTATCAGTTTCAACCATCTTACTGAAACTGGTTTCCAATTTTCAACACTGACACCGGCCAGATTACCTTGGCCAGCATTTTTACGATTGTAGCAAGCCAACTACGATTATTTGTTGCCCAGTATTTTGTAGTATTGAATGTATCACCACAGTTTTGATACATATGGCAGAGTAATACGTTTATTCAGTTTAAATAGTATTAAAGGGTTGGTTTTGAAAATGTTGGCACTAGGTTAATCTCGATAACTAATGCAGATTTATTAAACAGTTTCAATCTGTGCATTAATATATACTAATGTTGATCTTTCATCTTGGTCTTCCCATATTTAATAATTTCGTTTATAACAACTAATGTTTATATGTTTTTCAAGCGAGTAGGGTATATCAATAAACAAAGGATATCGTGACATTGACTTTCTTTTTGTACTGATAAAAGAGTATCATTTACATTTACAAATTTGCCTATTTATTAATTCGTTTATTTAATGTATATTAGTAAAAATAATATAAACAGGTTGAACTTATCAAAAGTTGATTTAAATAAATACGCAGTTCAATAAAGAAAGTTGATTTAAATTGAGCGGTTTGATTGGCAACATATTTTTATTTATTGATTGCTAGAATCGAAGCGTATACATAAATACAAAAAAATGTAACGATTTGGCTCGTCTTTTTGACCACCTTCAAGTTAATAAGCAAACCAAAGTGTTTTTTTAATACACTTTTTTTCCACCTGACTTACTTCCCCTAGTTTTAATTGTAATTTTAATTGTTGATTTGGATATCACTAACCACTTTGGATTTGAACAGAAAATGAGTTTGAGCAGTTTGCCAGAGTGTGTTGTTTCGGAAATATTTGTGTTGGCTCAAAAGCCAGAGATATCGACACTTTCAAGAGCGCTTTACAGGGTGTCGAACGAGTTCAGTACAATCAAGCAATTTTTGAATATATACACAAGGAATGTTAATGGTAATTTGGATAGCTTGAAGGAATTTGAAAAGAGTATTTTAAACAGATACCGCAGGATAGCAAAGAATGAAAAACTAATAATTGGGGCATTAGCTAATTGCAAGCAAATAAAATATGCAAGATTGATAGAGTTGGCAAGAAGATATAATTGGAAAAACATGAAGGGATGGATAGTTAAGATGTATGCAGTTTTAGATTCAAACAAAACGATAATATTTACGAATACGAATGTGTCGGATAATATAATGTTGGATATTGACGTAGAGGATATAGTGTTTGAAAAATATGGCGATTACGATAAATCAGATATAATAAACTGTGGTGGATTTGCAGTCAGACCATTTTATAGTTTAAATAAAAGCAATGTCCTCGGAGATATTAACTTGAGACAGAGTATTGATGAATGGGATATTAAATCGATAGTAAGCAAAGAACTTGTTAAGACAAGAGATACAATTCAGCGAATGCCAGGAATGGAGTTTCTGGAAGAGATTATGGAGTTGGGCAGATCAGTGATATATATTCCAAGAAATATACCAAGCCAACACTCGGATGCTATTGACAAAATCAAGGAAACAAAGCTTTCATACAACGATAGCTATATTATTTACGTGGTATTGCTAATTTTCAATACATGTATCCGAAGCGATTTTAAACTGTTGGACGAGCTGATTGAGCTTGATATCAAGCCCGGTTACGAGTATTTTGAGTCAATAGTAAATCACTTTTATGATTACGACTCTGACTACTACTTTTTTCTGTTTAGCCGTATGGAAGATTACAAAGAGATAATAACAGATACATATATGTTGGTGTGTTTTATCTCATTGGCCAAGTTTGGAGAGGAGTTTGCAAATTATATAGTTCAGCATGTTCTTTACGAGACACACAAGGAAGAGGTGTTTGAACTGGCATGCGAATTAAACAATATGTGTGGAGTTATACAATTGTTCAATAGAATGGAACAAACAGAAGAGAATGTGACAAAGCTATTAGAAGTAGCGTATAGAACGTGTGATTCAAAAACAGTAAAGTACTTGGTTGATTCAGGCTTCAATGTGATCCAAAGTGATAACTTGGCGTTGAGAACAGCAGTTAAGAGCGGAGATCTAGAACTCATAAGATACCTACTGGACAATGGATCGAGTTTGGGAAATGATGAGTTCAATGGTGCGCAAGAAGTTTTTGAATTTTATGAATATGGACTAGTTAAAAGATTGTCGTCGGACTATGTAATGTTGTCAAGCGATAACAACGGCAGAGAGTTTTCTACTTACAAAGAAATTGTTAGATTTCTGCTTGGATACGATACTTCTAGACGCAGATTCGATGATTCCAGTAATGACACATATACCGAATACAACTTAAGATTGAGGGGGCCTGTGTCTGAACGTGATTACGCAGCAGAGATGGTTGAGAAAGAACTGCGATATAGTAGCTACGAAGTCCTGGATTCATTTCAGATTATGACTGTTATGTATCAAATAGTGATGTTTGTCATCAATGGAAACAAAAATGACGATTCGCTCATCACTACAGGGCGGTTTAGCAGGACGAATGATGGTGAAACTAAAGAGATAGTATTATTTGACTGTGAAAAACCAGTGTTGAACGACGCGTACTTTTCAGCAATACAAACAGAATTAAGAGGGAAGGCGGTTGAGATAGTGAGACTACTGGTCGAGTATGAATTGGATGTTGGCAGCTCGGAGTTTAGCAGTGCTCTGGTTGCAATCAAAATCAACAGCTTGGAAATGGTGAACCTATTTCTTGAAAACAGACTAAAAATAGAGAGTTTAATTGATAATGGGTTATTATATGCGCACAAAAACAATAGCATCGAAATGGTGAGATTCTTGATTGAAAATGGCGCCAAAGTGAATGCTAGTTGTACTTATGGAATTACTACAGCTTGTGAAAACAACAACCTCGAGTTAGTGAAACTATTGCTTGATAATGGAGCCAAGTTGGATAACGAACAAAGTAACGGGATAGTGCAGGCTTGTTTGAGCAACAATATCGAACTGTTAAAGTTATTGCTTGATAATGGTGCGAAATTAACCGATGAGTACCATAGTGGGATTAGAGAGGCTTGCAAAAACAACAACATTGAAATGGTAAAGCTGTTACTTGATAACGGGGCAAAGTTGGGTAATAGCCACTTTAATGGCGTTAACGAGGCCTGTAGAAATGGCAATGTTGAAATAGTAAAGTTGTTGATTGGCAATGGCGCCAAATTGGATGATGAACATAATGATGGGGTAGATCAGGCTTGTTTGAGCAACAGCATAGGCTTAGTCAAATTCTTGCTTGAAAATGGTGCGAGATTGAGCAGCGGACGCAATAACGGGATTAGAGAAGCTTGTCAAAACAACAACATTGAACTGGTGGAGCTATTGTTTGATAATGGCGCAGAAATAAATAATGCGTGCTATGACGTGATTAGTGAGGTTTGTAAACACAGCAACGTTGAATTAGTCAAATTATTGCTTGAGAATAGTGCTAAGTTGGAGGATGCATGCTATAACGGTATCGATGAGGCTTGTAGAAACAACAACATTGAGTTAGTCGAATTGTTGCTTGAGAATGGTGCTGAACTAAGTGATATTTATTATATTGGGATTAAGGAGGCTTGCGATAAAAACTATGTCGAGGTTCTGTCACTGTTAGTGGACAGATTACATGTACCCTATTCAGTTGGAAGAAATATGTTTAAGATGGCTTGTAGAACAAATAATACTGAATTAGCCGGCAAACTGATTACCAATGGGTTGGATATGAAAAATCCGTGGTATACTGGGATGGAGGAGGCATGTGAATTTAACAACATTGAAATTGTGAAACTGTTGCTATTACACAAACCAGATTTGACCAACCAAGAGTGCAATGGTCTTAAGCAGGCTTGTGTGAATAAGAATGTTGAGATGATCAATCTGTTGCTTGACTGTGGCGCTACTCTAGATAATCCCAAGTATTCTGATATAATTGATATTTGCTCAAGAAACAGTGTTGAGGATTCAGAGCTGTTGATTAAAGATTTGTAATTTTTGAATCTAGTTTATTTGGTAGAGTTGCTGCCTAGTTTTTACATTTGGTTTTGCTGTTTTTGGGTTTATTGTTTGATAATTTGAATATCTGTTTCAGTTAGTTGGTTAAACATTTGGATAATAAAATATGTGAGATGAGTTGACTTTGGTTAGAGTTGGTAATACTGTTTGGTTTTGTTTTTATTCTGTTGAATGATAAAATAATGGAACTAGCTCTGTTCGTTATCATCATCAGTTTTGTGTTGTTGTTGACACCGCTTTTCCGAGTGAGTTGAAGCTGGAATTGGGGTGTTTGGTTTGTTTTCAGTTGGTGGTATTTACTGCATTGATTTCCAGTTGAGATTAAATAGTTTGACATTGGTTATGGACTATGATATTGACACTTGAATAATAGGTTTGGAAATAAAGTGATGTTGATGTTGGATTTGTTGAAGTAGGGATTAATGTTGGTGATCCATTGAATATGTTTGGTGTTTACCTGTTTACCTGTTTCTACATTGCTGCTTGCCTTTTAGACTTGGTTATGGTGATTCCATTTGGTTTGTTCTGCTACTACTGGTGTATGAATAAAATGATATAGTATATTGTTTAACATCACAATAAAACATGGTGCTGATATCCTATCAATAAAATAAAGTGTTTTGATGTCGAGTAATCTGTTATAGTTGCTGTTGATGATGATGATGTTGGATTTATAAAAGTATGGGTCTATTGAAGTGAAGCTGGCTCGATTCAGAGGATGTTTGTCAACAACCAATACTTGATTGTTCGAGATAAATGAACGAGCAATAAACATTGTTTTGTTTAGTTTTTATTATATTTATATTAAAGTGGATGTCAGATTTATCAGTTGAAACGACTATTTCTGGTTTGAAACATACTGTTGTGGGTTGTATGTTTATCAGTGACCGAGTTATTTCCAGATTCAAGAGAACACGGGTGGTTATCAATAGATTAAAGTAAACAGGGTACCCGGCTAGTATTAATTGTTTATAAATACTCAAAACAAGGTAATTGGTTTGGATTGTAGTATCACAGTAATGGCTTTGTATTCTGGTTTGTGTCTATGCGAATTCATGATCACCAAGTGTTTAAAAATCTGAAATAGCAGACCTATGAAAATAGCACGAGTTTTCATCAGTTTAAAGAGTTGATCCAAATGTTCAATGGAAACCAATCAGAGTCGGAATGAGTAGGTATCAACTCGTGTTTGATTGTCTCGGATCCAACAGTTACTCCATTGGTTTGATTTGACTTGATGCTGGTAGTTGGTGGTCAGTAGTTGGTGCAGTTTATTATCCTATTTATTTGATTATGATTGCGACAATGGTTATGGTTATTCAGGTGACTACCAACAGCTTTGTCAATCTCAAAACAATTGCTTGTCCATCTATTCATCAAATCTTGGCATGCTAATCTGGGCTATTTATTGCTGAGTTGTCAATTAAGATACTCTGGTTTGAATCTGGTATAGTATTTTCGAGTACAGACACAGCTGGCAACTGTTTTATCATTACAAACCAGGTATTGGACGTGGTTACTGCTCGAGTATAAATCAATCGAATATGACTCAACTTGGGTGCAGATCGGATTAGCGAATAAATGCGGTGGTGGTTTATATATTGATTGGTGAGTTGTGGTGTGTGTTTTGGGTTATTTCTTTGAAGAATAGTGCCATATGACACACCAAGACCAATACCATCAATTGAGGATACAGTGTTGATTGATTTCAGCTGTTCATAAACATAGTCGCTATTATCTATTTATTTGAGTTGTGTTTTTGTTTAAAATACCCATTAAAGCTATTATGTCTCTGAATTATTACTCGGATCACATATTATACTTGGCAATCGAAATGTGTAGAATGGCTGAAACCTGGATTATTTATCAACACCCAACTATTTATCACTACCTGATAAACAATAATTAGACTGTATTGCAGCTGGTATATAATGCCAACTGACTGACTCTCACCAACTGCGTGTTACTACTCGATATCAGAATCAGTAATCAGTCAACAAATAAAAGTGGGATCAGCAGCTAATTAATCCGACTAGCAG
>LUVW01000023.1:480596-532118 GCA_001661515.1 Capniomyces stellatus
CAAAACAAAACAAAACAAAAAAAACAAATCAAAAAAAAAAACAAATCAAAAAAAAACAAAACAAAACCAAAACCAAATTCAAAACCAAAACCAAATTTAATATCAGAATCATAGCTGGAGTTGGAGTTGGAATTGGCCAGGCTGGTGATGGTTAGTTTAATATTTTGGATGATTCAAGATATTTAACAATTGCTTAAACACTGTTGACAACAAGCGATCGTTTGGTTGTTGACAGATTGATAGTAAATGGAGTCTGGTTTGCTGAAAAGCACAAGAATGTTGAGAATTAGTGTAGATACAGAGATAACTATTGGTTTTTGTGTTTATTGGAAATCAGAGTGGTCTCAATAGTCGGTGTAAGTCTGGGATTTATGTGATGTATATTGGTAGCCATATCAACGTGGTTGAGTATACATTTGGCCATGACGCTGATCTGGGTCAAATTGTTATGGAATATAGTTTTTCAAACATTCAGTATCAGCAACAGAGTTGAAATGACCAAACTGAAACCGTACAATAGCTAGAAAATAGCTAGAAAGCGACTAGAAAACGACTAGAAAATGACTAGACTATGACCAGGAAATGACACAAGTGACGTGATTCAACTACTGGTGCAGATACTGAATCGTGCGAGAATAATGCTGTTTTGTGGATATACCGTTACTATCATCCGGTGCAGAGCCCGTATGCTGATCTATGTGTGGGCCAACTGGATATTGAAATCATGGCAGTGCTGATGTGGTTAGGCTGCTGAACAATTGAGGTGCAAATTGAGATCCTTGCGTATCTTATTTGTGTCAGCAGCACAGAAATTGTAACATTGAGCTATCTAGACTATTAAATGGTTTTATCTAACTATTAATCGGTTATATTTGGTTGGTAAAGTGTCAAATTATTGCTTGAGTGGTTGAACAAGGTTGGCCAAATCAGACTTGAATCAATTTAAATGCACGGTAATTAAACAGCTTCTGCTGTAACCATTTCAATATTAGTGATCGGCATTCTACCAAACACCGCCACACGCCAGTAGCTAGATTTATACAAAGTGTTAGACCCTTGCATTCTTGTTGTTGTTTGATTAGCAACTTGTTTTCTACGGCTACAATCTTGAGTATAGAGTAACGTGTCACCAATCCCAATTTGATTATACTACATTAAATTATCAATCGTCAGTCTCAAATCAACCTAAACTGTTGGGCAAAGTTATTTTTTATTATTTGATTTTTGGGGGGTTTTAAAATCAAGGGTGGTGCTTAGTGAAAGGTAAATATATTTATAGTTTCTATTAAAACTAAACACTATTCTAATAAAACGGCGTATCGGTGTTTTAATTCAACTACTTAAACCTTGCGCACTCGCTACCCACTTCCGACAGGCAGTTATTGTTGTTAATAGCAGCAACAGATTGGAAGCAAGAAAATAATCATCATGACTAACAGTGTTGGGAACAGTCTGAGGATAAATTCCACAATGTCAATTCTTCCCAAGTTGTGGACTTTAGCGTAAGTGCATAATGCAATTTCAACCACTTTCTTATTTGCTTGCAGGTAATTGTTGAGTGCAAAAATGTTGTTGGTCAACGAAATTGATGTTCCTGAAGCCATTGTATATGTGTCATAAATACCTATTGTAATATACTTGGAATACTTGCTAGACGCCGTCAAAACCTTGGTTAAATCTCTTTCAAATCGAGCACTGTCACTGTTTGCCAGATACAAGGTTATTTTAAGTAACTTATCAATCATGCATTTATTGCCACTTAGCGCACCAGAAACTATTTTTCCAAATGAGATTTTTCCGTTGGTAGGCATAAAATTTTTTCTACAACCATAGGTTGTGCTAATGGTAGCCTCAAAGTTGTCAATGGCATTCGAAAGCATTGCTAACTGGGCGGCTGTTGGTTTCGATTTTGCTTGGATTCTTTTGAGTGATAAGTACAGGAAATTGACCATTCCCAGTCTAGCACCTGCATTTTCGTGCATTCCTCTGAACAAATCAGCTACAAACTTGGCAATAGCCCTTTCGTTTCCACCAAAACTATTAACGTTTTTTGAAATTCTATTCGCCAAAGTTACACTGTTCATTATCTCCGCCCTTCCTATTTTTACTTGCTTTGCAAACTCTTTGTTATTTCTGTTTATTTCATTAATTAACACATCAAAGAACTCTTTGATCCTAATTGCACCATATTTAAGTCCATTTTGTCCGGCGTTGACGCTTGCTGCCATGAATTTACGGTTCCCATTTCTAGTTCCATCACTTAACTGTTTCAGTGGACCTTTGATGTGATCGAAAAGTAGCCTGGGTTTTCTATAAAGCGACATTTCCAACTTTGGTACATTTATTTGCAAAAACATCCTATTACTTATTAGTTTTCTTGAGGTGGCTGGACATTTGCATCTTTTACAATGTTTATGATGATGACCTCCACCATGACCTCCTCCATGACCTCCTCCATGACCTCCTCCATGACCACCACCATGACCACCTCCATGATTGTGACCACGGCATGGTTTTGTACAATTCGATTTTGTTGTAGTTCTACATTTGGTGACCTTTTTAGTTGTTGTTTTAGTTTTACATTTTGTAACACCGCTTGTAACAAAAAGTGTAGTATTTTTTGTTACGGTTTTGATGTTGTTTATAGTTACAGGCTTGGTTTTGGTTTTTGTAGTGGTTGTGGGTGCTGTTTTTGTAGTGGTGGTGGGTGCTGTTTTTGTAGTGGTGGTGGGTGCTGTTTTTGTTGTGGTTGTGGGTGCTGTTTTAGTGGTGGTTTTGCTTTTTGTGATTTTGCTTGTGATGTATTTGGTTTTGCATTTGGTGATGAATTTTGTTTTGGGTTTTGTTACAACCTTGGTCTTTTCTACCGTCACTGGACTAGTTTTGATTGTAGTTGAGGTGGTTTTTTCAGTAATTCTGGTTGTAAAAGATTTGGTTATATCCACAGTTACAGGCTTGGTTTTGGTTTTTGTTGTGGTTGTTGGTGCTGTTTTAGTAGTAGTTTTGCTTTCTGTGATTTTGCTTGTGATGTACTCGGTATTGTTTTTAGTAATATATTTTGTTTTCCGTCTAGTCACAAGCTTGGTTAGTGTTTTAGTTCTGCATCTGGTTACAAACACCGTTTTCTCAAAAGTTACAGGCTTTGTTGATATTTGAGTTTTGGTTGTTGTGGCGCTTTTTGTAACTCGGTTGGTAACAACTATGGTATTATCTTTAGTCACAAATTTCGTATTGCTACTGGTTACAGTTACGGTGTTATCTACAGTTACTGGCTTGGTCTTGGTCTTGATCTTGGTTTTGGTTGAGGTCACACTCTTAGTTACTCCGTTTGTCACAGTTTTTGTAACGTTTTCGGTTATATACTTTGTTTTATGCTTGATTGCAAACTTGGTGATAAATTTTGTTACAGTTTTGCGTTTTCGATTATGATGGTGATGATGATGATTGTATTTACTAGTATATGCTTCATGTTGCCCATACACTCCACTGTCATCATAGTATGCATTGGGTCTTTCAACTTCCAACCAACTAGCTTTGCCAATGTTGTTGATGTCCTGGACATCCCTCCCCTTAACCAACACCAAGAATGTCAGTATTGCTATGCTTGCCGCCTTCATTCTTTTTTGCTGAGTATGTATATAGGCTTGGTATTTTTCTCCCGGCTATCTGAAAAGTGCTGTGTTCCCTGTATGACGATTTATTATAAAAATCTATAAAAATTGTATAGCACTTTCTACTATTGTAAACCCCAATGTTTGATATATCGGTACAGCCAAGCTCTATTAATATTGATTGCTTGTGGAATTAAGTGCAATATTTATGGTTCACTGCAGTAAAAATACCCCAGCTGTAGGTTAGCTTTTATAGATTTTTCCACATGCCTTATTTACCAGAGTTTACTTGCCTCATATTAACTTAAAAAAATCAACTCGGATTTAAAGTATTCACGCCGTCACTTTGTATTGGAGCTATTGATTGACGCTATATCTCTCAAATACTCATTTTGTACTGTATAATATATCTACTGATATTTGTTTTGATTTATTCTGTTTCTTTCATTGAACTGGAACACTGGCAATTATAACAGTATGCCCATTTCTTGCTTTATTCATACAATGATTTTTTGATCTAGAGCTTTTCGATTTTATTTTATTACAAGGGTTATCCTTTCTAATTTCATAACTATTTAGTAATTATATATCATTGGCAATATTTCTATCTACTGGCCAACTTTTATTGCACTTTTCTTTTTTGGCAATCCTTTTTTACCTGGGTTTGAAGTATAAACTCTCCAATTATTGGAAGAAGGGGAGCAAATAGATATTAAAGGCTTTTGCATCCGATTTCTTACTATATTTTTTATCTTTCATCTAGAACGTGTATTATTATTATTTTATTGAAATAGTACGCATACTTTTTGATCGGAATAGTATTCGTATATATATGGAAAGAATGGCACAAAAAAGGTGAAAGTAATCCCTACTATTATATTGATTTTTTGATATTAATTAATAGTATTTTTTTTTTTTTGCTCAGCTCACACTTTTATTTATTTTTACAGAAAATGTCCTAGCGGGATACATTAGGTAGTAGGATAGTGTGTATAATTTTATAGCCATACATGCTCCAGTTGTTCATTAACTCGCCAACACATAAACTACCATTGTTTGTTTAGTATGTTGGAATAAGTTATAGTAGTGTAAGAACTAGTTATGCACTGCATCTGGACTAGTCAAACAGTAATCAAATCTGTTGATCAAGTTACTGCCAATTGAAAATAAAATTACTGTTAATTAAATTGATTGGTTTTTAGTGTGATTCGAGAACATTTTTACTCACAATAGTCAAGTTAATCATGTCCAGTTTGCACAAAGGCAGTTAAAAGTTAAAAGTTAAAAGTCAAAAGTTAAAAGTTAAAAGTCAAAAGTCAAAACACTTAAGTATTAAATTAGTCTATTGACAGCCAACAAAATAGATATCTAGATTAACCTAGATGCCCATAGTCCAATATTTTGTCAAACTTTTACAGGGGTGAAAGGCTTAGTTGACATTAATGAGCAGAGTACCTGCCAAGTCAAGAAACAAAAAGATCAAAAAGAACAAAAACCAAAAGTCAATAACTACTATTAACAGTTTTAGTGTTAAAAAACAAGTGTTCAAAGTTGTAATGGGATAATCCATCTTTTAATTAATTTGATATTTATAAACTAAATTTTGATCGTATTATGAATTTACTAAATATCAAAAATTGTCTTGCTGACTTATTTACACTATTGCCACACACCACTTGTACTTTGTTTCATTACCTTAACCATTGCCTTAACCGTCACCTTAACCGTCACCTTAACCATCACTTTAACCATCACTTTAACCATCACTTTAACCATCACTTTAACCATCACCTTAACCACTTTTACTGTATTGTTTTTGTCAAAGTTGAATGTAGTAAATTCAAATTGCTTTTTTTCTTTTTTTTTTCCTGGTACAAATAACCAAAATCAAGATTTAGAACTTAACCCTTTGGGTCAGGGGTCCACCCAAACAAATATTAGTGCTTTTGTTCGATTTACCACTAACTGAAGACTATCAGTTTTCTAACAATGGCAACGCAAAGCTGATGTTCATTAGTTATTTTTTTTTTATTGTTTCCTTGGCTCGCTACTGATTTGGCCATTAATATAAACAGGACATGTTTGGAAGATATTAAAATACAATCAATACGATTAGTTTGAATTTAAGCAACGCCATTAGGAATATTTATTTATCGAGTAACTTTTACCATTTAATGTTTGTTTATTTACTTTGTACAAGGCGAGTTAAAGTGCAAAATTTGGTGTTTTTCTCTTTTTTCAAACCAAACTATTGGCTGTTAATTAGTAAACACCGTAAAGTTAACATTGTTGGTTTTTTTTTATGTTTTGTAAACATCACAATTTTTTAAACCAATGTTTATTATATTTTGACTTTGAATTTGGATTATACCAGCTTAATGCGATTCCAATTAGCACGTTTTTTTTTTTACCAAATGAATCATTATGCTCTAAACTAAGCCAAACCAAAACCCTATTTCGGAATAATCAAAAGCACCCCAACGCTAAAGTTTTTTTTATTATCGAACTTTGATATTAAAGTTTTGACTAGCAGAGCAAATTCGGTATTGTCAGCTTAAACAAGTAAAACATAGCAAAAAGTAAAATAAGAAATCATTCCTACATTTTATAAAAAACAACTCGCTTACTAGCTTATCTTTATACAAAAAAAACAGATACCGTACGTCAGATTAACAGTCAACTAAACATTGATCGCACCGAATATTATTCATTCAGAATTGTGCAACGTAGACATACCGCAGCTTATTTTATCTAACCCGACTTGTACTATCATCATTTAGAGAGTTCAGAATAAAGAGGCTGTACAACTAGAACAGTTTTAGATTGTGAAAATGGGCGGTAAGATTATTATGATACTCATAGGCATTCTTGTATTTATGAGTAGTGTGCTTTAGCTACGAAAATGGTTAATAATATACATGCAGTATTAATTTAACGAGATTGACCCAGACTATTTGTAAAAACAAATTTGTTAATTATATATACGATTTAGGGTCTAACTTGATCGATAGTAGTGGGGTTTTGAATGGGGATCTAGAACCCAAGAGGTACATAGATGTAGGCATAAATCAACAATTTGGCTGGAATGAGGGGGCCAACACCGAGGACTCTGATGTACCAAAGTCATCCAAACTATCAAAAGTTGAATTGTTTATGATCAACACTTTAAAAATAATACTTGGTTCATGCGTGCTGCTAATTCCAGCGTTTATAATAATTTTATGCTATCCCACAGTTGATTTTTCTTTGGAAATTGGAGCTGAAAACCCTAATTATAGCAAACTTTCATTCTTGCAATCTTTGGGTGCGTTGTCGGTGATGTGCTCCTTGCTTTTCCTCATCTGGTGTGTGATTCAGCCAATCTTGCTTAAGCTTCCTACTCTTGTTATGTATGGTATCAAAAGGCTGAAAATAAAAAACCAATCAACTTTGGTCTATTATATTGAGGTGAGGTCTTATTATATAAAACATTTAACCCTTTTTTTTAAAAAAAAAAAAAAAGAGCAAAAGCAAAAGCAGTATGCTGTGGTTTGTTTATAACAAAAAAAAATAGACGCGACACATTACAACAGATTTGGCATGGATTTGATATCATTCATAACAGAATTTTTTGTGTAAATATATTATATCATAGTTCTACAAAGTGATAGAGCCAGAGCTATGCCGCGTAATTATCAGCTTCATATCTGTGATTCTGTGGACAATTCTTTTTTTTAACAGCAGTGTTACAATGTTTGCGAACAAGAATGAAAGATTGATTTGGAGCGATTACTTTTACGATGGCTTGATTACAATATTTTTTGCAACTGTTATTTTACTAATAGGTAAGTTGTGAGTTGAGAATAGACACATATTAGTATAAACATATAACATAACATAGCATAACATAACATAACATAACATAGCATAACATAACATAACATAACATAACATAACATAACATATTTGTATTTGCATACTTTGTTATTAGAGGAAATTGTAATGAAAAAACTAGGCAAGTGGAATCCCTAGTTGGTTATGATTTATTTAAAATTATTGATACGCTTATATGAAAAATCGAATCGGCAGTAAACTATTACATTTAAAAGTAACTAGTATCTTATTAAAATTTAGCAATGTTTTTTATTTATTTTTTGCTATTCAAATATAGCCGAGGCGTATAATAGTTCCGAGTATAACGATAGAACAGAACACCAAGAAAAACTGACAAGTGTAATCCACGAACTAGAGGCATCCATGCAAGCAAATTCCGACAATTTGTCTGCTGTCTCAATAGGCGCAACAATTAACACTACACACCCAAACAAAAGCGCAAACCATTTTATAGATGAAAGTTTGCTAAATTCAATGAACCAGTCAGAAATAAGCAAAAGAGCAGATCTGCTGTTTAGGCAGATGTTGAAGAATAAGTCCCGTGACTATCTAATACTCGAGGACTTTGAGCCACACTTTGATGGGTTGGAAAAGTCGGTTGAGGCGTTTGATATTTTTGATCCACAAAAAAACGGAAATATATCCAAGGCCGAGTTTGTAGAGGTGTTCCATTTCTGCTATGCAGAAAATAGGCTGTTGGGTAGAGTGCTGGTTGATATGTCCGAGGTTTTAGAAAGACTGCACAAATTTCTTACAGCGATTTGCATGCTAATAATACTGATTGTGAGCTTGATGATCCTTTCATTTGAGCCGTTAAAGAACCTATCAGGCTTGGCGACATTGGTTATTGCGTGGAGTTTTGTTTTTGGAAACTCTTGTAAAGTGGCATTTGATTGTTTTATATTTCTTTTCATGAACCATCCGTACGATGTAGGAGATAAGATAGGTGTAGATGGTCAAAATATGTCGGTTATAAAAATCCGGCTACTGTCGACAGTTTTCGAAACAAGCACAAGTCAGATCCTTAACATTCCCAATTCAGTGCTGATGACAAAAAGTATCATCAACTACAGGTTATCAAGAAATCAATGGAAGGCTATAGGTAATTCATTCAAAGTATTTTATTGTATCGTTTATGTGGTTTACGATTACTACTGATGCAGCTATAATACAAAATGGACTGAACCAGATCTGTCAAATCTGTCAAATTAAATTTGAACTGCGTGAAATGTGATTGATAGAAATCGGAGTGGATTTTAATACACCAGAAGAAAAGATAAACGAACTATACGATCGAATGGATAAATTTGTAAAAAAGAATATGTTGGATTTTAAACCGGAGGTTCGAATAAGATTCAGGGAAATGGAAAAATGCTCCTTACTCAAAATATGGTTTATATTTACGTTCAGAACAAATTGGCAGCACTCCAAGAACAAATGGAGGGTTAGCAACAAGTTTTTTTCCCAACTAAGGAAGGAAATGATAGATTTAGGGATGACATACTCGACAGAACTACACAATGTTAATTTGATAAAATCAGTGGTTTTCCAAGATGATAATATAAAGGATGAGGACGTTAAAAGCGAATATGAGGAGAAACCTTATAGCAGAGACAGCGAGGATGCTTTTGTAGGCTCAATGATGGAGGATATTGTTGAGGACACCAAGGAGTAGGTACGATTTTCACAAATGGGATCGATGGTCGGAGAAATATGGCGTTGTATCCGCCCACAATTCACAGCAAGTTTGGCGATATGATGGGAATGCGGACAATTCACAACTGGTGATGGACTATTTTTTCGTGATTATTTTTTTGTTGAAAATTCCACTTTATTTTATTGACACATTGACACATTACTATATACATTTTTTTTATTATTGAAATTATATACATTTTGTTTTTATTTATTTTTATTGGTATTTTTAAATTTTTCATATTTTGAGAGCTACATTATTTTTTATTAAAAATAAATTGAAAACCAGATTTTAACAACTCTTGTATCTTAAAAAGGCGGTTTATAAAACCCAATGAATATTTAACAGACAGTTAGTAAGATTGTAGACCGGGAATGGGGGTTGACTTGGTTTGATTAGAATAGAATAAATCGAGTATTGTTAGGATATAAAATAACGCAAAGTGAAATATAATAGATGAGGCGGTGCGAGGATATACAATACCGAACTGAGAAAATATAAAGGCAGAGTAGAGAGAAAACGAAGAACAAATAGTGAATTGGCGCAGACAATGGCAATGTTCGAAGATTGGGAAAGGCAAACAGTTTTGGATGAGGTTTTGAGGGAAAGCGTTTTAAAAGTTCAGGAGAGGAATTTAGCGCTGGGTCCAGAAATAGTAAGGGGAAAAAAAACAATAGTTGTGTAGCTCTTTGAAGAGAGGCGATAGATGGGTGAACAAGTGAACGCATTAAAATAAAAATAAAAATAAAAAAGTTCAAAGAAAAGTATAAAATAAGAAATAAACCTATAAAAATAAAATTGTAGATGTTCCAAGCAAGCAAAGTAAAAAAAGAGCTAGGAAACGAAAAACAAGAGGAAGGGAGTGGGTATAGGAAAGGAAGGGAAGATGAGGAAAGGGGAGAAGTAAAGGGAGAAGTAAAGGGAGAGGGGGGAGGAGAGGGAAAGATAAAAAAGGCAGAGGAATACATTTATGAAACGAATATTACAAGGGAAAGGGCAAAGATAGAAACTACGCATCAGTTTTTGGAATGGTTTGAAAGGCTGGAAGCGGACTTGACTTTGGAGCAGTTTAAAGAGGTACAGCAGCTGAGTGGGGAGTTGGAGGAGAAAAGAGATGTTTGTGCAGAGATGCTGAAGCTTCTAGAGGGAACGAGTGGTAGTTTGAAGGAGATGAAGAAGGAATTTGAGGCAACAAATGCGTACAAAAGAGAGTTTGAAGACAATTTCTATTACCAACAGCTGATGGTGGTAAGTATTTAGAAGAATGAGTAAATAAAGAAAATAGTAACAGTAGAAAGTAAAGAAAATAGTAATAGTAAAAAGTAAAAAGTAAAGAAAATAATAACGAGTGAGTAAAACTATAAACTGTAGAAGGAAAAGGAAAAGACTTTAGGAGAACTTAAAGAAGGGCTGTTTGTTTATAACAGGCTGGAAAGAATAATAAAGCTGTTTAATTCGCCAGGAGACAGAGTGTGTGAAGATGAAAAGTTTATTTACAACTTGAAAGTGACAGATAGCTGCATTGAGTACTTGGAGAAGCACCGTTACGCAAGAGACGCTGAGCTATATTTGATGAGATACCAAACGTGCAGATCAAGGGCAATCACGCTGATGCGAATATATTTTGTTTGGAAACTGAAGGAAATAACCAACACGGCAAGTAGCGTTTTGGAAACCAATGTTAGAAGATTGGAGACGGAAAACAAAAAAGTTTACAAAGGAGGTGAAAATAGTGAAAATGGTGAAAACGATGTTGCAGGAGATAAAAATGGTCAAGATGAGAATTATGCTGAAGGTGATAAAAATGGTCAAGATAAAGAAAACATAGATTCAATTATTCATGGTCAGTTTTTGACAGTATCAAAGCAGCTGAGGCCATTTGTTGCAGAAATTGAGGGGCGGCTGGAGACAATGGTTGAAGCACAATCGTGTTTGAAATCAATGTATAGTTCTTATTTTGGATTCAGAAAACAGGTGATGAAAAGCCACGTGACTTTGGAGCTATTAAGGATCAAAAACCAGGTAGAAAAGGACAGCAGTAACAGCAATGACGCTAGTAAGCAGTCTGTTGATGTTTTACGGGAGTGGTGTTCGTTTGTTGTAGGTTGCTGCTCAGACGAGTATCTACTTTTTACTATGTTTTTCAGTCCACTCCAAGCTGCCAATCCGCCATTGACAATGCATTTAGAGATGATTCTGGCTCTTCTTTATGATAAGGCCAGGCCAATAATCATCTCGGAGCAAAAAGTAGAAACCCTGGCTGAGTTATGCTTGGCTCTCCAGTCGTTTGGGTGGGCAAACTCTGGCTCTGCCGAAATCAGCAGATCAACTTTCAGCACTGTAGACATTGGTCCCTCGTTCAGCGGTTCTGATTTTGCCGCTGACGACTTGACGTTTGACTTCTGTGTCATGATATTTTACCTCACCATTGACCGGCTACTCGAAGATTGCCTGAATCGTTTGGTTTTCAGAGCCCAAGCATTTATTGACATGCATATAAGAAACTACAACCTAACTGATTCTGACTTGCTCAATATTAAAGGTAAATCCCTTTTTTTTTTCACTGTTGATTTTTTCACCGTTGATTTTTTTTTTATTGTTGATTTTCTTATTGTTATTTACGTTGTCAATCTATTCAACTCTACTAATTCCAATGATTCTATTAATTCCAATGGTTTTACTAATTCCATCAACTCTAATAACCATTTTGGTAATTATATCTATAGACTCCTATCCAGACGCGTCTGAACCAGATATTGTCTGCCAATACGAGTATCCGCCTATTAAAAGCACAAAGTGCTTGCTTGACTGTATCAGAGTGTGTGTAAACGAACAGCTGTTTGCTGGTCTAGCTCAGGAATCAATCAATGCCTGCAGACAGAACATCTCTGTTAAGGCTGCCAAACAAATTAGCGATAAATTTGGCCCCCTGTCGCAGGCTCATAACTTTGTTCGACACAACATAAGCATGCTCGACTTAATCTCCTGATCTGTGTATCACTGAAGGTCCTTCTGTCCAAAGACATTCGAAATTATCGCTATTATTATATTTATTCCATCCGTGTTCCTACTGCTTTCCTCATGTTTCTTTCTTATGCTGATTAGCTTTCGCGATAACTCCCGCAACAAATAAACCTCCTGTGATGTCAAAAGCGTGTCCAATCGCATCAACAATACAAACAATGAAAATCCTTCTTTTCTTCCAAACACATTTCCACACATTTTTGTTTCTGTTCCTATTTCTGTTTCTGTTTCTGACTGTGACAGCCATTTGTTGAACCATCCCAATATTCTTAATATTTCCTTCTACAACAAAAAAAAAATAGTTTTACTTTACGTTTATTTCAGATCATGTCATTTTATACCAATTCCATACCAATACCACGTAATTATACGCCAATCTCTTGTATTTTTCATGCTATTTTATGCCATGCCATGCATTTTCACCACCAACGTTTCTAACTTTCTTATATGCTGTCCATCACTTGCTTGTCACACATTTGCCAGCACCTTTACAACCTCCTTACCTTCTCTAGTTTTGTTAGGATTGCTAAATTCAGTTCTCTGTTCTTTGTTGTGCCACTATTGCATTCCCCATCAGCCTTCATCCTCCCCTCTCTATCTATTGATTTGCTGCGACAAAGCTCCTCCCAATAGCTTTCATTTTTAACTCTATAGTCAAAATCGTCTGGCAGGCCTTTACTCTCGCTCGCATCACCAATATTCCTTGTATCTTTGCTTTTGCACAATTCCTGCTCCTTTTTCAGCTCCTATAAACCATGATGTATTGCGTTTTACTCCATATCTGCTGGCCAATCACAAGTGAAATCCTTTTTCAAAAAAAAAAAAGAAAAAAAAAAGAAAATCCTAGCCTCCCTTACCTGCTGCCACTTTTCAAACTTGCTTTTAAACCGCAGCGCCCACTTTTTGCTCCAGTCGCCTTTATACTCTGCTGCCTTTGTGTGGTTTATAAACCGTTTTCTGTTCTCTGCCTCTCGCTTAAATTGTATATTTTTACTCGTTTTGTTCTCATTTCCACACGCACTCCCTCCACCCTCTTTCCTACTCTTCCTAATAGTTTCCGCCGTCAGTATATCGGGTATATTCTGTGACTCTATTCTACTTGGTTTACATTTATACATTTATTTATACATTTATTTATACATTTATTGTTTATTTTCTTCTCAATTCAGCTGCTCTTTGTCCCTCTGGTTGTTCTTCCAAGCCGTACTCTTTTAATAAATAAATATATACAAGAGCAGATAAACACTTTCACTTGCCTTACTCGAAGAATGTATTGCTCTGCTGATATCGGCGCCTCCTCTAAATCTCCTATTACGGCTTCATTTTCCACTGGTAAGCACTGCTTACCCTGTGTTTCTTGCTCATCCATTCACCAGCAATTATTTGTTACTAAAGCTGGTATCCTTGTATTTAATCTATAATACTTGTATACCTTTTCACTCAAACTTTTAAAGTTGTTGGTAATCAAACTGAATTGTTCTAGCTTCAACTTGGTTTTTACTTTTCATTTTATTCACTCCGTTGCAAATTCCAATAACAGCTTTTCGTTCTGTTTCTTATTTAATTTGCCTTCAATAGTGAGGAGATTATGAATAAATAAGGCAAAGCAAAATAGAAAATCAAACCAAAAGCGTGATATAATTGGCTTGGCTACAAGCCTGATCCACCTATACATTCGTTGCTTGATTTTTTTTCTAAAAGATTATTAAATTTCCATTAGCTGCTATAGGCATTCAAACTTTAAGTATCCACCAATGGGTATGGCTTGAACAAAAAATTACCATTTATATTTCCTCTATTTAGGTTTGCCTATTTAAAAACAAAAAAAAAATTTCTTACAATGAGAAAATGGCGGAACTAGCAATAAAAAATGAGAAAAAAACAAGAAAAAAAACAAGAAAAAAGTAAGAAAATGATAATAGAAAATTAGTGGAAACTTTGGCTAATGGCAAATTTGAAATGTAATTCAAATCCCAAATCGACTTGTTAATTTATCCTTGTTTAAAATTTTTTTTTATTAACTTTATTACACTTGCTTTTAATTTCAGTTTAGCGAGAAATAGAGTCAACAGAAATTAAAAACGAAAAGATAAAACCAATAGAACAAAACCCAGCTGATAATTAATAAATAACGTGTAAATGTCGTCTTTTAAGAAAAGCATTCCCCGTCGGGAGCACAAGGAAAGATCACAGCTAAAAAGCAGGACCAAGTATGGGCTGCTGGAAAAACACAAGGATTATGTGCTTAGGGCGAAAAACTACCATTCGAAGCAGGATAGGCTACAGGCACTGCGCGAACGAGCACGAAACAAGAACGAGGATGAGTTTTACTTTGCGATGGAAAAACAGCGCACCAAAGAGGGTGTCCATATCGCCGAAAGAAACGTCAATTTTTCACCTGAATTCCTGCAGCTTCTGAAAACACAGGATATGGCATATGTCCAAACACAAATCAGCATTAACAACAACAAGATAGACAAGCTGAAGGAAAGAACCAGCTTTATTGAAGAGGATTTGGACGACTTTGATGCTTTGGGCGATAACGATGGCACCTTTGACTACTTGAATGAGGTCGAGAGCGCCGACTTGGACGAATTGGACGAGGATTACCTTTCCGAAAACTATTCTGACTCTGAGTTTGACACCAGCAACAACGAATTTGCCAGCACCAATGGATCAAAAGCAAATTCCAAACCAAATGCTAAAAAACACACAATATTTCTTGACGATGAAAAAGAACGTAAGTTGAAAGCTCTGCTAAATTTACAGTGTCATCTTTCTCTATTTGTTATTTCAATTATGATTTCTTACGGGTTTATTAATTGGCGCTTGTTATTCGAATAATTGCCGTTGTTTTGTCGAGCTTCTCTTTTCTTTTCCTTTTTTCTTTTTTTATATATATTTTTTAACCCGATTGTATTTAAATGCTTCATTTGATAGTTTCTGAGTTTGATCCAAGCAAATACTTTGACACTCCTAAAGAGCTACTTGGAAGAAAGTTCAACCGAATCAAAAACTCTCAAATTAACCAGGTTGCCAAGAACATGCCTAGCTCCTCTGATATGAATGTAACTTGACTTTTTTCCTTTTGATTATAATTGCATTTGCATTTGTATATATACGTATATTATTTTTTTTTACGTTTATAATTGTATTTTTTTTGCTTCATTGGAACCCAACTATTGTGTTGAAAGCCGCTTGGATTGTCTATGACAGCATTTTGTGGATATTTGACAAGATTTCTTTTTTTTTCTCTCAACTTTACATTTGTGATTTTCTTCAGGTTTACATTTGTTTTTGTAGCATCTAATATCAGTAAATTGCTTGTATTAACAAATAGAAATTAACGGCTTCTCGAGGAAAACTAGTTCGTGAGCTGGCTATGAGAATGGAAAGACAATCACAGCTAAACAAAGTCTTGAGAGAAATGGAAATTCAAAAGGCTTTATTGACTAAGGGGAGAAGAGTCAAGGTCGGAAAAGACGGTCTTGGGTGTTCAGTTTATAGATGGAAAGCTGATAGAAAAAAGTAGGGTTGGTTGGTCTCGCCTATCTGCCTACTACCCCCCCCCCCTCCCCAGCTGATTTTTTTAGCATATATATTATATATTATTCCAATCACCGCTCTTTAATTAATTTTACTTTAACTTTAACCATGCAAATAACCACTGGACTCTATTCGCTGTCCAAATTGTCTTGTTACTCTTGGTGTTTTTCTTTTTTTCATTAATTATTCTACACTACACTACACTACACTACACTACACTACACTACACTACACTACACTACACCAAAAACCACAGCTGATTAAACTTTAGTCTGATCAGGGTTAATTTGGTTACACGGTTTTATTACACTTTTGCTTTTTTCAAAATAAAAAAAAAGAAAAAAGAAAAAAAGGGAATTGTTTTCCATTGTTCATTTATTCATCTAATGTATTTTGGCAATAAATTTGTTGTAGTACTCTTTAGATCGAGCCTCCATTAGCTCTTGTGAGTTTTCTGGCAACTGCCCTACTATCTTTGCCGGTGGACCTCCTGCCACTAGCGAAAACGACGGAATCACAGTATTCGGTCCTATTATTGTATTGTCCTCGATATGTACACAGTCCTTGATAATAGCAAATCTTCCCTATAAAACCACCAGCATTTCATCACAGATACTTAAATTATGACTCTGTTTCTTTAAACCATGACTATGTTTCTTTAATGCCAGTATATCTCAGTTTG
Organism: Capniomyces stellatus; assembly: GCA_001661515.1. Lineage (NCBI taxonomy): Eukaryota > Fungi > Kickxellomycota > Harpellomycetes > Harpellales > Legeriomycetaceae > Capniomyces > Capniomyces stellatus. Next base: position 497,029 of record LUVW01000023.1, read on the forward strand.
CTATATTTCGTAGTTCCACTACTTACTATAATGCAGTTTTTTCCTATATAAACGTACGATCCTATCGATGCTGCCTCAACCACACTATTCTCGCCTATATATGTATAATCTCCCACCTTCATTGGATAATACCCAAACACCCTAACAATTCCAGCACATTAAAACCAAACCCCAAAGCCATAGACATAGCCATAGCCATAACCAGCAAGTTGGTCGCTTTTAGTGATATTTGATTTCTCATAGTCCAAGCAGTAGTGATTTCGTGTAGTGTTAGCCTTTGGCACTTCCTTACCCTTTAAACGTTTTGTAAGGCGGTCTAAATAAAGTGTTGTAAGAAAACACACAGTATCTACCAACTAAAAACGCCGTCTGATGGCTCGTTCCTCGTCTTCTCAAATCCCCTCTGATTACACATTTGCTTTGGATTATCGTCTATTTTATATCCAAGGTTTACTGTTGAGTTTTCAATTTTCTGAATTTATGCTTCTGTAATCCATCCTTTTTGTGTGAATCCAAAACTCGATGCGCAAAACTAAATGTTCAAAGCTAAACAGCTTTATCTATCCCTTACTTTTCCTGCCAAAACAATGTTATGGCTTCCTAGAATCACAGCCTTTTCGCTAACTTTGTTACCTGTGTCCTATATTTATTCGAATTTCCAAACCTTTAGTCGCCTTTTACTTGTTTTTATTGTACACCGTCCGCCTTTTTTTGTTGTTAAGAACATCACTAAAGCTAAGGTAACTCGCGTGTCAATCTAAATCGCTTTAGCCATCGTGGCGCTAGCATAATTGATTCCTTACCGTCTCGATGTATTCTGACTCTTCATACTCTATATATGGCAATTCCATTATTACACTGTATGCTTACTCGAGAAAATAGCCAAAGCTAACACAAGTCTACTGTTTGCTGGTATATTCCCTGAAGGGTGTATTTTATCAAGCCGCTAAAAGGTGTCTGTACAAACTCTAAAAAGATATTACTAGCCTGTACAATATATATTTCTGGTTGCAAAACTTGTTTGTTTTTTGTTGTTTGCAGTAAATAACTTGTTTTTTTCTTTTTCTCCAGATGCTATTTGGCGAATTAAACTGCCACCAAGGTTTATAATGGAAAAGTATTGGTGATTTGCCTAGGACCTATAATTCTCTCGATTTCTATTGATTGCTGCTGTGTATTTGTTTTTTTATTTTTTTTCCCTTTACTTTTTAACAACCAATTTCATCATTTTCATAAATATCACTACATCGTCCAAATTAAAAATAAAAGAAAAAATAATGAAAAAGTTGATAACTTGTGTTCCAAATTGACTACAAAACCTTAAATGTCTCTTTTGTTTAATCGGCAAATAAGGCTCTGAAACCAGCAATATACGCCCACACCACCTCCACGAATTAACTCAGCACTTTTGGATTCATAAGATTTGGAATAAAAATGGCTAAAAAGTTTAAAGGAGAAAATTCAAAAGGTAATAAATAAAAATGGAACAATTGTTTTACGCATTTTGAATGGTGTCTTTGCAGTTGATTAAACAGGCTTGGCGTGCAAATGTGCGGTATAAACCCATGGCTAAATAGTAACTGCTGCCAAGGAGAAAAAGGCAATCTCTCAGGAGGCTAAAAGCTCAAAGAAAAGGGAAGAAGTAGAACAAAAGGAAACCCAAAAATGGTCAACAGGCGCAAAAGACATTAGCAAAAAAGCAGAGGAGGAAGCAAAAAGAGTAAAATGAATCATAATTATTGTATCTTCGACGATATACTAGCAGGAGTTATTGCTGTGTTTTTGTATGCAAATTAAACTTATTTGTAAACTCGGCCTGGTTTGTATTAGTTGGAAAGGCTGGCGAAAAAGAAGGAATTGGAGGAGCAGCTAAAAAAAGAGGAAAGCGAGCTGTCGAAATCAGCAGCGAAGCGGCCTCCCCCCAAACTGATGCCTAAGGTTTCTAGACCTGTAGTCCGTGGAGAAGAGGTATGTATTTTTATATTATGTGTACTATATGCCTTGAACGTGGCTATAGGCAAGCAATCCTGAAGCCTAGCTGGGAGTGATCCCATTGCTTGGCTTATAATCGCTGGTCGATTCTTTTGGAATTAAAGAAGAAGAAAAGCGTTGCTTTTACAATGTTTTGCCCAAGTAAAACATATTTAAAACATATTTAAAACAAATTTAAAATATCAAAAAAAATATCAACAAACTCGGTTGTCGCTTCAAAGAAAAAAGCACTCAAGAAAGAGACTGAGATCCACAAAGAGTCGGCTCAGCTGCAGCCGGTTGAGACCTTTGCTGCCCGTGGGATAGATGATGCCCTTGACCTGTTTGACGCTATAAACACCGACTCTGCTGGTTTGATGGAAGGATCTCCTAAATCCGCCAATGCTTTGTCGGCAAACAAAAACACAGCAGCGCTGGTTGATCGCCACCCCGAAAGGCGCCATAAGGCTGCGCTAAAAGCATTTGAGGAACGGGAACTGCCACGAATTCGAGAGGAGTACAAAGGTCTTAAGTTGCAACAACACAAGCAAATTATCTGGAAAGAGTGGCAAAAATCCCCCGAAAACCCATTCAACCAATCTCAAATTTCCCACAATGCTGACCAGAATGAAATTAGTAAAGTGCTGAATGATAATGCTGAAGACCTGAAAAATAGACTGAGAATTGAGTAAAGTTAAATATAGTGTAGTAGTTCCCTTTTTTGTTCATTTTCATTTCTTTTTCTTTTCTTTCTCTTTTCTTTTTCTTTTTTTTCTTTTTTTCCTTCTTTCCTACTTTTTTTTCCTTCTTTCCTACTTTCTTTTCTTTTTATTTTTCTTCCTGGACATCTAGCCGATTATAAAGCCAGTCAACCATTTCTACTATTTTACTTGCTTATTTGCTTTGCTTTCATATAAGTATACTATTTACTATTTTTTTGCTTTTTATCCCTAATTATTATTATTCGATATATTTACCATCAAACCACTTTATGCTTATTCTTCATTTCTTTTTGCTCTAGGCTATTAAACTTTTGTGTATTGTTTCCTGGATAAATTGGTGTTGATCTGAATCATATATTGTACTTGTGCACAGCTTTGGGTAATTGATTTAACTCTTACATGTAGCTACATGCAACATACGGGTTGTGTGTTTCTGGTTTTGTACTTGGGATTATGGCGATAATCAATTCATGTTGAGCTAAAATATCAACAATACAACGATTATAGCTCATGGAAATGGAAATGGAAATGGAAATGGAAATGGAAATGGAAATGGAAATGGAAATGGAAATGGAAATGGAAATGGAAATGGAAATGGAAATGGAAATGGAAATGGAAATGGAAATGGAAATGGAAATGGAAATGGAAATGGAAATGGAAATGGAAATGGAAATGGAAATGGAAATGGAAATGGAAATGGAAATGGAAATGGAAATGGAAATCCTTTACCTTTACCTTTACCTTTACCTTTACCTTTACCTTTACCTTTACCTTTACCTTTACCTTTACCTTTACCTTTACCTTTACCTTTACCTTTATCTGTATCTGTATCTACAGTTTTAAAGCTGGTAAAATTGAAATTTACGCATTTGATGTTTTACACAAACGATGATTCTCCTCTACACAATTTGGGATTTTCACTATTCATTAATACGCCTTACAAAAGACATTTTAAAATTGCTGATCTTTGCCTCAGTTATTTGCACTATTTTCTATTTCAATTCTGGCATAACGTTTAAATTGCCTTTTCTTTATTTTGCTGTTTACTATTTTGGTCTAAGCTGATAGCTACATCAGCCACTGCTTTATTGGCTGTGTCCGCTTTTTAGAAAGCTCGTATCAAACTCCAGCTTCCCTAAACCGACTAATATTGGCCTTATGCAATAACTGTGTGCTAGCCAACATATTTACTTTTCTGTTAAATAAGCACAACTTTACCATTTAAAGTTGGCTTGACAATGATAGATTTCCCACTTTAACATAAACCACTAGGCAATTCAATCTTCAATTTACCTTGTGAGTTTCGGAAAGTGTATTGTGTTATGCTCGGGCTTATTAGCAACAATAGCCTATTTGTGTGGTAATACTGCACTTTGCTAATGCTGAACCAAACTAAATCAAACAAATATGTTTAAAGCAAGTCAAGTTCAACTCGGCTCCTTTCAAAATCAAAACAATAAGGTCCAAGTAGTTAATTGAATCCTATACTATTTAAAATTGCTCGTTTAGTGCGTGGTTTAGTTTTGCCATGTAAATTACTTTGCCGAATTACATAGCTTTTGATTATTTTGGGTGTATCGGTATTTAAAAAACAATTGAGGATCATACATTAAAAAAAGTCCATTGTTTGAAACTTTTAGTTGATTTTGATTTAAGCTTACCAGCTGCATTACCACAATCCCATTCTTCCTTTGCTTTTACTAGCACTGGTTGGTACTAATCCTACTAGTTGTTCTACTAGCTGATATTGACTTGACTTGGTTTGTTTATAATAAATCCGATTATATGCTCTACAATCAAAAGCACATCTTCTAATCAAAATAATGAGACAAACAGTTGAAAATAGACAGACAACTGAAAACAAACAGACAGTTGGGAATGGACAGACAGTTGGGAATACACAAGCAGTTGGGAATAGACAGACAATTTAAAATAGTCAGACAACTGAAAATAGGTCAACAGTTGGAATCAAGAGTATAATCGAATAAAGAGCAGACTCGGGTAATAACGTATTAGAGCAATGATCTGTATATATTTGCTTCATTCTGCTTCAGCTTTAAAACCATTTCATTTGTTTCTCCAATTTATTTCCAAGTAATAATTATATAAATTTATATATAAACATAATAGCGTTTGGATTAGTATAATTGCGGACTATTTTATATGTGATACACAAATACACCAAGAACTGCTGCAATCACACACTCTCCCCCCTCCACACCCCCTTTACATTAAATGTGCTAATATTCACAGTTGGGATAATTAATATTTATTAAATAGGGGCTTTGGTGTAGCAAAAAAAAAAAAAATAGAAAAGCTTTTCAATGTCTCAAGTCAACGACTCTTATTTGCTTGATTTCTTTCCCATCAAGTCAATGAACAAAACCCCATTTTCCAACAGTGAAGAATACAGGCACTTTGGGATTTCAAAATACTGCGGCGCGGATAATAGTGGTTTGGACGACAACATCGACGACATTTTACACCTAATATGGCCACCCAAGCCTACAGACAGTTATGAAAAATGCAACTACCAAGTGAGCGACCTCGGCTCGCCTTTGATGAATAGATTTGACAATATCAAGGAATATCAGTTGAAAAAACGCGCAAGCTGGGCTGCTGCTGAACTACGACCAAGACCATCTCTGTCAGGGTCCATGTATGGAAATGGTCTTATGTTTGACTTGGGCGCTCTGGATGCCAATAAACACATAAACAATGACGATACAATCAACAGAAACATGTCCCCAAACTTTGTCCAAACGACGGGGTCAAACTACAGCCCCAATTTAAACATAAACGCATATAGCTACTTTCCACCACCCAACAGAGTTCAGAACCACGACACAAAGTATTTTAGCAACAATAACTACATGGGATACAGGTTTAAAAAATTTAGAAGCCTCAACGCCATTAATTTTACGCTAGGCAACAACATACCGGTTGGTAGAACAAGCAATTGCAGTATAATTGGCACAGACGATGCTTCTGAACAAAAAATCAAAAAAAATGACAGCCAGACAAGATTGAGCATGGTTATTGGGCTCGCTAGTCACGCAGCTGCCAGGCACAAGTTGAGCAGGCCAAACATAAGATAATAAGATGCACGGTTTCTCAGATCTAGTATGTTTGTTTCATTCAGTCCACTGCTAAAGACTTGAATTTGAATTTGAATTTGAATTTGAATTTGGATTTGAATTTGAATTTGGATTTGAATTTGAATTTAGTTAAAGTTATAGTTATAGTTATAGTTATAGTTATAGTTATAGTTATAGTTATAGTTACGGCTTGTTTTGTTACTTTAAATGTTTATACAGTTGTGTTTTTTTTTACTGGAAACAATGTACTTTCACCATTTCTTTACAACAGTAATAATAGTAATACGTATCCGTTGATCGCGGATATTACTGAATAATGGCGATTTTTGGATAATAGTTGCTGTTTGCAAGTTTAATTGTTATACTTGAGCCTTGATAATTCAATTTGCAACTAAAACTAAATTGACAATGTACCAATCTTCAAGATTCCAAGAATCATGCAAATGATTTAACCAAATAAATCAACCAAAAAAAAATCAACAATTGAACCAACTCGATTGTTTATTGCATTGTTGAAAGCACACATAATTCAACAATTGAATTTGAGTACTGCGAGTATTATTATTTTTATTGAATGCGAACATTGTTTTAATTCTCTTGTTGCGGAAAGCTTAGTGTTTTTCGTTTTTTTAGCTCAAGGAACGTTATATTAAATACAAGTGTATAAACATTACTTTAACATTAACGGACGAGAATTTTAGCAGCAAAAATAGTTTACAGCTGCTATTGGTATTTTGTTTAAAATCTTTTAGAGTGTTTAAATGAGTGTTGTGGTTTTTAAAAGTGGTCTTGCTAGGTTTCGCAGGATGCAATATAGCTTTACCATCCAAACATATCTAGTCTTTGATTTGGTTTTTATCACAAATGCTTTATTGAATACAATACAATTTGGAGGCTTTTGGATTGGGCTTGGAGGATTATTTACTTGGCTGCTATTTGCAACCTTCATAAATGCAACTCTGCTTACTCACTTTGTTAAAAAAAACCAATTGACAAAACCGTTGGTTTAAAAAAAAACAAGGATTTCACCACCAAAACAAAATATATCAATGAAAAGCTGAGAATTTATCCACAAAATCAACTCGATCAGCCTTTTTGGCGTATATCTGTTTTTACACTCCATTTAATCAAAAAAATATATTCGCATTTCCCATGTCACAGGCTATGTATCTAAATTTGATCATTATACTAAAACCCATGATTAACATTTCTTGTAACGAAAACCACGACTATCTCCTGCGTATTCATCAGCTACAAGACCCATTGTTGATTTAATAAACGATGATTTACATTTACATTTTTACCTTATAAGTTACAAATACCAAATATCATACACAATTGATTGTATACCATACTTTAACCACCACGACCAAAAGTCTAGGCATACGATACACGCACACATACATCAAGATACCAAACACACACATCAAGATATCAAACACACACATCAAGATATCAAACACACACATCAAGATACACACACATCAAGATACACACACACCAAGCATATTTGCAGCGATAATTGAGGAACCTTAAAGGGTTTAAAATAGCTAAAATCTTTTAACACAAACCGATCCAAAAAAAAGATAGTCGTATTGAATACGATACAAAGAATAGGCCATATCTCAAATTAGGACATTGGGGTATATAACACAGGTATTGGTAGTACCAAAATATAACACAGGGTTAGTTTAGACAGTAGAGTTAGAACAAAGGTCTAAATATCCAAGTGGTATTTAAATGGACTCTGATACTGGAACCCCAATAAGACTGCAGAAAACTGGCAATAAAAGTAAACAGGACAAATCTCGCCATGAAGAACCGAGTGTGTTAGAGTCAAAAAAAGAAGAGAAACACAAACCAGCCCAAAAATCAAAAGGCAGTAAAAAAGAGATGGAAAGACCTGGTTTATCGAATAAGGATTCTGCAGAAAAACTGCTAGAGAAAAGAAGAAAACAAAGGGATGTCACTAAAGCTTCAGATTCAAGTAATAAGGATAAAGACAAGGATATTCTTGCTAATGCAGAGATAGCCAAAAGGCTGCTGGAAGAAAGGAGAAAAAACAAGTCAGATATACCAATTGAAATATTAAGCCCAGGCATACCAGATAAAACCGCAAATCCAAGTACAAAAGGTAATAATTATCAAGCAAGCAATAATCAAATTGACAGACTTGAAATGTCAACAGCCACCACACCCCCCCTTTTCAAGAAGTGATACACTTGTGTTTATAATATTTGTTTGAGCAGTGATGGCTATTATATAAATATTACTTTTTGTGCTGTTATAATAACACTGGGCGGTTATAAAATTTATAGAATCAAGGTCAGGCAACTCTGCAAAAAGTGGTCAAGATGTCAAATCAGGTGTTATAGCGTATCCAGATGTCCCAAGCGACTCGAATAGTAATATTGATACCGACTCTTATTCTGAGTCTGAATTTGAGAGCAATAAAACCAGTAAAAACGATATAGTACCCAAAAAAGACGGTGATAGCGTTTCAAGTGGTGAGCACAAAAGGGGACCTCGGCTGGGTGGTGATGATGAGTTGGGTGACGAAAACAGCAAGTTAAATAAAAAAGGTGATGGACTGGGCACCAATAAGCTAGGGAGAAATGGAAACAAGGGAACTGACGAGACTAAGGATGAGTTGAATAAAGAAACTGAGGTAAAAACTATACTGAGTTTTGGAGGCGAAGGTGCTGGCTTATATGAGCTCAAACCTGTGTTGAAAAGGTACGACACAATTAATAAGTCAATGGATCAAAGCACTGATTCTGATTCTGATTCTGATTCAGACTCAGACTCAGACTCAGACTCAGACTCAGACTCAGACTCAGACTCAGACTCTGGTCCAGACTCAGGCTCTAACCTTGGCTCAAGGTTGGGTAGTAATATGGACTCTGGTGAAAGTACCGTGATTAAAAGAGAGTCAAGTAGTCGGGTTAAAGGCAAAGCTAAGAGTGGAGATGGAAAGGGTAGTTTTGGTATAATTAGAGACAAAAAAAACGAGAATGGTGATACTCGTGCCACAGAAAAAAAAGTTCATGGGGATAGTAGAGTTGGCAGTAGTGGTATTGGAGATAGTGATGGTGGTTTTGAGAGCGATAAAAAAAGTAAAGGTGCGAGTAAAAGTGTAATCGACAAGAATAGCGAGTTAACAAAATCGCAAATACTTGAGATGAGAGAAAAGTATAAAAGTGGCCAGAAAGCACCAGGCAGCGGTGATACAAGGATAGAGAAGGGGAGCAGAAGTGGTGGTGAAGGCGGATCCAAGGAGGGTGGGGTAAAGGTTAGGGGAAGGAGAAAGAAAAAGGCATTTGACTTTTTTTTGCAAGAGGACATAACCAAAAAGAGTAGGAAGGAGATTAAGAAAGAGGAAAAGCTGGAAAAACAAAAGTTGAAGTTGCTAAAAAAACAAAAAAAAATGTTGAAAAACGGCTTAGCAATTGACTATGTAGATACTGCAAGCAGTGTTGATGAGAAAGAGAAAAAGAATGCAAGTAGCTCGGTTGAATACTTTGAGGAGGCACATCCGCTGGTTTTTCAAGATGAGTTTATCAAAAAGAAGAAGGAAACAACGCTAAAAAAGTACCAAAACAAAGAAATAACGATAGAGGACATTGAAAGAGAAAGAATGGAAATAGCCAAGAAGCTAAACAAAAACAAAGCATACAAGAACAGGAGGGCAAAGACGGTTACTAAAGATTTAGACGATGACAACTGTCCAATCAAAGTTAGGGACGATAAAGTAGGAGGTAAAGATAGCCTAAAGCCTCATGTGGACTTTAAAAAACTGAAATTGATGAAAAAGATAGAAAAAGAAGCCCGAAGAAAGGAGGAAATGTTCAGAAAACAAGTGTATACATTTTCAAGCCTGTTTTTATTGTGCCTGATGTCGTTTTTGGCATCCGAATTTATCATATATTACAAAAACATCTATATAATACATAACGACCCTGAAAGAATAAAAGACTTGGACAGAATAGAGGGTATAACAGAGGAGGCAAAGACAACAATAAATAATGGCATACTTCAACTGCTGATGAAATCGTTGACAATCAAGGGAGTTTTATCGAAAACACTGTTTAGCTTTGGGTTTTTTGCTAGTGGACTGATAGCAGGAATTAGTTGTGACACCAGAGGCAATAGGGAAAGTTTGGTTCTTGGAGTTTTGTTTTCTTCGACTGCAGTCTTTTTATCACTGCTCGGGCTAGAAATATCAAACGCTGTATATGCTATACAGCTGGTGCTGGGAGGTATTGGGGCAAGTTTTATGTTGGTTTCAGCAGTGAATGTGATGTTTCAAATTGGAAATGGTTTGGCAAAAGGCGAGAGTCTAAAGGAGAAGTTTAACCACGAGAGAATTATGAAAAAAGCAATGGAGCAACTAAACCAAACCAGCAAAGATGAGGTTCAGGAGCATTCGGCGTTGTATCGAGGAGCAGTAATGAAGATAAATACTAAAAAAAACATTTTAAAGGAGATTTCTAGAAAAAGATTTAGCGGGGGGAGGATAAATATGTTTCGGCGATACTGGCTGTTGACTATAGTAACTGGTGGATTGCTGGGACTGATTTTTGGAATTTCGATTCTTTTAGTAATGGAAAGCCAAAGCCAATTCAACACGTTTGCGATTGTTTATGGAGCAATGATGCTGGTGTTTGGAGTGGTAATATCGGTTTTGGGGATTAAAATAAAAAATATCAAACCGGAAAAGGATAAGAAAAAACACAAGAAAAAGTCTGTGGGCTCTTCAAACCTGACTGCAGTTAGCCAAGAAGCCGATGATATGAATAGCGTTGGGTATAACAGCGATATATTTAAAAAGACATTGAAGACGCTGGAAGTGCTGGAAACAGGCGAGGATGTATACTCGGCAGAAATAGATATTGAAAAGGAATTCCAACTAGAGATCCTGGATGACAGTGAGCCTGAAGTTGAGTACGAAGACAAGTTTCAAGAGCTAAGCAACAGGATTTCCAAAAGGCTCACTGGTGTTAGACAGCTGGTTGCGTACTTGAAGAAGGCAATACTGACTCTTGACTATAGCAAGAAGCAGAACAGCGGGAAGGCCTACATCAACTGGACGTCAATTTTTGTATTGGCAATAGTCGCGATGATCCTCGTTCTTGCCTTGTTTGTCCCATTTGATTACATTGAAGGTAATTTACTTGTTTTTTTTTAAAAAAAAAAATAGACGGCAACACTTTGCTTTACAAGCCTATACATTTGTATACACAACTTGCTTGATTAGTAGCTGAACTAGTGCCTGGATTAACACGATACTGTTAAATGTGTTTTAGCGTTTTCTGTGTACAAAAACAACGAGGCTAAAAATTCTGGCACCCAGACGATACATCCAGTTATGATTTGTATGTTTGTTGTGGCTGGGACAGCGTGGTGCTCGTACTATACAACACGTGCTGATCAGGTTAGAGACTTTGGCTCAAGAATAGAGCACGATATGCAAAATATTCCCTATGAAATAGACGTTGACGACGGTGTGATTAACAACATCCCGATATTATCCAATTTCAAAACATCAGTGTCGCATTACACAGGGTCAACAAAGGTGTTGGTGGTGACTTTGCTGTTGTTGGGGGCAGCAACGCTCTTTTTGGGACTGGTAGGAAACAGTTTTTTTGTGTTGTTGGCGTACGACATGATCTATGGGTTCTGTCTTGGAAACATACTTGTGGTGTTTATTGTGACGGTGTACGACTTGGCTGGTTACAACTACAATGGGACAGTGTTGGGAATGATACTTACTTTATGCACAGTTCCCAAGTTGGTTGGTATATTTTTGGCACAGATTATTCTGAATCCAAAGTTCAAAACCACAGTAGCAGATATGTCCAACAGTGAAGCAGTGACGCAGGGATTGGGCGAGGCTTTGAAGAGAAGGTTTATTGAAGGTATGGGCCATGTAGTAGAGCTGGAAAGGTCCAATTTCAGGCAGCTATTTATATATGCCGGCAGTGTGATGGTACTATCTGGGCTTATTAGCATGTTGTTTTTGACAAAAAAGAAGACCAAGCCCCAAGCATCTAGTTAAATGAACCAAAATGCTGTTTTGATGTTTTAAATATAGCAACTTGAATGATTTGAAATTAAATAAAGCAGAAGTATTAAACTTTAGTGTGGGGTGGTAAAGATTGGTGTTTAGCGAATTAATTTAAATGCGCAAAGTCGATATGGCTTAAACTTGGGTGTTTGGCCAAGTGCGAATGTAGTTAAAAGCGGGATTTGTAACAATGAAATAAGGATGTATAAAGTAAATTAACTTGGCGAATAAAAATGATGAAAACTTGGAAATTGAATTTGTACAAAAAAAATAATGTAAACAAAAGAAAAATAAATAAATAGAGGAGAATAGGAAAGTGAAGAAAGTAAATAGCACGATGAAAAAAAATAAACGAGTAAATTATTTGAATCGGAAACAGCAAAATTGGATGAACTTTTGGCAGAGGTGTAAAATGATTGGAGGGAGGTATAAAGTAAACAAAGGGATTAGCGAAATACAAATTAATTAACTCAAGAGAGTAAACAGACGAATGCGGAAGAGAATTTGCCAGGACAAAAAAAGTAGTTAGACGCACAACGGGTAAGCCTGTTCAATAAAGAAATCAATGAGTTGAAGCAATAGGAGATGTGGAACATACAACTAAAAAAAGTACAGAGAGAAAAAAAGAAAAAGAAGTATAAGCAAAACGAAACGAAAAATAATAAACAATAAACAAAAAAACAAATAAAGAAAACAAATAAAAGAAAGAGAATTCTGGTCAAAATAAACAGCGAAAAGAGATAACTCACAGATATTTTAATTGATAACAACAATCCTTTTTGTAACAACAACATATCAGCTGTAATAAATTGGAAATAAAAAAGCAGATAATTACTATAGTGATATAAATATTGTGATAGCCATTATAACTATATCAGGAACAAAGAGAGAGAAAGAGAAAGAGAGAGAGATAAACTATGAGTGGGCTAGTAGCTATAAGAGGAAATGTAAATTACAATGAGGAAATTGAGATAATAACAGAGTTTCTGAGTAAGTTCAGCCAAGTGAGTGGACAGGAAGCAAAGGCGGCGGTTGGAGATGGGGAAGAGTTGGGAGAGTATGAGGAAAGAGGAGCGGGGAAGCTTAAATACAAATACATGGATATGGTGGTAAGAGTTGTTTTTGATTGTAAAAGAGGAGAAAGGTAATGCAAAAGAAGTGAAGGATATTATAAAGGAGATAAAGATAATAATAAGAGAGGTAAATGAATTGATATAAATGTAGCAAGAGGTGGCAGACAAAACAAGAGAGTGTATAGAGATAAGTCTTGATGATGTGGAGAGGTTTACAAAGGAGCAGGAAGAAGGGGTGATTGGGTCACAGGTGGGGGAGGGAAGTAGCACAATTGGATACAGCTCACAACAAAGCGGGGGGATGAGTGGGAGTGTGAGCAGAAGCGGAAAGTCGGCAAGGGGGGGAGAGGGGAGTTCACGGTCAGGGATAGTGGGTAGGATTGAGGAGAACAGTAAGAGGTATATAGAGGTGATTAGCCAGGCGGTAGACAGGGTGATGCCAGCAGGGAGAAATTCGACGGTGCTGAGCAAAGAGCAGGACAATGTGCTGGAGGTTATTCTTGAGCAGAGGAGGTTGCGGGACGAGGCAGATATGGATAGGGATAGGGAGGGATCGGGGGGTAATGGGGGGCAAATGGGGGAAAACGAGCAGATGAGGTTTCCAAAAAAGCTTACGCGAAGATATACAGTGGTGTTAATAGGAAGAAAGAGTACTAAGGCAAAGTCGATTAGGCAGGTGGGGGCAAAGGAGATGGGGAAGTTGGTGAAGATTAGGGGAATAGTGACGAGAACAACGGAGGTGCGGCCAATAATGTCGGTGGCAGCGTACTTGTGCGACAGGTGCGGGAGCGAGGTGTTCCAGGAGGTGCTGGGGAGGCAATTTCTGCCGCTTGACACGTGTTTGTCGGAGCAGTGCAAGAAGCAGAGGAGCAAGGGGAAGCTGCACCGGCAGACGAGAGGAAGCAAGATGATGAAGTTCCAGGAGGTGAAGATGCAGGAACTGTCGGACCAAGTATCGATGGGAGACATTCCAAGATCGCTGAGCATCCACTGCTACGAGACACTGACGCGACAGGCAAAGCCCGGAGACATCATTGAGGTGACAGGAGTGTTTCTGCCAAGTCCATTTACGGGGTGGCGGGCGTACAAGGCGGGGCTACTGGCAGACGTTCTGGTGGAGGCATTCAACATCGAGATGGACAAGAAGCAGTACAAGGACGTTAAGGAGGACGAAAAGAACAATGCAGAGATAAGACGCGAGATTGGGCGGCTGATAGGAAGCGAGGATGTGGTTGGCCAGCTCGCGTCATCAATCGCGCCAGAAATATACGGACACGACGACGTGAAGAGAGCGCTGTTGCTGCAGCTGGTGGGCGCGCCAAAGATAACAACGAGCGACGGAATGAAGATCCGCGGCGACATTCACCTGTGTCTGATGGGAGACCCCGGAGTGGCCAAGTCTCAACTGCTCCGGTTCGTGTCCAAGATAGCGCCAAGGGGCGTGTACACAACAGGCCGCGGATCGTCGGGTGTAGGACTGACGGCCAGCGTTGTGCGAGACAGTCTGACAGGCGAGCTGGTGCTGGAGGGAGGCGCGTTGGTGCTGGCAGACAACGGCGTTTGCTGCATCGACGAGTTTGACAAGATGGAGGAGGCTGACAGAACCGCGATTCACGAGGCTATGGAGCAGCAGACAATTTCTATTGCCAAGGCTGGAATCACCACCACTCTCAACTCCCGGTCCAGCGTCCTGGCCGCAGCCAATCCAAGCAGGTCGCGTTACAACCCCCGCCTCACCCCCGAGGAAAACATCAACCTTCCTGCCGCTCTACTTTCGCGTTTCGACGTGCTTTTCCTTATTCTCGACGTTCCAGACCACAATAACGACTTGCTATTGGCTAGACACGTGACTCACGTCCACATGACTGGAATCCATCCAACCAATCAAAACGCGTCAAATCTCATCTCCCCCAAACTGCTCACCAGTTTCATCGCCAACGCGCGTTCCTTCACCCCAACTCTCGACTCTGAAGTTGCAGAGTACGTTGTTGAGTCATATGTCACAAAGAGAATGGAGTACAAGCTGCACCTCGACCGCTCAAGAAGCAGAGCAATGAACTCGAGAAACACATTTTCAGGCTCCAGTTCCGCCCCTGATTCTTCTGCCGCCGCCTCCAACTCTGTGGTAGGTTCTGTTACCCCAAGATCTCTGCTCGGTATCCTGAGACTTGCCCAGGCTCACGCAAGAGTCAGGGGGTCCAATATTGTTGCCAAGCTTGACGTTGACGAGGCAAGCAGACTCATGTACGCTGCCCAAGTCACCCTCGACCTGCAGCTCGCAAACTCTCTCCACTCCAAGTCCACTAATTCTGCTGGTGCCCACTCCTCTGCCTCCAACTCTGACTACATCAGCCACATCTTTATGAACCTCACTGATATGCTGAAAACTCGCAAAAACATCCATCATTCCATCAACAATGCCCTTGTTTACAACCTAGCCCTCAAGTCCATAGTCAATCTCGGCTACTCTGAGTCTCAATTTACCAACTGCCTCAACTACTATGACCAGCTCGGTCTTGTTCAGGTCAACTCTTCAAGATCCAGAATTGTCTTTGTATCCAACTAATTTACTATTTATATCTTGACATTTTATTCATTTGCTTTTTTTATATTTATTTATTTTGGACTAAATAAGCTGCCAAAAACTATAGCTAAATAACTAAAACCAAATAACTAAAACCAAATAACTAAAACCAAATAACTAAAACCAAATAACTAAAACCAAATAATTAAAACTAAATAATTAAAACTAAATAACTATGATTTCCACTCCTCAATCACGAATTTACCGGGTACTCCCTCTGCTCCCTCTGCTCCTTGAACCCCTGGTATTCCCAGCATTTTATTGTAGCTTGGTTTTATGTAGCTGTTGATGATATCAAACTGGCATCTGTTTACTTCGTTTGGATTTTTGAAATAGTGAAGGTTGTTGATTTTGTTTTTTCTATCTTGTTTATCAGGATACACTGGTGTTGCTGTTGGATTTATACACTTGTAATACTCCTCAGTTTTATTCAAAGCTTTAAACGAATACCCTGACGCTCCAATCAAACAAAGCATATCCTTCAAGCATATCTGTTCGTTTAAAATTTTATTGGCTTCGAAATCTGAATTATTCGGATAAACTTCTTGAAGGCCAGCTGGGACATATTTTCCGTCGTCGATTGTATAATCTCCAAATTTGCAATCTTTCCTAAACACCGACTTGTTGATATTATCAATACTATTTGTATACAACTTGTTCTGTGTAATTTTTACAAGGTTTGCGGTATCTCTGCGAGTCTGTATAATCAACAACGCTGATAATATATTAACTACACATTCTTCACCAACTGGATCAATTGTTCCTTTTATTCTCGCTTTTATTTTAATATAATTATCGGTGCTATAGAAATCTCCAGATATTACTCCAAGACCACAAGAACCTGAAAGACGATTTATAAATTTAATACCATACTCGAAAACGTTCTGATAAACCTTTTTATACTTTTCCTGGTCAAACTTGAAATAGTCACCATTGCTATCGTGCTTCATCAACATCCGAATCAAAACTTCTGCTATTTCAGCGACCGTGTCCTTGACAGTGTTATGATTGGATCCTGACAATCTTAAATATAACATAGCAAACGATGTGTTCAACTTATTCATATCGTAGTTAGCATTGCTGCCAGAGCATAATTTGTGACGATTGATTGAACTTACGATAATATCTATAATATCAACCATGATATTTACTCTTTGCAATTGTTCCTCACTTGTTGTATGTATATTTAATTTTCCAACCAAATTTTCATTTAGTTTATCACCGTCATCCGAAGTGCAGTTTTCGGTATAATATGTATCTTCGAGAAACTCATAAAATTCATTAAACATCAATCCTTCGAAATAAGCATTATGCTCCATTAAAGTATTGCTTCGACTTTCTTTTATCAATGTTCCTCCACTACCATAACTTTTGCCAATATTTTTTAAAAATAATTCAACTTTATTACTCTCGCTGGTGAAATTACCAGGCAATTTACCATTTACTATTTTTCTTATCTTGCCCATTCCTTCGACGATTTCCAAAAAATCAAAAGCACCCTTTATCAAGTTTCCATTTTCATTTTCATTTTCATTTTTGTATGGATGATCAATTAACAACTCCCGATAACTGTTGTATTTTCCTCCCGGGTTATCTGTAACCAATTTCTGCAATTTTTTAATAACATCAGCACCCCTTTTCATATCTATTAATTCTATCGACATTCCATCACTAACATCAATTCCAGACAACACGTCGATCTTATCCTTAATTAATTCAGTTGATTCATTATTCAAAACTTCGTACATGCTCAAACTCGTAGCCAGTGGGGAATCTCCAAGGACAGAAACCACGTATCCCAGTGTTGAGATTGCTAAAAATAAGGTACTGAGCTTCATTTTTTGCTTGGCTGATCTGCTTAAAAATGCTACTAGACTCTGGTGGCAAAGTTATTAGTGCTGCTGTTTGTTGGTTGGATTTCAAAGTAGGTTATATTCAATATTGATATTTCAAAGCGATTATTATGACTTTTTAAAACTCTGAAATAATGATAAAACTTTGGTCATCGGATGTTCCCTGACTCTATATACAAATTTCCAGACTTTGGTTGTGTCGAAAATATCATTACTATTTCCACTTTTGTTTTTGGTTTTGCCATATTAATCAATTTACAGAGTATGTTTTAAGCTTGGTATCGTAGATAAATATTGTCTTACTCCTACAAACAAACAAGCTGCTAAAGTAAAAAAAAACAACATGTACTGTAATTTTCCATCTGTAACTAGAGAGTAAGCAGCAAAAAAAAAAATAATAATAATAATGTTTTATTCTTGCTCCTATGCACACAACCCACCTATCAAATGTTTGTCTATAACACCAAAAACATTGATGCAGAGATCCCACTCTTGTATTCCTGTATTCCTGTATTCCTTCTTTATTTTTAAACATTGTTTTTCAGTGTCACTACATAACAACAACCACAGTTAATCACCACATTTGATTTGCGGCGAGGTACGTTGTTAGGGGGTTCATACATCAACAGTTTGGCTCTTGTTTGGCTTTAACCGTTTTATTTGCTTTTTTGCATTCTAAATTAATATTCCAAATGCAAAGCTTATTAAACGAACACCAAGTAGCCAGAACTATTGGCCATTCAAACTACTGGAATATTCCTTTGGAACGCATAGGTAGCAAGAGCACCGATTTTTTTGAATATTTATAGACCGATTTGTTGCAAATGGACAATTGAAATGAAGATATCAGTTGATAGCTACACTGAATCAACAAATAAGTAGATTTATCTCGGCGGAAACGCGCGTATGTGAATATTTTTTGCTGTACAGCTTGGCTATTCATATAGCAACAATGATTTATTATAAGATAGTGCTGCATATTTTTATGTACATATTGAGCATAGTGCTCTAATGTTACTTTCTTGTTTTTCTTTTACCACTGTTTCTAATTATAAAAACACTGGTCCTTTTTTATTAATCTGGTAAAAAGTAGAATTTGAAATCGAATCGATAAAAGTTGTATCAGTTTGAAAAAATGAAAAAGTGAGATATATTCGTATTCAGTCTATTCAGTTTTATTTTATGCATTCGTGCTAATGTAAACAAACACTACGGGGGGATTTCTTTACATTTCAAACCAACACCACCAACAATAATTTTTTGGACAACTGTTTGTCAATATATGTGTTTGGTTGTCATTTTTTTCAGTTTGTTTTATTTTTGGCGCTCAACTGACATTTTTCTGGTTCATGTCCATTTTATTTTTTTCAATTTATTTATTAACTATTAAAACGAGTGTAATGTAAATCATTAAAAGAGATTGGCAGTAATTAAACTTGACATGTATCGTTTTAACTAAAAGGAAGAAAAAAAAAGATGAAAAATACACCAAATTACACATTGAAAGTGTAAATCGTGTGAATCATTTAAATACAAGAGTGGGGGGGTTTATACGCCTTAGAGCCACTGAACAAGTTTATCAAGAAGGGGTTGGAAAGTAAAGTAAAATTAGTAATAATAAAAAAACACACGGTGTATGTTTGGCCTTTTAGCCAAAAGACGGTGTCTTTTCAGTTTCACGTTACGATTGCAAAATAAATGAATAAAAACATAGGGATAAAAATGGGCAAGGTAAAGAAATTTACGAGAGGTACAGGTGTGTTGATAAATAAAATTCAAGTTCATCACGAGTTTGAGTTTGCAATCACGCATGCATAAAAATTGACTCATAGCAGTACGATTCGAGTGTATATAAATTATTCACTTGCAGTTTAATTAACAAGAAACAAACAACGTGAAACTTTGAACTTTGAGTTATTTCCGGTTATTTCTAGAGATATTTTTACAAAAAAGGAAAAAAAATAATAGGGCTAGATTACCGTTGAAATGTAAATGATAAATTGGTTATTAGAATCACTACACACATACTAATGTGCGACTAACATACAATTTTGGCTATTAGAAAACATGGAGTTAACTGACTAGCCCAAATGGTCTAAATATGCAAGCATCCCTTACTGCATTTAAATAGCCACGATTTTCGGTGCTAAAGACAGTAGCTCTTTTAGTTTAGTTTAGTTTAGTTTAGTTTACAATTTGTATTTTGTATTTAATATTTTAGTACTTGGTGAAATTTCAACATAGTTTGGTACACAGCAACCACCAATATAGAAAATAATAGCAAGCAAGAGAGAGAGAGAGAGAGAGAGAGAGAGAGAGAGAGAGAGAGAGAGAGAGAGAGAGAGAGAGAGAGAGAGAGAGAGAGATAACATAGAATAGTACCGATCAAAATTAAATAGAGATAGAGAGGAAAAGAAAAGGATTTTGGCAGATAAAGATGATTTATAGAATAGTGCTAGTATCGTTTTTTGTAACGATGTTTTCAACCACATACTTTTTAATAGTGGGGCTAAACAGGAGAGGGGTTGTGAGTGAGAATGAGGGACTTTACAGCAGTGGGATTTATGAGAGACTAAACGAGATAAGGGAGAAGTTCCACAGAAACAACCGGAAGAGAAAATATCAGAGTAGTAGGGGGGGAGGGCAGGAAATAGGAGACGAAAAGTATGGGGATTATAGGTATAGGGGGGTAGAAGGCAGAATTGAGCAGACATACTATTATATGGCAACAGCAAAGCTAGATAGAGAGGCTGGACTGAGACCAAGAGTTGATAGAGATAGTGGGAGTTACCTGAGAAAAATATTTGATTCAAAGGTGTTAGTGGTAGTAAAAAAAGCTGTTAGCAGTGGGTATGAAAAGTTGAGGGGACTTTCAGGCAGTTGTGGGGGGTATACGGGTAGAAATAGTTATGGGAGAAAAGAGAAAAAGAAGGATATGAAGGAAAAGAAAAAGGAGTTTTTAGAAATGTCTACAGATGAATGGATAGAGTATCAGTACGAATATGCATCAGAGAAAATAAAGAAGAATCTGGGGGTGGAGGGGTCGTCAAAGGGAGCGATCTGTGCGTCGCCTTCAAAGCGAAACCCAGACTATTTTTACCATTGGGTGCGGGACTCGGCGTTGACAGTAAAGTATCTGGTTACAAAGCTAGAGGGAAAAGAAAAAGAAGGAAAAGAAAAAGAAAAAGAAGGAAAAGATAAAAATGACACAATTTACTTTTCCAAGATTAAAGATTATTTAGAGTTTTCAAACAAACTGCTAGACAACATTCATCCTGTAGGGGGAATTGGGGAGCCAAAGTACCATATGAATGGGAGTTTGTTTACTGGGGACTGGGGGCGGCCTCAGAACGATGGTCCAGCATTAAGGGCAATTGGAAACATTGAGTTTGTTTACTACTTGATGGACAAGGGACTGGACTATTCACGAATTCTGTGCGACAATACAAATTTGAGCCAAGAGTTTCAGTTGAAGTTTAACAGTCAAACCAGACAAATGAAACTATCAAATATTCCACTAAATCCTTCAAACTGTATTCTGAACTCTGACCTGAAATACCTTGAAAATAACCTCAACTCGTCTTCGTTTGAGATTTGGGAAGAAGTTAATGGCTCTCATTTCTACACTTCCTTAGTTACTTGTAAGGCTTTTGAAATGGCTGCCCAGCTTTCGTTGAGGCTAAACAATACCGCTCAATACCTGCATTACTCCAATCTTTTACGCAATTCTGTTCATTCTCTTGATGCCTTTTGGAACTCCAATTCTCAGTTTCTTTCTTCCACTGTCAATTGGAAAGGCGGTCTATCTGACAAACCTTTTTTTCTAGACTCTCAAGTTGTATTGGCCCTCATTCACACATGGGATTCTTCTACTAGCTTTTATCCCCCAAACATTATTGGTAGAGTAGGTTTTCTTTTCTTTTCTTTTCTTTTCTTTTCTTTTCTTTTCTTTTCTTTTCTTTCCCCATATCCTATTTATATTACCATTATCATCCTTATAATTATTGCTATTATTATTGCTGTTCTTATTGTCTTTTAGGTTTTGAAAACTACCATTGAATTGTTCAAGGTTTTCACCCGCGAATACCACATAAACAGCTATGGAATCCCCGGTATTGCAATGGTAATTTACCCTAAAATAATCATCTATTATTGTTATTTTAACCTATTTGCCAACAAATTATTTAAATTTCCTCACTCTTGTTTTTTTTTCTTTCTTTCCGTCTTGTAGGGAAGGTATCCAAATGATAGGTACAATGGGTATAACTCTGAACATAAAGGAAACCCCTGGCCTCTAGTCACGTGTGGAATCGCCGAAATGTACTACAAAATCATCATTGCCTCAAAAACATCTAAATCCATCTACTTTGACCACAACATGAACCTATTTTTATCTCATTCTGCCTCGCTTATTGCCAATCGAATCCAGAAAAAGTATCCTCTTGCTTCATCCCTTTACAATGACAATAACAAAGACAACCACAGTTTGTCCAACTTTACTGTTGCCAGTCTAAACTCCTTAATCTCCAATCTAAACTCAACCTACCCAACCAATCCATCTTCTAATCCCCAAATCATACCCCATTCTAACCCCATTTACAATGACATTCTATTGCTGCTTTATGCCTCCGCTGAAGAATTTGTAAATAGAGTAAGGTTTCACTCTTCTTTTGATGGCTTCATGGCCGAGCAATGGGATAGAAACTCTGGTTTTCACACCGGCGCCCCTGATCTCACTTGGAGCTACACCGCATTTTCCACTATGGTACACCAAAGAACCTCTGCTAAAAAGCTTCTTTGTCTATAACCCTTTCCTCATGTTTATTTTTCTTTCCCTTCTTTTATACTTTATATTAATTAAATTAATTAAATTTATTTCAATCCAAATAAATACTATAATTCTATAAACATCGCTCCTACAAGTTATTCCTGAACAATCCTTTCCCCTCTTCCTTTTTTCCTTTTTTCCTTTTTTTCTTTTTCTTTTTTTTTCTTCTTTATTCCAACTGACTCATATAATGTCTTTTAGCTTTATTTGCTGGTGCTATTTGACAATGTCGGGATCATTCTACGCAGAAACATCGTAATCAGCGCAAACTTCCCCCTATGCCCCGCCATCCTTGTTACTATTATCGCATAATGCTTCCGCACACAGCTACTGTTTATCCAAACCAGCTCGATTTTAAAACTCGTCGAGTAGTTTTCAAGCACCTCTGTTTCCCGACGACGACTTAAACTTGGACAGTATTGCGAAACTATCGTTGATGTTGCGTACTCTACTGGCTGCGTGAATTCTATTGCCTCCCCACTTTTCTGCTCCAACAAATTGCTACCTTCGCTTTTCAAACTCCCTCCTCCTTTGCCTACCACCTCCTCCTTATTTTCATCACCAAGACACTTTCTTCTCAATCCCTCTTGTTTGCCCCCAATTGGCCCAACCCCATTCCCCAATTCCTGGTTCTCGTTTGGCCCTCTCTTTGTTGCCCGTTTGATCTCTGGAACATCCGCATCCATATCCTTAGCCGCCCCCTTTGCCTTCTTGTATGTGGCGTTTGTCTTTACTCGAATGCTTTCAAAATTCCCGTCCTGTTGCCCCGGGTTGCCGCTGTTATTACTCCCCAACTCATTATTTGAATTGTTTCCTTCATCCACCAGCTCCGACTCGTGCACCATCACCTGTCTGTTCTTTCCTCTCACAAACTTAATTGTCCACAAGTACCCCTCAGGCAATGCCCCACCATGATGGTTCATAATCAGCCGCTCAGCACTGCTCGTTAGCTTTTTGTTGTAAAAGTACCTTGGATTCTTGGTCATGCTGTGTGGAGCTTTGTTGAACCTAATTGCCTTACTGTTCCCACTTTTAACTATTTTCCCGTGATATCTACCTGTCCTATTTGCGTGACCTATCCTATCCAATATCACTTTCTGTGACTTGGCGCCTCCGCCTCTGCAACTCTTCTCCGCTTTCTTTGAATAAACTGGCACCGTGTCAATCTGCTGCGTCAGCACCAGGTGGAATATAGATTTGATTTTGCTCAGCACTGGCTGGTTGCCCTCATCTCCCTTGCTGCTCTGGTAAACCTTTGAGCTTCTCGGAAAACTAACCTTTTTGACAACCGCTTTCTCATCTTTTAACCCCGCTTCATACTCCTCCCCAGTGCTCGGTTTTCCATTTTCCGCACCTGGTTTTGGCGCCCTGCTTAGCCCGCTTTCCATTTTTTGTGCGTGCTGGTTGGTTTTTCCTGTGCCTTCCCCCTCAGTACCCCCTTTTTTTGGGAAAAAGTATATCGATGCCCTCTTTCTGGCTGCTGAGATCGACATTGCCGACTCGTTTTTAGGATTATCTGAAATGTTATATGGCGCTGTTGGGATCTCCACCGACTCGACAAACGTATATGATATTTCGTTCAATGTCAACAAATCCGCCAAGCTCTTCAATATCTCTTGCGGTTCCATCTTGTTCATGGCACTTGGAAGCGTTATTCGCTCCATCGCACAATCCAACGCTCCTATCATCCTAACATTCATTCCATTTATCTGTGCTATGTTTCCTGAAAAGACATGATGCACTGTCTGCTCCTTTTGTTTCAAGCTTGTTGTACTTTTGCGCTCCAGCCTTCTATCCTTTAACCCGCTCTCTTTTATAGAGTTTCCGGAGACCTTCAAGCTCTTTAGCTCAATATCGCCTTTAACCGATAACAACGAATCACACATCGAGTCCGCACGCTTCACTCCGCCCCCACACTTGTTTGAATCCTTGCTCAACGTAATATTCGAAATCGACGGTTGCAATTCACAATAGTTCCCATCTCTTTTCTCCAACAAAGATACATTAGAGTCAAGGTTGACCAAGCTTTTTGTTTTTTTTGCTGACTTCTTGATGCTTCCAACTGAATACAAACTCGTTAGTCTTCTCGATACCCTCTTGAACGATACCATCGATTTATTACTCGGTTTTTTCTCTGGCTTATTTTCAGTTCGCTCTGTGTTTGTGCCAAATCCAGTACTTGACTGGCTGTTATGTACCCCGTTTTCGCCGTTAGTCCCAAAATTATAGTACAGTTTCTGAATAAACGAGTTCATCGTTTTTCTTTTTCCCAGTCTGTCAAAATCTTCTGCTCTGACATCCAACCGCTCCAAGACGCTGTTCTCGTTCTTGTTCTTGTTCTCGTTCTTGTTCTGATTGTGTAACAGAATGTTAGGAACCGACTTGCACCTCGATCTACTACCTGCTGCAAAAACTGAATTACCTTTCTCTATCTCCCTGTCAATATTAAGCTCCATGGGCTGCAAGTACCAGTTTCTCAGTTCAACCTGCTTTGCAACCAAATAGTACATTGATACTATCGGTGAGTTTTTCAGTCTGATCTTCTGCTTGTCTTTTGGGATACCCAGCCCCCTGCTCTCTCTATTGTTTGACTGCAGCTTCTGCAAAGTCAAATCCAGATTCCTTTCTCGCTTGCATTCCGAGCTCGGTACCGCACTATCCCTTTCTCTTACTCCACTCCCATCTTCATCATCCGTGTGCTCCATAGGAACCAACTCAATAATCGCTGTCCTTATCTTTTTAATCACTTGCTCCACAGAAATGTCCAAACAAGTTGCCACCTCTCTTGCAACTGTATAGTCAACCTTTTGATAAATCTCAATCACATTTTCGTTTTGAGGAATGCCCATGTATAGCTTTGATGCATTTGGATGAAGTAAACAACATGTAACTCTCCCCAAACTCCCGCTAGCTTCGTTTCCAGAACCAATCGAGCTTTTAAACCAACTATGAGCAACAACACCTTCAATCGTCAGCCTCTTTGATATTTCCGGTTCCAGCATCATCACAAGCAGCTCTTGAAGGTCTCTACTCATACTTTTGTTTAGCTTAAATCTGCCTTGCATAATTTTATCAAAGTTTTTTGGTTGTGATGGATCCTCAAACGGAAACTTTCCTGTTGTCATAACATACAACAATACCCCTACAATTATATATATACGTTCATAACTAAATACATACTTGTGCTTGTATTCGAATCTATGCTTACACACACTTTCAAATCCAAACTAACTTCCACACTAGCGCTTTCCTCTGAATTTAAACCAATGCGTGTTTATATACATATGTATAAGAATATTATAGCACTTACCTAAAGACCATACATCAACCTCAGGCCCAATATATGGATCGCCTCGAAGTATTTCAGGTGCTGTATATGGCAAACTGCCACAAAATGTCTCCATTAACCCATTTTGACTGAAAAAATTGGCCAATCCAAAGTCAATTAGCTTAACACACGCCAAAGGCCTATTTAGCTCCTCTTTCAAACCACTGGTGAATTTAGAAGTGTAGCCCGACTTTTTAAGACCCTTCTTTCTTCCCGTACCAATCTCACTGCTTTCGTTTGTGTGGCTCTGCCTAACATGCCCATCCATACCATCTTGGGTAGTCACCCTAAATCACCAAACAAGAAAAAAAATCAGAAAAAAGTTTAAAAAAATTGGCACTACTATATTGGACCTGAGACTCAACCAGAATATGCCAATAAAAGTGGGTAAATCAAACTCAAAATCAAAATCTGGTGGTAACAGTGCCATTGTACTGGTTGTAGCTTTTCTTACTTGTTCCGTGATACATCAATCGAGATATTTGAAATAGAGTAGTCTAGCAATATGTTTTCAAGCTTTATGTCTCGGTGGATTATCGAGTAAGAATGACAAAATCGTATTGTTTCAATAACAGGCTTAAATATCTCCTTAGCCTCCAACTCGGAAATCCCGCTACACCCTATTCTTTCAGCTAATGTAGGTCCGTTTACATACTCGTAGAATAAATAAAAGTGCGTTTCTGTCATTCTGAAATCATAAAGCGGAACAATATGCGGGTTCAATTCTCCCAAAACTGCACTTAGGTTGGCCTCTCTTAATACCCTGCAGTCTAGGGTCTTGGCTTTTTTGTACTCTGGATGTTCTCTTTGGTGCTTATACGGTGGGAACCTTTTGATGATTTTTACCGCAAACTATTTTTTTTTTATTTCAATTATATGGTTGTTATTATTATTATCGTTATTACTATTATCGTTATTATTATTATCGTTGTCATTATTGTTATGGTTATTGCCATGGTCACTGTTACTGTTAATGTTACTATTATTAAAGCCGCGCGGCTACTTATTGAACGCTTCGGTTTAAACATATTCAAATAATTCATTTTACGCTAGTAAAAATAGGTCCTGAAAAGTAACCGATCAAGTTGGCTTACCTCTTCTTGTGTTAATGTGTTTTGCATCAACTTCACTTTGCCATAACTTCCTTGGCCCAGGTTCTTTATAACTTCGTACTCCCCTAGCGGTGTGTGGAATAAAAATTGCTTTGACCTCGAACTCTTCAATGATACTGTGATCGAAGTTTGTAAATCTTCACTTTTTAAACACGACGAGTAATGCTTTTGATCTTTAGGGTTAAGGGTGTGTACTTTTCGCTGCTCTTTCTTGGCCTTTTTTACATCTAAATTTGCATCTAGACCCAAATTTAGGTTCAGATTCAGGTTCAAACTCTTCCCATTCTTCTTTTCAAGCTTCAAGCCATCAAAAAAACTTGAATTAAAGCCCAACTCGTTGTTATTATCACCTTGGTCATTATCTTGGTCGTTTCTTTGCGGGAAATTGAGTTTTTTGCGTACTTTTTGTGATTTCTCTCCCTTTTTCAATAGCTCAGCATCCAAGTTACCCGCGTCTACATCCACATTACCAAACTTCAACGCACCTTGAATAAACTTGTTTGAGCTATCTGTTCGCTGGGCAAACCACACCTTCTCATCCTCGTCTTTGTTGTGGTTCAATGACAACCTTTTGCTATTAGGCCTGTTTCCTAACTTTTTATTGGCGCTTTGGATATGCGTACTGATCTTATCCTCATCCAGCTTCTTGCTACTAAGGTTCAACTCCTCAATAAGCTTTGTGGTTGTACCAATAGCATCGTTGAAAGTTTTTCCATTTGAAAATCCACCAGGATTGGCTGTGTTTACCAAAACATCATCCCTGCTGATTCCTAAACCCATCAACATTTCCAAATCCAAGCCTAAACCTATCTCAGACCTGTTTTTTTTTGTATTTCTGACTTTTAACTGTTCCGGATCTAATTCTGCCTCTTTAACCCCTCTTCCTTTTCTGGAGTTTGTGTTGGTAATAGACTGTGCGGTATTTGGTGTTACTACATTACTCGTCATATGTGAACCCATATCGCTGTCCGCCATGAAACACTGATTAGCAACCGATTCCGGATTTTCGACTACCGAAGACTCTTGCTTCAGCGGAACTGCAAACACCTTAAAATTTCCAGCCATTTTCTTGTTTTTGTTGCTAATGCTACTAGCCTCGTTAATCCCTTCCTCGTTGCCTTCGCCTTTAACCTCTGAGCCCTTCATCCAATCGTATATTCTAGTACTCCGCTTCACCACCTTTTTCTGTATTTCAGAATTAGCTCTTCTCCATTCACTATCCGACAGCAAACTGGCTCTTTTTGCTGCAATATTCTCTATGCTGTCTTTTCGGTCATTTCTGGTTGCCACCGAGCCAAATCTGTTTGGTATGCTGTCCTGCATATCCCTTGATAGTCTCTTTTTGACACTACTTGGCAAACTATCTACATTTTCTTGAGGCTCTTTGTTATCCACAGCCTTTCTAACGGTCGTGACATCCAGCTCTCCAAAAACCTGGCTTCTCCTCGTATACTTTCTAGCTGCTAAAGAATCGCCGTTAACATGTGGCTCTGGTTTTAAAGCATCTTTACAAAATACGTTATCCAGCAGCGAGTCTTCATATTTACCGCCGACCGTCTTGTACATTGTTGCCTGTTGGTATTTGCTTTGACGAATTCCGATAAATATTATGCCTTTGATGTTCGACTTCTTTTACAAACTTTTCACCAGTACTATTTGAAATACACACGGTACAATTTATATATTAATATGATACTTTTTGGCTAACAAGTTTAATTTTGTTTTTAAAAAAATAATAATAAAGGTAGTAATAAAACAAAAAAGATAGCTTAATATATCAACCCTGAAAAAATAAATGTTGATATTGGCGTTGGGGTTGATATTGATGTTGATATTGATATTGATATTGATGTTGATGTTGATATTGATGCTGGTATTGATGTTAAACCCATAATTTTCACTGACACTAGTAACGCTTATTAATCAGAAGAAATGACTGTGTTGGAATAATGATGACCTTGATTATTTAATCACTACTTTTTATCAAGACAAAAGATTGAAACATAGTGCATGTTGGATATCTTTCATTTCATTTAATTTCATTTAAATTACAAGTTATACGCTTTGTGTTGTAATTTATACGCTATATGTTGTACGCTGTATGTTATTTACCCGACAAGGATAGAACTAATCTGGAGAATATTTAGGAATATTGAAAAGAGCACATGGAATGTTAAAATAGAATTTATAATTCCAAGATTCAGTATATTGTTTTGATACAATGAAGTGATTTATTGAGATGGCTCGACAAGAAAGTATGTTCAAGTGGAGCAAAGGCAAGCGGCACTAAAGATTAGCTACCCATATAAAATGTAATGAAAATGAAATGAAAATAAAATGAAAAAAGCGAGTGGTTTAGAGAATTCTCAGTATTCATTATGTGGAAATATTATGAACAAAATTTCAAGAATTCTACAAAATATAACTTTAATAAACTTTATTGGTTTTATTTCACTTTTGCGATTAAAAAAAATGTGTAAATGTATAATTCTATTGTTATCACTCGGGGGTGTGTTTCGTATAGTGTTGAATACGCTTGTTTCTAACTAAAATGTTAATATTCTCTTTAAATATTACTCGCGCCCATAGTTTTGACCCCAATACGCTAATACACCTATCCGAGCTTCCTGTATCAAAAATTAATTTGTGTAAAAATTACAGTTTTGCTCAATACAAGAGCATGTACAACGAATACAGAAATGAACAAGATATATGGAGATGGATATGGAGATGGATATGAATATAGATATGAATATGAATCACCAAAACAAAACAAAACAAAAACTTGAGAAAGTCTTACAACTGCTACTATTGACAATTCCAAACACCAAGAGTCGTTTATATGTGACATACAGTGTATATTAATACATAATTTGTAAGCAAGCTGAGTCTGATACCCTTTGAAAAAAG
Source organism: Capniomyces stellatus (assembly GCA_001661515.1). Lineage (NCBI taxonomy): Eukaryota > Fungi > Kickxellomycota > Harpellomycetes > Harpellales > Legeriomycetaceae > Capniomyces > Capniomyces stellatus. Next base: position 526,575 of record LUVW01000023.1, read on the forward strand.
TTCCAGCAATAATACATGGGCTTTAAAAAGTATTGAAGCGATAAAGCAATATTCAGCAGCTAAATTGGACAGTCGAACAATAACTTATAGCATATTTCGAGTGGTATGTATAAATTGGGAGCTAAATCGTCATGTTTTCAAGCACTTTGACTCCATATATGTTTATTGTTTTATAGCAGCTGTACCAACCAAAAAAAAAAAAATTAGTCTTGATTGCGGAGAGAATGAATAATTTATGGTTTTGGTTGAATGTACTTGAATTTTAATTTATGGTTTTTTAGTCAAAAGCTTATTGATCTCCCTTAAGCCTGAAAAGGCCAAGTAACTGAACACAAGCATCTACCGATATAAAGTTTACAATAAAACATTAGATATATAAAATTATTTTGCGTTTGTGTTTGTGCTTGTGGGATTTATTGGGGAAACAATACTTGTCATTTTTCAACTACATTGCGTAAAGGTAAAATATAAATTGCAAGTATAAATGTATAGTATATAAACTACACTCTATACTTGATAAAATCGGCGCTGATCAATTTGAAACCAACAACGCCGAGTAATGCCACTAGTGCTCGTAAAGCTATTCGTTTGAGGCCTGTGCTTTTTTTTTTTTTTTGCCAAATTTAGCATTTATTAATGTGATTTATTTTAGGCAAGATGTCAACATTAATTAAGATTACAAAGCTATAAATACAAGTTGGAGTATTTGCTACAAATAATCAGTGCACAATATTTGTGCAAAGTGAATAAAAAAAAAGGAACTACAAGTGAAAAAAAAGAAACAGAAACAGATATAGATGTGGTGGCTATGGCATTGGCAGCCTCAGCTATATCGAGCTCGAGGGAATTTGTTAATAACAACATGATGCAAGTGTTAAAAAGCACACTGAGATGAGTGTGGCAAGCGGAGCTATATAGTTGAGGATATTGGCTGGTTGTACTTTGCAGGCGAATATCTTGAGTGCGAGTAATATCAGTTGTTAATTTGGGGTTGTGGAAATATCAGCGGTGCTCAGCTTATATCTACAGATTGGACAGACCGTAGACCTTTCGGTTAGCCAAAGATCGATGCAAGACCTGTGAAATGCATGGTTGCAAGGGATGTCTCTTACTTCATCGCTGCTGTTTAAAACATCAAAGCATATCAAACAATCGGCTTCAAACTCGACTTCAATGCAAAAGCATGTACAGTTTTCTATAGAGCCGGTTAAACCAGGAGCACAGCTGTGTAGGCTGTTGGGCCTTGGAATTGTATTTTCAAAGTGTGCTACTTGGGGAGGGATTTCGGTTTGTTTTTCGACTTTGTTTTCCTGGTCTGGACCGGTGCTTTCTACAGAATCTGCGGGTTTGTTGTCTTTCAAGCTTTCGAGCTTTATTCTGTGTTTTAGATCCGAATAGGCTACAACGGGGTATGACTCCAGCTCTGCCTTCGAAAGATGCTCTTTGTATTTGATGTCTCGCTCGAAAGCCCCGACTTGGTCCAGCTCAACAAACCCGTTGCTGTTGTAGTCAATGTGCCTTTTCCTAAACTGAACTATTGTAGAGGTAAGCGTGTTACTAAAAAAGAGAGAAAGGATGCTGCTCAGCAGTGAGTTAGACTTTAAGAGGACAAACATAAATATAAAAACTGAACTAACCAGAAATTATCACAAAGGAAATAACAACTATTAGCCCTAGGAAAACGTGGGTATACCATTGTACTCCTAGTCAAAAAAATACAGAATAAAAATAAATTGGTAAAAGAGAGTATAGATATGATATGTGTAGCTAGAACAAAGCTTGTGAAAACCAAGCAAAAAGTTGTTATTTTTCCAAGTACCTGAGGAAGCGTGTCTTTTGTAAAGTTCGCCACTATTATCTTCTGTAGCAGGGATTATATAATATTCATAGTTAGATAAATGTGTTACAAAAGACTTGACAAACATGACTGTGGTAGCGAGTTACTCCCGTTTAAAGCAGAAAAGCCACATGTTGAGTTATTTTTACACAGTTATAAGCTTACTAGTATTACCCTGATTGACCGTGTACGCTAACGCATGGTCTATAAGCGTAGCCAACATGGCTAGATAGTTTATGCAAGAGCCCATAGTATAGCTCGGTACGGCAATAGACAAGGTTTGTATTCTGACCCAAACTGTATCTGATCTCGGTTGAAATCAATAAATAAATAAATAAAAATGTAATTAAACAGATAAATGGCAACGAAGCAGAAATTAAGACAAGTGGCATCAAAGCACCTTGATATATAACTTGGTATGGCTTGCTTCAAAATCAAAATGGAAGAGTGAAAAAAAAGGAGGGGGGGTGAGCATAAATTAAACCTTGAATCTAAAAACCAACAAAACTACTAAAACGGAAACAAAACAAAAAAAAGAAAATGGTAATACTGAGAGGGGGGGAGGGGGGGAGACGTTTAATTCGAAGATCTCGACGGCAAATCTGAAGCACAGTATTTTATTTCTATTCATTTTATTTAAATCCCGTGTTTTATTCGCTTGCCGAAACCATGAAATAAAAAATTCCGATGTTTTACTGTTCCTTTTTCACTCACCTTGAGCATTCAAAAAAAAAAAAACGAGAATAAAACGAGAAAAAAACGAGTGAGGAAAAAACGAATGTGAATAAAAAAAAGAAAAATAATAATTGTTATTTGGATGAGACATTCCCTATTTGTCATATGGTATGTAATTAAGGTGATTTACCTTGGATAATAAGGCATTTAGACAGATTTAAAACACGAGAAATCGCACAATTTAGTAGGTGGTTTATAACTGAAAAGAAAGGAAAGAAAAGCAAGACCAAGTTAAATGCCAATAGAAAAAAAAGAGCAGTAATAAATCGAGTAATAGCGTTTATTGATAAAAGTAATATATATGTATGTATGCTTATATATAAAGGGTAGAGGAAATCAGTAGTCCAATGAGCTTTTTATTGCTTCGGCGCAACGAACAACGTCAGGCAAGTACAGCTGTTCAAAAATCATAGGGAACGGGATGTCCTGTCCGCAAACTCTAGTAGGGGGGCTCTCGAGTCTTGAGAAGCAGCGGGCAGAAATCTCAGTGATGATATCTGAGGCGATTCCCATTGTGCGTGGAGCCTCGTGAGCAACAATAAGTCTTCCGGTTTTGTTGACCGAGGCTACAAGAGTCTCGACGTCGTAAGGGGCGATTGTTCTCAAATCTATCAGCTCAATGGACACGCCAGGCATTTGCTTTTCAACCAGCTGGATGGCGTTTTCGAGGGTGTATATTTGCGATCCATAGCCAACAATTGTCAAGTCTTTTCCTTCCTTCAGGACCTGGGCCTTTGACAGGGGAATCGTGTAGTCGCCCTCTGGAACAAGCTCGGCTGCTGCTCTGTACAGGGCCTTTGGCTCAAAGAAAATAACTGGGTTCTTGTCGCGGATTGAAGCTAGTAGGAGCCCTTTGGCCTGGACCGGCGATCTCGGCATAACTACTTTGAGTCCTGGAGTGTGGCAAAAACTGGCTTCTGGCGACTGCGAGTGGTAATGGCCCCCGTGTCCAACTGCCCCACAAGGCGACCTGAATGTCAATCCCCCCACGTCAAACTCGCCTCCTGATCTGTAGCGGAACTTTGCTGCCTCGTTGACGATCTGATCAAATGCTGGGAAAATATAGTCTGCAAACTGGATCTCTGCAATCGCCGTGTGGCCAACCGCTGCCATTCCAATCCCAAACCCTGCAATACCCTGTTCAGTCAACGGCGTATTGAAAACTCTATCGCTTCCTGTCATCCATCATCACCCAGAACACATATCATTCAATAAACAATCAAGTACCACACGCAATCTTTTTCTCTTTTCTTTTATTTTCTTTTCAAATAAATAAATAAACTTTCACAAACCAAATTCTTCTGCCAAGTTCATAGAACACCGGAAAACTCCCCCAAACCCTACATCTTCCCCAAACACAACTATACCCCAGTTTCAACCAAACAAAATTAAACGTTAAACCAGCTATTATTTATCGTTATGCACTATTCGTCCCATCCAACCAAATACACAGCTTCGCCCTCCGTTCACTGTTTATTTTTTAACCACTCAATTACCAGCTTTGTCGTCTGTGCTCAACGCTATCCTCATTGCATCGTTTACAGCTTGGAACAGGTTCATTTTTTTTGTGTTGGCTATCAATTAATATATATATATATATATATACCCAAGGCTCAATTACTGTGTCTTGAAAATTCTTTTGTTTTTCAAAGACAAACCTCAACAATTGGCTTGAAAAAGCAAATATATCAAATTGTACACAAAAGGTTCTTGCAAATGACCGCAATTACAAAAATACGTGCATGGTTATGACTATACGTTCATACATTCAGAAAGGCCCAGTTCTTTCAGCTCCTTATCTGCTCTAATATTTGCAACTGTTCGAAGTAATAGTCCGCTGTTTGCTACACCGAGCTTCATTCCGTTTATAGGCTCTGCATTCGCGTTAAATATACTGGAATACACCCGATGCTGGGCAGCTTTTGGGCACAGAATCTACAACACCAAGAGTGAATGACTCAATAATCGATAACCGGGTTTATCTTGCCAAATACCGTTAAATCTCTGTTTACCAACTTTACCTTGGAAACTACTGACGACCTCTTGCCCAACCTCGCAGCTTTGATATTGGTGAAGACTGAATTCATCCTTGTTTATCTTTGTTGTTTTTTTCTGGGCTGTTGTCTTTGTTTTCAAAGTAAATATTCTCTTTGTATATCTTTTTTTTAGTTCTTAGTTTGGTGTATTAAGAAATAGAGGCAAAATATGCTTTAATAATATTGTCTTTGTTAATTTATATAGTTACAAACAGTGAGGAGTTGATTGTTAGTTGGCAACAAAGAAAGAAAAAAAATACACGCCATCAAGTGACTATAAAACCTGCCTTCAATGATAATCATTGTCATTAGAGTTTCTACTCTTCTATTTGCTGTTTACTTGCTCTTCGTCTACTTTATGCATGGCTTTGCGTCTATTTGGCTCCAGGATTATTTCAGATACACGCACTAAACAAAGACAAATTAGCCGCAAGAATAGCTTTCGTCGAACAATGCGAGTGTTTTAAAAATATCCGGAAAGCTAGCAATTAAATGAAAAGCTAGCAATTAAACGAAAAGCTAATAACTAAACTAAAAGTCGCTTGGTTTTCAGTTTATTTTGATTGAATTTTATCCACAAGACTCTATTCCTTAACTGTAAACAAACTTGAACATTCGAGCCTGAATAGGAAATATGTAAATAGGCGTTTCAAACGGTATTGAACATGAAACAACTGAATATTTAAAGCTTTGTTCTAATTGGCCCTTCTCGACTGTTGACTTTAGTTATTACACTTTAATTAATAACTTGTGTATGTTGACATTGAAAAAATAGGCGCAAAAATACCAGCCTGAGCTTCTGAGCTAATCCGACTATGTGGATTTATCGGCAATATGTAATGTTCTGCATACCGCCACTAAACAAACGACCATTCATCTCTTTTATTATTCAGATACTCGCACACGCACTCACACACACTCCCCCCCCCCCCCCCC
>LUVW01000023.1:532126-562976 GCA_001661515.1 Capniomyces stellatus
CCCCCCCCCCCCCCCCCCCATTTACCCAACAGTTGCAAATACCGAAAGTCTCGAACTAGGTATTAAACATCTAAGCGATATTTTTTAAGAATCCTATAGCCAATATTCTTCACCACTTTATTGCACAACTTTTTTTTTGAAAAAACAATTAAAACTAAAAGCGTGCAGATGCAGGTATAAAAGCCAAAGCCAATCAATATATTCTGGATTTCACATGAACCTGATGGGTCTAAATGACATTTTAAGGATCTTTAACCCATACTTCAGAACGCCATCTTTACCATCTTTAGCTTTTTACCAATTTGTTTTTTTTTTACCAAACATTAGCAGTTGGTTTGAATCCCAATGTTTCAAACTTGGAACCTTATTTTTTTTTTCGCTACTTTTTTGAGTTTCCAGTTTCCAGTTTCCACCAAACGGTTATACTTTCCAAACAAAGCATCTAAATAAAGCTCTGCTTGTGGATGGGAAATGCGATGATAGAGTGTGAGATTACACAGAGCTATTAATTATCTAAACCAACCCCAAAATCTTTGGTTATAATGTCTGTTTTGTCTAATTCAAGCCTATCCTAGGTCCATCTAATTAAACACACTCAAAAAAAAGAGGTAAAATGCCAAATAGGAAAAATAAATATTTAAAGTTAGTCATAACCGATTCAACAAGCAAAACAGCTTTAATGCTGTTGATTAACAAGAATACAAGTTACGTGGTTTCTATTTACTTGTTTATTTATCAATATTTGGTAAATGTCAAGTATAAAAACGCTATTCTAAAAGCAATAATCAGGTGGCAGAGATTTAAAGGTGCTAAAACAAAACGGAAAAAAATCTAAACAACGAGTTCTAAAGTCTAGCTATACGCTACAAGCCCAGAAACTGCCAATAAGGCAAGTCTATATATTTTTTGATATTAAATCCAGTATCTTTATACATAGTCCATCCAATGTACTGCTGCTCTTGAAGGTTTGTATTTTATTATATTCAAGCTCCGATCCTACTCAAAATAAAAGAAGGGGTAGAATTATATTAGTCAAAAAAAACATCCACCAATATGAAAAAAAAACAGAATCTATATGATCCAGACATTTAAATATAGAGGCGGTTTGGTATTATCCAAAATGACATATTAAAATGAGCCAGGTTACCTAGTAGCACCGATTTCAGTAGCAGCAAAGATTTATTTAACATCAGCTCGTTTTCAGGGCTTTTGGAGTCGGAAACTGCAGATACCAAAGTAATCTTTCCTTTAACAGCAGTTAAATCAACAATCTACACGAATAAAGCAAATAGCCGTCAAATGAGTTATACATAAGGGGAAAAAATAAATAGCCACATGGAAAGTTATAATTTGAGTATAGAGTATAGAGTAAAAGCAATCGTTATTACCATTTCCTTTCCATCAATCTCACCAGAGAATTGGATGCTAAACTCTGGTGTAAGACCATAAAGCCAATCCCAAGTCTACAAAAAAGTTTGGATTCACAAAAAATTTCTCAAAGCTAGCAAAAACAAAGCAGGTCAACAACGTAGCACAGATAAAAATGAAATCAATATTTTACTTGAAGAGTCTGTGAGTTGTCGTATACTCCTGGGTAGTTGCGGGCAGAGTTTTCGTCAACAGAAATCACCTAGGCATAGTTAATAACCGATTTATTGCAATTATGTCTTTTTTGTAGACACTGTTAATTAAACTAACAACCAAGTGACAGATTTGTTGATTTAAACAATATTTATGACTGGTAATTAGCTTACATTTGAAAAGCTGCCATATGTTTTTTCAAACTCGTTCATAACAGAGTCACAAAATACCGAATGATCAACTGTCCACGAGTTATCTCTGATATTCTTCACCGAGCTTCTAACACTACCCACCCCTTTTGCTGCCGTTATTTGCTTTACAAAACAAAAACAATAAAACCACGTTAATTTATTACTTGAAATAAACCGAAGCTTGTAAGAAATTTCACCCAACACAACAAAGCACAGATCTGCACAACCAAAAACAACATAAATGTACCTTTACGCTATGTAAACACCCGTTAAGCTTGGAAAAATCTGTATCGATTAGCATAGTGCCGTGATGGAATGCTTTTTTTCCTATTATCTTGTATGCAGATCCAGAAACCTAAAGCCAATAAAAAAAAGCAAAAACAAAGACAAAAAAAAAAGCAATAGCAAAGTGAGAATGAGCTATGTAAATAATGAGGGCAGCAAACAAAAGGCATGTCTGTAGAATTAAACAAAATGTACAAATATCCAGTTGGCTAGATGACAACACACAATAACGTGTTCGTCAATAGATATACAAATCATAATCCTCCAAGTAAATGGCAGTACAAACCTTAAAGCCGTCCACAGTGATATCGTGTCTTGAATTTACTTCAGCAGGCACATCCAGCTGCTCCAGTGCTCTGCAAACAAGCTTTGCATTGGTGTCGCGGTCAAAGCTCTCTCTAGGCATAATAACCGAATAATTCGTATTCCCCATATCATGGTAAACTGCACCACCACCGCTTACCCGCCGCGTTAACCAAATGTCTTTGTCTTTCATCAACCCCAAATTGCACTCTTTCCACGGATTCTACCCCAATAACATAACATTATAGCTTATCAGCCAAAGCGTTTAAATACACCGCCATAACTTGTGTTTTATGCGCTTCTAGTCATATCGAGATGTGCAACTACAAGTACCTGGTTTTTCCCAATCACCACACACGGTCTATTTCGGTATAGAAACAGAACAAAAGAATTCTGTTCAGAGTTTCGCAGAAGCCTAAAACACAAATAGCAGTGAACAAATCATTTCAAGTTTAAATACAGACGATCACAAACTCCTTATTCCTTTATTTAAACACATTTGTACAGACGTTGAATTCTTGGTTTTATTTACCATTCCTCAAGAGCTAAATTCAGATACGGATTGCTGCTTTGCGAGGTAACAACTGTCGTTCCGCTAAGCTATTAATCTCGAGAATATTGTTATTTTTTAAAAATTAGAATTTAGGTGTTTGTATTTTTGATCGCAGTACCTTCTTTTCACACTTTCCCACTCCCTTCGCCTCTATTACTCTCTTAGAAAAACACCGAATACATTCATACAGGCGGAAGGAGTGAATCGACTCGATTGATAGTTACCTCGTTGTTGAGACTATACTTTCTCACTGAAGTTTCCAATCCGCATTTCTTGTTTCGAAAAGCACGAGAAAATGAAAGAAATCTGTAGCTCATTACCGCTTGTGCTGACGAGTCGAGTACTGAAAAACTTGATTTGATTAAGTAGACTATTTGACAAGAAGTAACTTAAAACACAACTGAGCCTACATTCCAATGTAATCGCAAAAAAAAGTAGGTTTAAAGTCGAAATTAAAGCTTATTTGGAAAAAAAATAATAATCGACAAATCTCTGAAATAACCCAAAAAATCAACTTGATTGAACAACAGCAAACAGCCAATACAAAACAAGAGTTTCAAAAATCGCATATCGATATGAAAAAAAGGACAAATTGATCAATTAGAGCTACCAAGGCGCTTGCTCACGAGGAGCGGGGCATTCGAAAGTACCATTATTATTATTTTTTTATTATTTTATTATTATGTGTTCAATAATACAATACTAAAAAAATATTACAAAGCTAGTGGAACACTATTTAAAAAAAAGTGGCTATTTCAAATGCTATCCTACTCCATGTCGTCCCTCTAGAGACACCGTGCCTTGGCAGCGTTGGTTCAGTGGGACTGGTGATGTACTAACCTCATCGAGTTTTAGTAATCGGGTTGCGCAGATTAAAGTCAAGAATGATGCTGTTGCAAGCGTCATCGAGACTGAGCGGTCATACTCTTTCTTTTGGATAGAAGATGCCTTGATTTTAAGTTCTCCCTCGAGAAGCTCGCCTACCAGCTTATTACGAGCTGAGTTGGGCGTAAGATTAAAGTCCGGTGAATTCTGCGTATGCCTTTGCAAAGTCGATAAATCCTATCCATGTTGGTTTTCCTTTGAGTTTTCTTTTCCTTACTAGTTCTTATAATGCGGTGGCTTGCGCTACGCACTCTTCTTTTTGCTCTAAACCCTGTTTGTTCTTTGGCTAGCATATTGTATTTATTGTCTATCCTGCCGAGTCTAATGGCTACTAGTTTGGCAACTACTTTTAATAAAGTCGCTATTATGGCTATTCCTCTGTAGTTGTTTGGGTCTTTCAGGTTCCCCTTTTTCGGGACTGGTACCACTACGCTGGCGTTTAGGATTTCTGGTGCTTTTCCGTTGCTGTTTTGGCAACGCTGAGAATACATTCGAATATGAAGTTTATTCTCCATATCGCTGTTGTCTTTGGTTTCTTTTTTGAGTTTGACTACTGTCGGTACTCTTTTCTTTTTCTGGATTGCTTTCCTTGAATTTTTCTCAGTGTTTCATTCGCTGTTGCTTAGTTATCTTGCTCTTTTTACAGATTCGGTTTTTTTGCTTAGTGAGTTCTTAGTTTTTTCCAGTGTGCTTCCTGTTGGGATTGCACTATTTCCTATGTTTTTTACTGTTATTCCTATTGTTGGTGTTGGTTCTGCGTTCACAGTAACCTCCATACTATCTTCAGATAAGAAGCTTTCCAATCTGTTTTCTTCCGGATCCACCTGCCCTGCTTCTTCAAACGGTGAATCTATGGCCCCTAATTGGGCCATCTTCAGCTCTTGTGCTGATCTAGCCAGTTTTCTCCACTATTATATCTGCAATTATTGCTACTATGAACTTCATTATACTAACATTAAATAATACCAAAACAGACTAATTTATAATCTCGTTTTTATTGAAAAGTCAGAATATCATTAAATTCAACACTAGTAAACAAAAATAATGCTTCAACCGTTGTATCCTAAACATCTTTAACATCCTAAATATCCTAAATAAAAATCATAATAAACTGCTCTGAACTTGAGCTCGAGTCTTGGTTGCACCGTTACTCCTTGAGCACCATAGACCATCTACATACATCGCACTGTCCAAATCCGACTGTAACCGGTGCCAATAAACAGTCTGGATACACGTGCTAGTTAAACAGGCTGATCCTTAGATGAATCCCCACAAGCGCAAGTAGTAGTGTCTGAACATCATGGTTTGGGCTTCGGCTCCGGATGAAAGCGCAATCACGGCAACGGTGGCGACTAGAACGATTTTGGTTGATGTTTGCATTTTTGTTGTTGTTTTTGTTGTTGTTTTACTGTTTAAATAATGTTATATTCAAGAATAAATACTTTATTTGTTGGTAAAGAATCTGGGAATTAAGCACAGAACCCGGTACATTTATACTTTTTTTCCCTCTTTATCTCTGATATTATCACGAATTACAATTACTACTATTCCACCACTATTACACTACTATTATGAGTACTGCTATTATGAGTACTACTATTCCATTGCCACCAGCAATACCTCATTATCGCGTGTTACTCCATACTCCATTCTGTATCACCGCGCTTAGCTCTGCCCTTTCTTTATTCTTTGTATTGCCTTTGCTATACCCCCAAACAATCACAGAAACGACAGCACCAACAAACCGACCTGAAAATAGATGGCGTACTTAGGTATGACCAGCACTCTATAGCCCACAACAAACCAGCCAGTCTCTTTGTACCTTCTTTCTTGAGCCACCCAAAAATCACAACACCATCAACCTCGCTATTGACCACAATAGCCGCTGCATTGCCTTGTGGTTTTTATACATATTCCTCAATAGGCTGGTTGGTTCTGATACTCAATAGCACCAGTGTCTTTGGCTTTTTGACAGGTCCAGCTCAGCAATCTGCCAAATAAACAAATACAATAACAGAAACAACTACAGAAAATATTCGTTGCCTACTCTTTACTCCTTGTTTTGTATTTCCTTTTGCTGTCGTTTACTTTTCTTTTCTTTATCTCCCTTAACTGTCTCTCAACAGCAACTTTATTGAGAGTAGCTGAGATGAATTGGCTAAACATGTAGATAGACAAAGCAAACAAAGAGATAGTGCAACATCAAAGTCAATACTTCAATAAACTATCAATAAACCGTCAATAAACTTTCAATAAACTTTCAATAAACATTTAATAAACTTTCAATAAACCATCAATAGCATAGTCTCCACTTGAATGCCAATAACCTTTGGAACTAAACTAATGCTGTGAATGATGCTGTTTTATTGGCAATGGGCACTTTCAATGGAAACACAGAGAAAAGGGAAACTGTATAGTGAACAATAATAAAGACCTAAGCCAATATCTCTAGGCATTGGGTGGGTTGCGAAAAGTAGTAGGCATAATGTAATAAAGCGTAAATTACAAAATAAAGATGTAAATTAAAATCAAATCATAGAATTTATTCCTCCGATTGTGTCAACAAACCCTACTAGAATAATTCTGGTACCAAAACCAATATCAACTCCTGAATGTTCTAAACGAGCGTCATGGATCAGAGCGTCGCCTTTATTATCGGGACTGTATGTTTTGTTGAATAACGTAAAATATGTGCCACCCCCAGTGAAGTCATTTGGCGAGCTGAGCAAGATGTTGAAGCTGACCAAGCAGCCATCGCTATGGAGCTTCAAGCCTCTTTGACCCAACTCTGAGTATTTTACAATAAATAGGTCGCGGAAACTCAAAAACTCTTGATCAATTCCTGTTACTTGCGATATAATTGGAATAATTTTGTTTTGTATGGTCGTGTTGACTATGATCTGTACACTGCCTGACAAGCATATTATGGGCAAATCGGTTGTAGGGAAGGACGAGTGTCTGGAGGATAGCCAGCCATCGGCAGCACTATTCTCGTCAATGTTTCCCAATAGACTTTGCTTTTCAAAGTTCACTCTGGCAGTTTCCTCGGCGTCGTCAATAATGGCTTGGCATTCTTTAGGGTCAAGAATATCCTTGACAAGCTTTGGCTCCGAGTTTTTAATTGTCCTTAAGCCCGTGTTGGCGTGATCTGGGTTGTCGGAGAGATTATATAACAGCCGCTGTTTATCTACCAGCAGCCTCAGGGCTTTTCCGTTTGGGTGTTCTATGGGATCAGAGTTTGGACTAGAAATAGAATCAAGTAGTTCTATCCGTTTGTTGAAAAAGGATTCTTTTCTTGATTCCAATTCTTCATTTTCCTCGGCTGTTAGATCGCCAAATAAGCTAAATTCACTTTCTGCTTTGTTTCCCAAGTCCATAATGGCTTATGTGCGACTTTGAGTCATAGTCAGATTCCTGTAAATGAAATCTCGGCTGCGAGATTTGGAGTTTTGGGATTTAGTTAGCAGGATTCGGAACAATTCAATGATAAAACCTGACTTATATTACTGTCGGGATTGAGGATTTGACTAACCAAGTAAAAATTCGTTGGTCAGCCGATTTTATTGGACCAAACCCATATTAGCGAGGTTTTTTTTTCAATAGTTTTCTAATTTTTTTTTTTTACGTAGCATAAAAGTTTGGTGATTGCCAAAATCAATATTTTGCAAATTCTGAATATATTAGCAATGCGTGTGTTTTTTTTCTCCTTTATGTTTAAGATACAACAGTTTTTTTTCCCTGTTGAAATAAAAGAACCGAAAGTCGAAGGTTGAAAGTTAGAAGAAAGTAAAACAATTAATATTCGAAAAGAAAAGATAATAAAAAAATGTGCGATCAAGGGAATATTCGGGTTGAAGGCAAGTCGATTTACTTGGTTTGTTGAAAAGTAATAATGGTAAATGAAAAGCACAATGTGGAATAGAAAAGTAGAGCAACGTGAATCTGGTGATGTATGCGATTAATAGTGACAGAGAAAGTTGAACTGAATGGAGAGCTGTGTATAAAGTGCAAGACTGAAGCACCAAAGATATTAATCCGACAGGCTAAATTCTGTCAGTAAGTACAGCAGGCTATGGTTTAGGGGAGAGGAAAGATTTGTATATTGGTAGTGGTGTTGTTAGTGTAGCCAAAGTAAAGTAAGAGATATTTAAGAGAGGATAATGAATGAAACTGTGTACGGTAGGAGCTGTTTTTTGCTGAATTTTGTGACAAAGTTCAGGTCAAATTTGACAAGAACGGAGTCGCCGTTGAAGGGAGAGCGTTCAAATATGCTGGTTGCTGTTTCGGGAGGACCGAGTTCAATTGCGTTGTTGAATCTAGCTAGTCATTTTCAGCTCCCAGAGTTTAGCAACAGATCACAGCAGAAGTTTGTTGAAATGTTTGTAGGCCACATTGACGAGAGCTCGTTGTTTCCGGTAGGTGTTTGGTTGATGGGTAGAGATAGTTTTTGTATTGATGGACTTGCAAGTGTTTTTATTGAAGCTTTGTTTTTGTGCTGATTAAATGGGGGGAGAAGGAGAAGGTGAAGGAGTGGTGGTGGTGGTGGTGGTGTTTAGAGCTGAATTGAAGGTAGAAACCCGTTGGTATGTATGTATTTTAGGAAACAAAACGGGACAAGATAAAGGAGATTTTCGGCAAGTATAACGTAAAAGTGTATACAAGAAGGCTGGAGGATGTTTTTGATACGAAATATTATAAAGAGTTTGTTTGTACTAAAATGATGGAAAGCCAAGGAGCAAACTGTAAGTTGAAAGAAATTAGGATAGAAATAGTGGTAATTGCGATGGTGGCAGTTGCAATGGCGGTATTTGTAATGGTGGAGGTGTGAATAATGATTAAATGGCTATTGAAAATAGTGAGGAAGTCGAGATTTGCCAAAGTAGACAATAAAGACTTGAAAACACCAGTTGAAATGCTTAAAGAGCTATTTTCGAATTTGAAAACGGCAACTAGTCGCGAAGATATGCTGGAGAGAATAAAAAATCATTTGTTGCTAGAAATAGCAAGAGAAGCAAAGTAAGTGATTTGAAGGAGAGAAAAGAGAGTTTATATGGGGTTTATTGGTGAATCAAGGCGGGTAGTTTAACGATTGGTTTACAATGGGATGAATAGCTGCCACATTCTTGTTGTTGGAGATACAGCAACACGAATAGCGTTTAAATCGATACTTTTGACTTCAGAGGGCCGAGGATTTTCGCTTCCCTATGACATTGGGGCCGAGTCGAGACTGGAGGATGGTAAATTCCAAAATGAGTATATATGAAATGAGTTGGTATTGGTATTGGTATTGGTATTGGCATTGGCATAGGTGCTGGTTCATTGATAGAGAACCCCAGCTTGACTAGTGTCAAATTATACTCAAGGAAATGCGGATAGCTAAATGGTCTATTTTCTGGCTGAAATATGGCGTGTTTTATCTAGATGTCTGGGTTTTGAGGCCGTTGAGAAACAGCCTATCAAAAGAAATTGCATTTTACAACCGCGTGCAAAATCTGGAAACCGTTTGGGTTCCCTCGTTTTCGTCCAAGGCAACAGGATCCAAGTTTTCGCTGGGCCACCTGACTGAATCGTTTTTAAACGGACTGAATGTAGAGTACACGGCAACGACATCTACTGTTGCAAGCACTGTTGCAAAGCTCAAAATAAACACCGACTCCGTGTCTGGCACCAGGTGTCTGGTATGCCGCGTCTTTGTGGCCGACAATGCCTATCACTGGAAATCCAAAATGACTGTTGGGCTTGACAGCTGTTCTTCCGCTCTTAAACCCACGGATTCGGCTATCCCAACTTCTGCGTCTGGCTGCTGCGAAAATACCGAGCCTTTGATTGACTTGCAAGGCAAACTGTGCTACAGCTGCCTCACTCTTGTTGAAGAGGCCAAAACCGGGTCTATATTCCCTGGTTTTGTTTGCCTATAACCAACCCTTCTCCTACTATTTACTTCCTTTACTTGCTTATTTTTTTTTTCTTATTCTAGGCTAGTTATACTGAATCAAATCGATTTAACTAGTCTAGCATAGTTACATTATTTCAGTAGTATAGTTACTTTTTTTTTATCCTTTTTTTTTTTACTTGCCACCTTTATTTTAACTTTGAATGCCTTGCAAAAAAAAAAGCTTAAATAGAATTAAATGGCGCTATTTTATTCGCCCAAATGATTCCTTCTTGTTTTTTTTTTGTTATTTATCTGTTTTAGTCTTTGAGTCCAAACTTGTTTTCCTGCTTGCCCAACTATTCTCTTTGGATCCTTATCTCCAATTCCAGTTTTCCTGACTTGAAATAGAACCTCGACTATTTTGCTTTTCACTCTTTTCTATACTTTATTAAATTTTGGCATTCCGAGTTCAAATATTTGCCTCTCTATCTCTATTACTTTTTTATTTTTATAAAGATTCCGCGCAGTATTCTTTGTGCTTAGTTATAACTACCAATTCCTGGCGCTAGGTAAACGCAGTGTAAAATAATCATGTCTTTGTCGAGATTTGTGTTCAAATCAACCCTTTGTAAAGCATCCGCCAGTCTGGTATCAACACCAATCCAAACACCCGTCCACAACATCTCGAAAATAGGATTAAACCGTAATCATGCTTTAATAAAGCTTGGTGCTGGGTTTTCTACTTGCCCAAAAAACCCAAACCTTCGCAACAACGAGCAACAAAACAGTAAACAACCAATCGACCTTTCAAATCTATCTGAAAACGAACGCGAAATGATCGATAGATTTATTCGAGTTGACCAAGCTGGCGAAACCGCCGCTGTTTGGATATACAGAGGCCAAAAGGCCGTTTTAGGAAAAAACAAACGACTCCGGGATCTCTTACAGGTAACCCCCCCTTTTTTTTTAACTCGTGTCGGCTATATAAACTTTTAAGCTGGGGCTTAAAGTAGATATTGCCAGTGTACATTATCATTCATCACTGTTTGAATCCAATTCATTTTTCAACTCCTGTAAAAAATAATAATAACCAACTAAATTTTCAATTGCTTTCTTTTCAATTATTTTTGATTCTCCGCTTGTACTTTAAACAGCACATGAAAGAGCAAGAAGATGTCCATCTTGATTCTTTTAACAAAAAAATTGTCCAGTACAACGCCAGACCAACCATTCTTCAGCCCATATCCGCAATCGGTGGCTTCATTCTCGGTGCTACAACCGCTCTTATGGGCGAAAGAACTGCCATGGCCTGCACTGAAGCTGTTGAAACTGAAATCGGAAACCATTATAACAACCAGCTACGCGAACTGCTTCCAATTGCCAACAACCCTGATATTGCTGACTTGATGCAAGACATCAAGCTGTTCCGTGACCAGGAACTTGAACATTTAGACACTGCTGTTGATAACGGCGCCCACAACTCCATTCTATACGACTGCGTCAATTCTGTTATTAGACGTGGATGCAAAACGGCAATTTGGTTGTGCGAGCGTGTTTAACTCTTCACACACTCTCTCTCCTTCTCTTGTTTGACTTTTTTTTTATCTCTTGTCTAGTTCTTCTTTATTTTGTGTTTAATGCTTGTTTTTTTTAAAAAAAAAAGGCAATCCCATTTCTACTGCCACTATTTTTTCACTTTGTTAGTTTTAATGCTATAGATCCAAATTTTATCCCCCAAATACATTTCTTAAACCCATGTAAGTTTAATTTGCCTTCATTCTAAGCTCATAATTCTGTTTTTGTTTTCTTTCAGTCAAAATTTTGTTCCAAATATCTTTGTAACACACTAAATCCTGAATCTGATCCGTTTTTGCTATTCTTGTGTTTATTATTTGTTATTTTTTTAAAAAAGCCAATATTATACCTCTTTTTTGGTGCTAGTTTCAACGCCGGTTCAAGATCGGATCTTCATCTTTTACTTTTATCGGCTCTGTTTGTATGCAGTTTATACTAATTATTGGAAGGTCAAAGGGTTGGTTTAAACTCAAGTCATGATTTCGACAACTATCGCAATCAATTTAAAAATCAAAGTACCTTTCTGATTCTAAATCGGGTGAATTCTATTGGACCACAAAGTTAAGCCACACTATTCAAACGCTTTATGTCAACGTCAGCCTTAGGAAGAGTTTCCAATACTTTAACATCGCCAACACCAACCTAACAACACCAACCAATACAGACTCGAATATTCCAAGCTAGAAAGAGCGCTTTAAATCAAGGCACAAACTCGATTAGATCAAAAAATAAACATCATTGCAAAACGATTTATAAAGCGGTTTATATTAGCTAAAACAGAAATACAAATAGCCTCAATCTCACATTCCTATAATTTCGAATATTATCAAATTTACAATAGACCACTTTGAAAGGATAATTTGTCTTGCATTGGTTGATATGATATATACCAAGAAATGCTCGACTGGCGAATCAAATTCCTTACAGAAAGAGAACGGTGTCTTTAAGCTCCAGCTCCCACACTGCTAAGCCGCACCCTTTGCATTCAAACTCTTTACAAGCCAACTTTTGCATCTTTTGTGCCACCCCAAAGTAACTTATAAGTTTCATTAAGCGGATACAGCTGGTAATATCGGAAATGGAACCATATACACTTTTACAACTTCTATACCATCAACCTTGTAGATTACATGTTGGTATCTTGGACTTTTGTGCACATAAAAACAAGTATAAATAGCCATATGTTTTCCTAAATAATTACACTCATCAACAGTTTATAAAGCATTCAACTCAAATAACGATTCTAGCTATTTAAACACACACACACAGACAAGACAATAACAGCATTATAACAATATTTACATACCTGGCCAGCTAATTCCAGCAAACTACAAACTTTAACTGTTATACACATTTTAACTAAAACAAACCAAAAACACCAACCAAATTAACAAAAATGAGAGTATCTTCAATCTTTGTCCTTGCAACCGCCTTCTTGAGCTATGCAATCGCAGTTCCAACAACCGCCGCAGTTGAGGACGTAACCACCGACACAAGCTTTGATCCTCAAAGCCATATCTTGCTAGAGTCAGCCGATGGCTCACCAGTTGAACTATCGCCTGATGACTTGCACCTGGTTGATGTGCTGGTTAGCCACCACCTCTTGACCAAGTACCTTGACGAGATCTTTAACATCAATGGGGATAACTCAACCGAGGGCCAAGCTCCCGAACAGAAGCAGTTGTCCAAGCGCGCCAACTTGATCATCAAACACAAGGGAATCTCTGGTGCCCAACTCTTGGCTTACTTTTTGAAGCGTGACGCTAACGAACAAATTCTGAGCAAGCGCGCCAACCTTATCATTAAACACAAGGGAATATCCGGTGCCCAGCTTTTGGCCTACTTTTTGAAGCGCGAGGACGGCGGTGAAATCAGTGAACAAGAGTTCTCCAAACGCGCCAACTTGATCATCAAACACAAAGGAATTTCTGGTGCCCAACTCTTGGCCTACTTTTTGAAGCGCGAGTACAGCGGGAATGAATTGAACAAGCGCGCCAACTTGATCATTAAACACAGAGGAATTTCCGGTGCCCAGCTTTTGGCTTATTTCCTCTAATCACCGTCCACACCGATTATTATTTTGTTTTTTTGCTTTAATTTACTTTTCTCGTCTAGTTAAGGGCGAATGATGTGCTTTCATATTGGTACTTTTTTGATCACAATATACAAATATAAAACATTATTATAAAATTGTAAAGTATTACAGCCTAGACACCTAGTGCTAAGTAGAAGCCTGGTAAAGCCTTGCTTTGTTAGCAAGGGCATTTGTAGTTGTGATGGCATGATGTTCTCATACTAGTTGGTTAGCTGATGTAAGGTGGTTAGCTAGCTGCTTTAATATGATTAGCTGAGCCCTTCTATAAGCGCTGAAACGGGTGTTAATCATAAAACTCAATGTTTTTCGGTTACGTTAAAGTGCAACTAAGAAAAAGATTATATAATTTGACTTTTTTTTATAATAGCTTGCTAGTTCAATTGGCTAAGGCCGATGATGGTTAACATATTCGCTAAATTCAGGTTTCAAGTTTCAATAACTCAATTTAGTCACCAATGTTTTACAATACCAAGTCGATTGGCGTTTTTGAATAGTTACTCAATATTAGGTAAGAGCCTGCAAAGGAATAGGATGACAAGAGCTCCCCAATCCATTTTACTCGTGCAAGGTCGTAGGGGCAAGAAGTCCATACGACAGAAAGCTAAAAAAAATAAAAATAAAAGGCGGAGGAAGATGTGGGAAACCAAATCAATTGGAAGATTGTAAAAATAAAAATATAGTTAAACTAAGGCATTGATTTGGAAATAAAGTCCCGAGTTTCACAATACTAGTTTGCCGAAAAAGATTCATGAAGAAAAACAGATTGATTAGTCGAAAGATTTCACCTTTACAATCTTGAGTGCAGTAAAAGTTTACAAAAAAAAAAAAAAAAAAAAAAAAAAACGTTTCAGAAAAAATTGGATTTTTAAAAGCGAAAAAATAAGTTGAAACAAGAAAATGCTACAAATGCTAGACGGTCATTTAAACAATATTTTGTCAATTTTAGTTTTAGTTTTACATTGATTTTAGTTTGCATTTATTATTGTCATTGTTACTGTTACCTTTGTTGTTACCGTTGCTGTTGTTGCTATAGTTTTATAGATATACGCTCCAATTCTTGCTATTCACCAAGTTCAAATAACGACAAAGCCAAACCAGGATAGTATGGTTGAAGCAAGAGGCTTCAATAGACTTACCGAATGTATATTATCAAAGATATTTGTGCTGGCGCAAAACACCAGCTTCTCGTTGGTGAACAAGCGAGTGTATTATGTTTCGCAAGAGTTTTCTACAAAGAAGAGGTATATCATAAGGTGTGTGAATAGTTCAAGGGTTGGGAATTTCAGCCTGGGCGATATCTTCAAGGAGATACTTTCGAGGCATCCAAGAATAGCAAATAATGAAGCCCTAATCACCGAAGTGTTGTATGGGCTGAAAAAAATCAAGTATGTAGATGTTTTGGAGCTGGCGTTTGAGTATAAATGGAGAGGTGTCATATCAAAGCTGTTTGACATGTTTGTGGTTTTAAATGGCGAGAAAACATCGGTGGTTTATGTTGGAACAGGCCTGGCAGAGCATAAAGTGATGGACATCGATGTTGAGCATGTTGTAGATGATAAAAGCGAATATTGCGACCTAACTGATATTGAACATGGCAATGTTTACGTCCGCCCTTTATACAGCTTGATAAATAATTGGGATACAATAATGGACAGCCTGTCTGAAATAAGTGGCGAAATTATATTAGACGAGTTAGTCAGAATAAACAAGAACCGAACCGTTATTTCTAGCAACAAGCAGAGTGGTGAGGCGGATCATAAAAACGAGGAATGTAACGTCAGTCTGTCAAGCAACAAGATATACGGCGTGTATATAATAATCGTCATATCAAAAGTGTGCAGGAGTGCTGATTTAGCACATCTCTCAGCATTGCTATCTATCAGATATAGCTTTGAGCTTGTTCCCAACGATCTTGGCAGCTTCATTATAAAGTCGTTGTATGACGCCATTTTGAGGGATCTACTGGGTGTAATGTCTCGCAGCACCGGCTCAGTAGCCGAGTCCAACGCTGACCATGATGCTGATAAAGGATCTGCTGACTTGGTGTTTGCTGTTATTTGTTATTATGTCATTGAGACCAATAACCAGGTATACCTGGGGTACATTATAAACAACGAGTCTAGTGAAGCCAAGCTACAGCTACTTTACGACATTTCGAATTTTCTCAACAAAGACAACATCTGCACAGATATTTTACTAAAATCCAGGCAGTCAAAGGGGTGCCCAACAGAGCTGCTTGAAATAGCAAGCTAGCCTGACCCCAGATTTTTGGCTATCCAGCTCGTGTTTGCATTCTAGAGGGTTTGACTTGGTTTGGTAGGTTTGCACTTGTATCGAAAATCAATTAATGTATACTGGCATAGGTCTAGCGGCTAGAGAGTCGGTTTAGCTGGTCCCAGCACCGCTTTTACAGTGCATTGTCAATATGCTCATGCACTTTTTAAAAGGATATTTGGTCTCTTTGACGCGTTTACAAAAGTGATCACCAACTCTTTTGTTTTATTTTATTGAATTTTGAACAAACCGGCCAATATAATGTTGTGTGCAGGTGAAAAGGAATTGATTAGACTTGAACCCAAAAACTGCAATGCGTGATTTTTCATCGATAGTTGGAATTAATAATGAAAAAAAACTCTTGGCAAATTAAATGAACAGGTGAAAAAAAAGTGATAAAATTCAGGATAAAGTCAAAATGGCGTAGTCTAATTGGCGGTAGTACTGAAAAGGCGAAGTTGCAATGTAATTCGACGCGAGATAGTAAATGTATTTAATTTGAAGCGATAGAACTTGGATTATAATTTTTTTTTTTTTAATTGAATAGAATCATTCCATTCTACTTGTTTTGCATTATTAAAATAAACACATTGAAATAAATGGTCCAATAAAGAGGTTTAGTGAATAATTTAGCCAACAAATTATAGTCGAGGGCTAAAGTTGGCTTATTTTTTTTCTATATTACTTTTAATGTTATTATCACTATTAATTCAGCAATTAATATAGGGTAAAATGAAAAAGTGATATTGGCTTTAATTAATTGTGATGAAAGTTGAAAGAAAAATGAGAATTGTCAAAGGAAATAAAAGCTAAAAAACACAGGCTTTGAACTTGAATCACTTTTGGACTTCTTTCTAAAACTTACATTTAATAATAAGCCATTTAATTACGTTTTTAAAAAAATATTTCTTTATTATCTTGGTATTTTTATTAACGAAACTCTTTTTTTTTCTTTTTTTAATAGTATACAAACACGGCACAGATTTATTAAATAATAAATGAAAAAACAAATAATCCCATCTAGTAGCAAAAATTAGCCATTTAGATTTAAACAGTTATTAGCAGCCAGCAATTACAAGTCAGCAGATAAAAAACAAAGAGAAGAGCTGAACAGTCAAAAAGATTCAAAACAAAGTAGAAAAAGTAAAAAAAAAAATAGGCATAAGATTAACAACGAAAAAAAAGCAAGAATGTCTAAAGAGAATCTAGAGCAGGTTTACAAGGATTATAGGATGGGATTGTTGGATCTAACATTCAACAGCAAGCCGATAATTACAAACCTCACAATAATAGCACAAGAGCAACACCAGTTTGCACCAGCCATTCTGAGAGCGATTGAAGAGCATCTTTTAGAGGTTAGAATTGAGTTAATTAAATATAATAATGATAATGATGATAATTATAACAATGATGACAGTGATTAATAAGAATTTTGTGTTGTTTAAACTAGATCCATCCCAAGATGAAGCTACCTAGCTTTTATTTACTGGATTCGATTTGTAAAAACGTTGGTGGCGTATACGTAAGTCTAGCCAGCAAGCGAATCAGAAAGATATTCTATAGTACTTTTACCAAAGTAGACAAGACGATTCAGGGTAGCATGGAGCGTGTTTTGGCAACGTGGCGGAACTGTGTCAGAGGCAAACCGCTGTTTCACGTAGAAATTTTAGATAAGATCAACCAAGATATAAGTACGTTCAAGAGCGGGACAATCCAAGTGAAAAAGGCAGCACAGCCAAGGCCAGAAGTAAATGTAAGTTAAAAGAAGTTTCGTTTAAATATAAAAATGACACAACTGCAAATGCAGGCATATATATGCACATGTACACTTATCTATTTATAGCCGTTTAATTATTATCGTAAGATATGCTGTGTTGAACAATCATTGTATCATTTTATTGTAAAAATACTGTTTGAATATATAAAAAAAACATCATTGTTAAAAAGTGAAAAAAAAACTCAATTATACATGGAAAGTATAAAAAAAGACTCGAAGCTTGAATAAAGTTATACAACCAGAAGGAGAAAAAAAAGGAATTTAGAATTGCCAAGTGTGTTTAAAAGGCATTGTGCTATTATTGCGTTGTATCTGTCATGTGGTGCAACGATGGTTGTCTAGCAAGATAAGTTGTACATTCATTTTCACCCCAATCCCAATTTCAATTCCAGTTCCAACAACAACTCGAATCTTTTGATTTCAGAGCTTGAGATGCAGTCTGGAGATTGTGCTGATAGTTAAAATAGGCTTGGTGAGAAACAAAATATAATTATTGTGGCAGATAAGGCACTTTGAGCATCAAGTAGGGGTTCTGGTGGCGGATATTGCGACAATATAATGGCAACTGTTGGAATTTTAAATTCTGGGCATTGTTGCGTTATTGTTGGCTTCAGATTGGTGTTTAAGTCGAAAGAAAAAGTCGGTGATTTATAGTCATGAGAGCTTCTATTTCAACATTTGACACGGCGCGACAATGATCTATAGAATCCAGCTTTAGCTTAATTAGTGCATTTCTGCCTGCCACTATATTTTATATTTTGTGATTGTCAACTCCTTTTAACTTTCAAACATAGCACTGTTTTTACCATGCAATCAGGATGCTGGCACAAACTAAGGCCACTGGACGGGATGAATAAAGGTTGGCAATGTGGAGAGCGTTGCTAACTCATTGCAACCAGAGCATACATACAAATAAGTATAGATATAGGTATTTATGTTTGCTCTGGGGAGGGGGGGGGTGTTTATATTTCAACTTAGACCCACCAAAGTGAGAGCGGTGCATACAAGGACCCAAGAGACAATTTCGCACAAATATATATTTGTAATTGTACTTTTTGTTTTGATTTAAAACACTTTTATGCATTCCGAGAAACCTAGTGAAAATACAATTAACCACAAAGGCAGCTATATGGCCATACATTAGGGTGCAATATATGTTGCCCGAGTTGGCGGATAGTTTATGTATAAACACGTATATATTTAATGACAGGTTGCTAGTACAGTGTGGTTTAAACTTGGCCATGAGTGGGCGAGCGGACAAAGACAAGTTTTTTAGGGAGTTTAAATGATAAGTTTGTACGTATTTAATATGTGAATATATTTGGGTGGAATATTACTTTAATTAGGGCACAATGGGAGGCGAACCTCATGAAATAGTACAGCAAGTAAACAATTTGCTAATCAAGAAGCAAATTCAAAGATTGAAGTCGCCTAAAGATACAGAATTGATTGAATCTATAGCAGCGTTACAAAAGGTAAGTGTGGTAGCAGTATGCGTACATTAGGTTCCGTGTAGTTGACAACAACAGTGTTGTTGGAGTGTACTTAATGAATGCGGTGTTTTTTTCTTGTTATTTGTTTTTTTTTTTTGCAGATTTGACACCTGCTTGATATTGTTTGAATTTGTTTATTCTTTTTCTTTTCAATACCTTTTCTTTATAAAAAAAAGTTGGTTGATAAATGATGGTTGATAAATGAAAGCAAGATTTATCAAATGATTTAAAATGAAAAAGTGAAAAAGTGAAAAGAAAAAAGTTAAAGTGAAAAGAAGGAAAAAGGGAAAAGAAAAAAAGTGAAAAGGAAAAAGGGAAAAGGAAAAAAGGGAAAGGAAAAAGGTGGGGGGAACAGTAAAGTAAATATATGTAATGTTGTATGAAATAAATAGATGCAGAGCGAAATAAAGTCGGGGAAATTATCAGATAAAGATCAAGATATGTATAGAAAAGCATTACTGAAGCTAGAAGGGGGAGGGGTTAGTGGATCGACAAATGAAGAAATGGGGAGTATAAAAGCAGAGAGTGGGTTAGCAGGAGGGGCAGAGGCAGCAGCTACTGGTGTGCAAAGGGGAGGTGGTGTAGGCACGGATAGCAGAGCCAAAGAGAATAGATTTGAGCCAAGTAATAATGTTGATGGTAACCGTAGTAGAGGAAATACCAATGTCAATATCAATAGCAATAACAAAAACAGTAGTAGTCATAATGATAAGTTTGTTAGCAGTAGTAGTAGTAGAAATAGTAATAGTGATTATAATAAAAGCAACAGCGTTAATAATAACAAAAGCGGTAAATATGAATTGGGCAGTCACGGAGTTATGAATAAGCCACGGTTTTTGAAGGGAAATGACAACAAGGTGTTTGACAGCACCAAAACGCAAAGAAAGGGACACGGGGTTGATCAAAGCAGCGGTGCAAACAGAAACACAGGAGGCTATTCCAGCAGACATGGAAATCCGAATCCGCAGCACCAAAGCAGCTACATGGGAGGAGATAAAAGCAGTAGATATGGATATGAGCGAAATGAATACGAGTATGGGAAAGTTGAAGATTACTCGAACAGTGCGAACCAATTAAACAATGGAGGCAATAACTTCAACAACGAAGGGTACATGAACAACATGATGGATCCGGGTAGAATGGCAAACAGCCAATTTAGCCAAATGAACACAAACAACAGGAATATGAATACGCAAATGAATACGCAAATGAATACGCAAATGAATATGGGAGTGGGGATGGGAATGGGAATGGGAATGGGAATGGGGCAAGCGAGTAGCCAAAGAGTTCCCGAGTCATTAGTGGAGAGTCTTATGGCATCGGGACTACTGGCGAATCTTAGCAATTTGGCACCACAAATACTGGGAAGCAGTGCAAGTCCCAGTAATATAGTAGGGAGCACAGCAGCAGTGAACAGTTTTGCAAGTCCTCTAGTGGAAGCAGGTAAAGCAAACGGGAATGGTGGAGTCGGCAGAGTCGATTTGGACGATGGTTTTGAGGACGTTCAAGCACCAGAGTTTACAAACGAGAGCTTGAAAACGTAAATAATAAATAATAAATAATAAATATTTACTAGTATAAAATAATAATAACTATAAAAAAGTAGTAATATATAAATCAATTAATTGATTAATTAATTCGGCGTTGTGGGTGCTAAAAATAGGGTTAGGGACAATAGCTACTGCAGGCTGTACAAAAAGTACGAGACATTTTGTAGCCAATGTGGGTGGAGAAGCAAGGAATCAAACAAGGCGGATAAAAAACCGCTGATGAGGGCACACTTGGATTGGCATTTCAGACACAACAGGAGACTCAAGGACAATGTAAAGAGAAAGCGGTCAAGGGGGTGGTTTGTTACTGAGGAGGAGTGGAGCATGAATGAGGAGGATAGAGATGCTTTGGCTGCGGGTGCAGAGGGGCCAGGATTAGGATTAGGGTATAACAACGAGGACATGATATCGCCTTTTGTTGAGTTTGCTGGCAAGGGCGGATATAGTGCAGACCACAATGGCAAGCCAAGAAAACAGGGTGGCCGAGACAGTAATTCAGGTGGAAGTGGAGCTGGTGATGGAAGCTTAGGCGGAGGCGGTGGTGATGCTTTGAGCGAGAGGAAGAGGCTGATGGAAATGCGAGTTGTTGTTCCAAATGACTACCAAGGAGAAACGAGCTGTCCGATATGCAAGGAGGCGATTGAGACCTTTTGGTGTGATGGAGATGAGGAGTGGAACTACCTGAATGCGATAATAGATGCAGGTGTGGTTTACCATGCCACGTGTCACTCTGACCTTAAAAAGAAATCCATTGGTGGTGGCAGTGCGTTAGGGTTTTCGCCAAACAGTTCTGGGACATTGGGGTTGCCGCCTGGGCTTGGACTTGGGCTTGGACTTGGACTTGATCTTGGCGGTAGCAATAAGAGAAAAGCGACCAGTGATTCGCATTTAGGTGGCGTTGGTGAAAAAGGAAATGCCGATGAGGATTTACTTGATGCTGACGTCAAAAGCAGTGTCAAAAGCTCAAGCGATTTGGATTTACCACATTTAAAGAAACTTCATTTAGATTTTGCTCACTAGTTTTTTCTTTTCTTTTCTTTTTTTTCTTTTTCCAAATTTGATCAAAATAGTTAGTTGTCAAGTACAATTTATTGACCCGAAATCTTTAATTAAACAAAAAGGTTGTCAAAAACAAAGAAAAAAAAGCTCGATAATAATTTTAATCACTAGTTTTCGACGAGGATTAGACAATGTTTATTTTATACTTTTAATGATATTTTTTTATTTTAGGTTTACTTTTTATTTTTATTTTTTTTCAATTCAGTATAATATATTTATTAAATGCCACTAAAATATAAACATGTTAAAAAAAACCAAACTGAAATGGTTCCAAAGCAAAAGTGCTGATAAGTTTGATATTAAAAAAAAGGAAAAAAAAAGGCGTAAGAAAATAGAACACAAAAGAGTTTTGTCAAAAGTAAAAGTAAAAGTAAAAGTAAAAGTAAAAGTAAAAGTAAAAGTAAAAAAGAAATCAAAACTTGTACTCGGAGTTTTTGTTTCGTTGTCTTTTCTTTGCTTGTTGCTGAACGTGCTCGTTAACCATGTCGCTTAGGTCTTCGCCAGTAGGATTGGATGAGCTGGAGATTCTTTCAAGTTCAGCAAGTTTCTTTTGTTCCTCATACTTTTCGAGCAGCATTTCTTCATCAAGACTGCCGAGTTCACTGGGGTCGAGACTGACCTCGATAGCTTCATCGCCGTGTCTCTTTTTCCGTTTAGTGGCAGTAGTAGTAGTGGTGGCAGTGGCAGTAGTAGTGGATGTTTTAGTGGTGGCGGATAGATCGTATACGTGCTGTGAGGCCATAATGGTGTTTGCGGATAGTTCAGTGACTTTGATTTGTTTCTGGGGCAAGACCGTGTATAGTTGTTTAGGTACGTTGTCTTTTCTAAGCTGGATGAGCTCTGGGGTTTCCAGGCCAGACGCCACACTGGCAATTCCGCTTGGTGTAGCGAGTCCTCTGCCTAGGTGATCAGACTCATCGGCGTCTTGGTCCATTGCAGACTTTTCACCGCCTTCTTCCTCATCTTCCTCCTCATCTTCCTCCTCCTCCTCTTCTTCTTCTTCATCCTCGTATTCGGACTCAGAGTTGACTTCGCCCCATAAGCTGACTGGGCCTATGTCGAGGTCCTCAGCTAGCGGGTCGCCACCAGGGCCAGAGTAGTCGCCTTCAGCGAGGCCAAACACGTTTCCGTAAAGCGGACGTCCAAACTCGTCGACTGGTGGTCTTCCCCAACCACCTGGGTGGTACCCCCACTGGGCTCCCGCAGGAATAGGCGCACTCAGGCCTGGAATCAGCATGTCTGGGTAGGAAGGTGGGGGGCCAAACCGCTGCATGTTTATCAGGTATGGTGGCGGGGCGAGGGCCGGAATTCCCAGAGCCTCCTTCAACTCTTCGGAAATCACACCAGCCTCAAAGTTCATCTGCTTTTTGGCCTCCAGCTCCTTGCCCTCATAAAACATCTCCCCAAACCCGCTCAGATTGGCTGGCTGCTTTTGGAACCGGAAAAACGCATCGTGTAGGCGCTGGTAGTCTATCACCAGCTTGTTCATCTTTGGCTGCACCCGTTCCCTCTGCTTGCTCTTGCTCTTCAGCGTGTCCTCCTTCTCCTTCACCGTTTCCCGCATCTCCGTTATCCCCGTGTCTCTTATAAACTCTGGAAGCTCAAACGCCGCCTTCTCCATTCCTCGCTTGTACTGCAGGTACTTTCGCTTCTGGCTCCAGTGTCTTGGAATCGGCACTGTGTTTCGGTACCCCTTGATGCTCACCAGCAGAATCGGATCTTGTGACGTCACATCTTCCCATTCTACCACCTCTGGATTCTTCACCAGCTGCTTCAACTCCGCCACTGTTTTTCTTTGGTTTCTCGCCTGCTTATTTTTAGACAGCCCCGTCTCTCCCTCCCCCTCTTCCCCTTCCGATTCTGAACCCGACTTCATTTCCTTTTCCATCCCTTTTTCTTTCCCTTCTTTCTCTGTCTCTGTTGTATTCTCCTCCTCATCTTCCTATTTACATTTACATTTAAAGTTTATTCTCTTTATTTACTGTATCTATATCATTTATCTCCACATTTATCCTCATACTTGCCTTGATTCCTTTCGAGTTCTTTTCAAATCTTGTAAATATCTCTTGGAACTCTGCAAACGCTGAATCTTCTGCAAAATCTAGTGTTTCTGCTACATACTCGATCTCTACATTGCTCTTCTTTTTATCCTCCTATAACCAGTTTTACTACCCTTTTCTTACTTTTTCCTTTTTCTTACTTTTTCCTATCTTTATTTTAACTTTATGTTTTATCCTTTTTTTTTCTTTACTGTTTCTTTCTTACCTTGTCTTGCTTTTTGCTTTCAGAGGTCTGCACTTGCTTCTTCTTACGTCTTCTATTCTTTTTATATTCCGTCTTGCCCTTCTCGTTTTTATTTCCATTTACACTCTCCGTCTTGTTACCCCCTATCGTCAAGTTTCCCATCTTTACTTGAACCGATGTTCCGTCTGGAACTACCACCGTACCCATATTTTTCTTTTCTTTCTTTCTATGTTCAATCTTTTCCAATTCTTTTTTATTCCTTTCCTTTTTCTATTTCTTTCTTTCTCTCGTTCTTATTCTACTTTGCTTTCTTTTGTTCGTTTCTTCTTTTTTTAATCAATTCGTGATTTTCATAAAGTGAAAATACCGTTACCTTGACTGTAACATTAATTCATACTATTAATTCATGATTTTCCTTATTTTTTTTTTACTTTTTTAATTCTTCAATTTAATTTCAAAAAATCGCGATTTTATTCTCAACTTTGCTTTACTTTTTATTTTTTTCTCCTTTATTTTTTTTACCAAACAAATATTGCATATATTTATCACTTTTAAACACATAAATTTGATTCCCGATTCTTTACGGTTTCTTTATGCCTCTTTACTTTCAACACTTTTTTTTTACTCTTAACCAAGCCTACCCTTGGTTTATTCAAAACTAAAGCAACACTTGTGATTTATAAACTCGCAATCCAAAATTTAATAGTCCCAATATTTATTATACATTTAAAGAAAAATCTAAAAACAACGAAACGAAATAATATATAAAAAAAAAAAATCAAAACACGGTTTAACTCTAACCATCTAATTGAAAGCTATTTAACATTTTTAATCTTGAGCTGTGTCATTTCCGCCCTCAATTTGTCAAAAAACTTGTTGTACACCTTCCATCTATTTCCTACATATTGCCAGTTGGTCCTATATGTAAATATCACCTTGATTTTTACCAGATCTGTACTTGCCAAATCAACGTATCTCATCCTAACCCTTGGCTTGAACTCTAATGGATTTTCCTTAACAAACTGTTCCATGTTCTCTACCAACTTGTTGATTGTTTGGATCGGCGTGCCAAACTGCATACTGATATCTATTTTTTTTTTAGTTTTTTAGTTTTTATCATTCTGATTTAGTTAACCGATCACTTGCTCCCAGCCAGTTGACCACACACGCCCCCCCTTTTTTTATGGTTCTGTTTAAACTGTCTTTACACATTGCTATCACTATACTGCTATTATTGTCTATTTTCAACTTGCCTATTCCTTGCCACTGGTTCTTGGACTGTTTGTAATTTATTATGCTCTTCGCTGACAGCACACTGTTTGGTATTATTACCAACTGGTTGTTCTCCCTTTCAAGCTTTGTCCTGTTCAAAGTTATCTCAATTACACACATGTCTACTCCATCAATGTTGAGTTGATCACCTACCCCGTTTAAAAACACGTCAATTAGATACACATCTCTTTTACACCAGCGTCGAGCCCTTCCTTTATTAGTTTCTTTTTATTTTATTTTACTTATTAATTTTCTATTATACATTTACCGCAACATTGTTTACACCCAAACCAATCCCAACTTACCAACATCAAAGTCGTGGTTTAAAAACAGAAACAAAAAGTTTTCGAACGCCACTCTTATCGAACTTCCAAACACAAAACTCCATGCTATCAAATTTCATTCATAAATACTTGTACTCGGTTATTTATTTCACCAAACTTCTTGGCTCCCCACCATGTCTCCTCCCCAATTATACGATGTGTACATTTATATTTTTATTGAAGGGTTTAGCCATCATACTTACACACTATTAGTGTTGCCAACCCCGTTATATAATTCATTGGGTTAAATACCAGGATTGTCAGACTTGCAATAACAACAACCAGCATACATATTAACACCAAAAACAACTCGAGCTTCTCAATGATCTTTGACATATCCGACATTGTTTTTGAAAGCGCCTTAGCCTCAAAGTAGCAATAATAAAACACATCTTGCATCTCACTCCGTGTTATATTGTTGTTCTTTTGCGGGTCAAACAGCTGAAACATTTCAACTGCCCTCTCCAACTCATCAAAGTACACCTTGAAATCCTCTAGCAACAAGTACTCTCTTTTTTTTGCTCCTAGCAGCATGTCAAACATCTCATTTGCCTGCGTATTTGCCTGTTTATGTGTCATATTTAATCGAAATATCCGTGTATGCATTTCCTGCTCTGTGTTTTCTGGTTGTCTACCATCCAAACTCTTTTTGCTCTTCTCTGAGCCTGCCCCTTCCTTTTCACTTTTATTTTCTGCCAACAACCTCTCCATTTCTTTAATTGCTTCATGAATCTTTATTTGCCTTGAAACTCTGTGTTTGTGTGCTTTTATGTGATAATTGGCAGCTATGAATTTAATCCAGTTATTCCGGTTATTCATATCTTGGCTCATCTAAATTTTGGCTGCGGTGTGTATTATCAATCACAACAATGTATTTCCTTGTATATCGACTTACCTAGTCTTTTCACAATCACAGACTCTATTGATAAAAGTACATAAATTCCATATTTTAAATCGTTGTCTGTGAATACGATATAAAAAAAGTGGGCATCCTAATTTAAGCTACCCAAGCTTTTAATACTCATACTCAGTTTATTTATTTTCACTTACTGATCAATAGCATAAAGCAAGTAAACATCAGTATTATCAGTATCTGGTAAAAAATCAACTCCCAAGTGTCCCCTTCCTCACTGCTGGTGATTTTCAATATCGACTTGCTATCAACGTGTATCAATATCCATATAACAACCGCTAAAACGCTCAACTTGAAGTTCCTTATCTCCTTCTGAACAGCGTCACAGAGCTACACCCAATTAAACCACCGTAATTTTAAAAAATACATCAGACAAATATTGATTAAAAACAACCAAACTAGCAGCGTGTACAAAGAAAAAAAAAAGCCAACGTTACTAGTTTGTCGAAACTTACATCAAACAGTGTAACAATCATTTCTGGGTCAAGTCGCGTGTAGTTCAAAAGCAAATATTTCAACCCTCGCATCACTTTAACAATTGTCAGGTTGTAGATAATACAAACTGTGTATACAATAAAGGCAATCACCGAGTATGTTGCAATACATTGGAAGTACATAATTCTGCTTTTCTCTGCTGTTTTTTCAGCTATCTTTTTCAGCACGGTGGCTTCTGGGTAGAACGCGTATATCAATATAGCCGGAGTCAACAGTATCAACATTACTGCTAGATGTGATAGCGCCCTTAAAGCCGCCGACTTTACTGTATCTACTTTTGACAGCTCTTCATCATTACTCTGCAAGCTTTGCTGTGGGTTCTCGTACCAGTCATATGTGTGTGCGGAGTTTAAATCCCAAACTGCAGCCTCTATGTATAGCTTGGAATCTGTCTCTGCGTCATTATTTCCGCTCCCTACATTGCTCAACACCACGCGTTTTGTTAAAATTGGGTAATGGTTACAATACACTTTACAGTCATGCTTTTCACACTCGTCTCAGTTTAAGATTTACCAATTGTTTTCAGTCAATATTTATTATTGCAACTTACCACTTTTTCCTAAATCACCGATATCTATACTTTCCATGTTTGCTTTAACAAACTAACACAGCTTCACTAATGCGATGTATATACGGATACACCCTGTATGATGCTCTTTATTTCTCCTCTGTTGGTGGGGTTATTATTACTTTAACTTATTACAATCAATTTATTGTGCTAATATTGGGTGCTGAGTAGATAGACAAAGACTGTAAATAAAATATACCAACCAGATAACAGATATACACTTAAAAGTCGACTTTGAATTCGTACATTTTGCGTTCAAACAACCACACGCCTATGTTTTTACTTTTTTATTTCCAATAATGGAATTCAGTTATACTGTTGGATACTGAACTTCATACTTGCAACTGATTGGTTTGCGAAATTCACTTAGATTTGTATGAACGCCTAGAATCAGTTCATTGTCAATGCCAATACTAAACTAGATCAACTTTGCATTTAAATTTTCCTACAAAATTCCTTAATTTATCATTACTATTGAATCTAAACTTTATTAATTTCACTATGGATCTCACTCTGGTTGGCAGTAAGCCGCACTTGACTAGAACCTTTTTAATGTTGCAATGGAACAACTTTCAAGTACTGGTACTGGTTTTATAAAAGTAATTATTTCGATTTAATTGCAATGCGACTTTTTCCCGATATTCCTCACATTTGGGAACCTTCAAATCACGATTAAATATGCTAAGAGGATTGGGTACATCATAAGCGATAGCACTCTGGGAATATTTTGTCCTGTTTAGGACATACTAGCTCTGCTTTAATTAGGAATGTCCTTAAGGTTATACCAAATTGGGGTTTAAAGTGCAAATTGTTTGCACTCCAACTAGTGAGCTATTTGGCTGCTTTCAATACAAAACTATATGACTGCCTTCAATACAATATTGACTTTGTTTTGTAGAGCTGATATATTTCAGCCAAATTGGAATAAAGAAACAAGTAATGTCAGTATAGTAAAATGTGTTTAATTTAAAGCAACGTTTAGCGGTCATAGAAACTTTAGATATTTTAAGAACGCAAAATATGCCGATCCTTTAGTCCAATTAAAGATTAAATGCTGATCCTTTAACGCACTCTCTTCTTTTAAAAAAAAGCAATACAAATTGACAAGACCTTGCTAAGAAACGTAATTCGAGTTATACAAGTTATTTGATCGAAAATGTATACTTTCGGATTTATAATGTCACTAGTTCATTCTAGACCAGCAATCGAATATTAAACTTTTATGTCCAATGTACCAAAAGGTGTACTAAGTAAAGTTCATGGATTGGTCGAGTTTAAATTAAATAAATTGGTTAATCAACTGTAGTTGACGTATAAGCCAAACAATCGGAGGTAAGGAATCCAGACAGTCAGGAATGCCTTCGCGTATCAATGTTTTTGACACGGGTTTCAGAGAAGATCGATTTTGAAGCAAGCTCAGATGAAACTTTCTGGGAAAAAAAAATAATACTTTATTCGGTTCAATCTTAATCCTGTGCTTGGAGTTAAAATATTGCAATTGATAGGAGTGATAGTAAGATCGCCATTTCGTATGCTTGTAAATGTGAGCGATGTATGTTTTATTCTTTGTTGAACTGTTTATATTGTGTTTTTGATTTATTTCTTGTGATGAATTTGTTTTTTGTGATGATTTTGTTAACCCGAAATCACCTTCATGTTATGTTTGAACATGAAAGCAACAGCTGTATATTTACAGCAGACATTTTTTGATTTTCAAATATTTAAGGCGCCCCAAAATCCACAAAACTAAAAAAAATAATATATCAACAGTATCCACCCAAGCCAAGTAAACAAAACAGCAGTCTTTAAACAAAACGTGGATATATATACCAAGCTTTAGAGGTATTATTAGCAAACAAGATAGAAAAAAAAATAACCAAATAGACACTTTTTTAAAGGAAAAAAATATGAAAGTAGTGTCAATTATTTCTCTAGCCTGTATGCTGTACACTAGTGCATCCGGCGTTCAGGAAAACATCAATTTGAATGCAATCAAGGCAAGAATCAACCAAGATCGCCTAGGTAATGAACAGCTGAACGTACTTCAAGAAGATGGCGAGGAGACAGCCGCAAAAGACAGCTACATTGTAAAAGAGGATGAGGACCATGAAGGTGGTCATGAAGGTGGTCATGGAGGAGGTCATGGGGGAGGTCATGGAGGAGGTCATGGAGGAGGTCATGGAGGAGGTCATGGAGGAGGTCATGGAGGAGGTCATGGAGGAGGTCATGGAGGAGGTCATGGAGGAGGTCATGGGGGTGGCCATGGAGGTGGTAACCACCACAATCATCGCAGATGCACAAAAGTTATTTCCACTGTAACAAGAACTGTTACAAAAGAAGGCTCAGGGTTCTTTACAAAAAAACCAAAGAATAACTGCAAATGTATAAAACAACAAGGTGGCGTAAGACACGATAGAATGTTTTCAAAGATTGACGTTCCATCATTGGGAACGTTTGCAACAACAAGCAAGCTAGTCTTTGCGGATATCGATGGGCCATTGAGACAACTGAGTTTAGCTACAAGAAACGGAGACCCCAGATTTATGGCGTTGAGTGTTAACGCGGGACAGAATGGGTTGAACTATGGGCCAAGCAGAATTACCGAGTTTTTTGGAATTTTGATAGAAACCATGAAGAAACATAACCACGAGTTTACAAAGCAGATTGCAAAAGGGTCGGGAGAGATAGAAAACAGAGATGTGTTGAGAGATAGAGTGATGAAAAACATCAAGAGTTTTGATGGAAATGAGAAGGCAATTGCAAGATTTACAGCGGACTTGTTTAAGGGGATGTGGGAGGATCAAAATGCAAAGAACGGATTGGTGGACTTTTTGCAACATTCATTGTTAAAGTTGCAAGAGACTTCAAGGCCTACACAGCAAAATCTGAATGAGCTTGCAGCGGCAATTGATAAATTTGAAAAAATGATTGCTGAGGTTTACGGGTGTCACAAAAACTCAATCCCAACAAACTCGCAAATGACGTTTGGACATATTGTTGCTGGGGCTTTGGGGGGAGATAGAGATAGGCTTAAAATGTTGGTTGACATTACAGTGTACTTGGCAAACAAGAACAACGTGAGATTCGAAACAGATATGGCCAAGGTGCTGAAGGTGTCAGGAACGTATGTCAACTATGTGATGTTGGGAGTATACGATACCCACACTATGGCGGCAGGAACATCAGTTTCGTTGACCAATAACATCAATGCGCTTAATGCGTACTTGGCAAAGAACAAAAAGCTTGTGGAAACTTCGCTTTGCATGTACTCGAAGATGTACAACTTGGGCGATATTGACATCAGCGAGTTTATCCTCAGACTGTTCCCTATTATGTTTGTGATGATGATTATGTTCTTGCTTCCAATCTGTTGTTGTTGTTAAAGAGCGATGCAACACGCGATAAAATCCGGCTGTAGAAGCGTACCCAGATATTTATCGAATTGTCAGTATATAGACTCGGCTTGGCGTGTATACAAATGCTTAGTTTTAAATAGAATAGCAACTTACCAAAAAAAAAAAAAAAAAAAAAAAAAAAAA
>LUVW01000023.1:568300-600174 GCA_001661515.1 Capniomyces stellatus
CCACAAGCGCAAGTAGTAGTGTCTGAACATCATGGTTTGGGCTTCGGCTCCGGATGAAAGCGCAATCACGGCAACGGTGGCGACTAGAACGATTTTGGTTGATGTTTGCATTTTTGTTGTTGTTGTTTTTGTTGTTGTTTTACTGTTTAAATAATGTTATATTCAAGAATAAATACTTTATTTGTTGGTAAAGAATCTGGGAATTAAGCACAGAACCCGGTACATTTATACTTTTTTTCCCTCTTTATCTCTGATATTATCACGAATTACAATTACTACTATTCCACCACTATTACACTACTATTATGAGTACTGCTATTATGAGTACTACTATTCCATTGCCACCAGCAATACCTCATTATCGCGTGTTACTCCATACTCCATTCTGTATCACCGCGCTTAGCTCTGCCCTTTCTTTATTCTTTGTATTGCCTTTGCTATACCCCCAAACAATCACAGAAACGACAGCACCAACAAACCGACCTGAAAATAGATGGTGTACTTAGGTATGACCAGCACTCTATAGCCCACAACAAACCAGCCAGTCTCTTTGTACCTTCTTTCTTGAGCCACCCAAAAATCACAACACCATCAACCTCGCTATTGACCACAATAGCCGCTGCATTGCCTTGTGGTTTTTATACATATTCCTCAATAGGCTGGTTGGTTCTGATACTCAATAGCACCAGTGTCTTTGGCTTTTTGACAGGTCCAGCTCAGCAATCTGCCAAATAAACAAATACAATAACAGAAACAACTACAGAAAATATTCGTTGCCTACTCTTTACTCCTTGTTTTGTATTTCCTTTTGCTGTCGTTTACTTTTCTTTTCTTTATCTCCCTCAACTGTCTCTCAACAGCAACTTTATTGAGAGTAGCTGAGATGAATTGGCTAAACATGTAGATAGACAAAGCAAACAAAGAGATAGTGCAACATCAAAGTCAATACTTCAATAAACTATCAATAAACCGTCAATAAACCGTCAATAAACTTTCAATAAACATTTAATAAACTTTCAATAAACCATCAATAGCATAGTCTCCACTTGAATGCCAATAACCTTTGGAACTAAACTAATGCTGTGAATGATGCTGTTTTATTGGCAATGGGCACTTTCAATGGAAACACAGAGAAAAGGGAAACTGTATAGTGAACAATAATAAAGACCTAAGCCAATATCTCTAGGCATTGGGTGGGTTGCGAAAAGTAGTAGGCATAATTTAATAAAGTTTAAATTACAAAATAAAGGTGTAAATTAGAATCAAATCATAAAATCTATTGATTTATTTATTCGCGACTTATATTTAGTTCTGCTCGAATTATTATCCTGTGTTCTCGGCATAATCTTTGGAGTATATCTGCTTGTTGGCCATTTCCAGAATAGCAACAGCTTCGGGATTGGATTGAACAATGGACTTTTTGTTGGTGTTAGACCCTGCAACATCAGTCAAAAACTCTTCGTTTGTCGTTTTTCTGACTAGGAAAACCTCGACTATACGTGGCTTAAACAGATTGCTTGCCGATATGCAGCTGCCGTTCGCAAATGTTGCTGACGAATATGAATGGCCAAGCTCAAAGCTGGAGCTGATCCAAAACCCAAAGTAGTCCAACTGCCCTCCCAACCCTACACCGTTAGGCATTGTTGAGGTTCCATAGTTGTAATATTGGTAGTTTGCGTTGATGTTTGATGGCTCAAACAACTCGAATCTATCATCACACTCCGTGTTTGTGCCAAGCCCAGCTTTAGCTCTTATGCTGCTATCAGCGCCAACTATTCGGTCTTGCTTTGTTAGTGAAAAAATAAAGTTGTTTTGGTTACCTACCCATTTGGGCGATTTCTCTACCTCCTGGTCCAAGTATGCACCAAATACACTTGTTCTATCGTCACTATCAGAAACCAATATCACCAACGCACCGATCTTTTCAATCGACTTTGCAAACGAACTCCAGCTATGACCATCAACGGGGCTTGAGAACACACAGTTCCATAAGGTACTTGATGATTTTGGCAGTGCATGCTGAATAAAATAGGTGCTGTGATGGTTCATCAATATACTCTTTTTTTCCTTAAGCCTGTTAAACAGTTTCTGTCTTTTTGGTGCAAGTATTCCTGATTCTGACAGCTGTGTATACGTGGTTTTATCGAGTCTCAGGTCTATCCACATTAATTTAATGTATGCATTTTTATTATATTTGATCATCTTGAGTTTATTTGAATTGTAGAGTGTCACTTTGAATGATTCCTTTTACTATCGGCGTGATTCCGTTGTTGGCTTTTGGCTGAAATACCAAAAGCTAAATTTGCATATCCACGATCACCCAACATATGCAAGAGTCTGTTTCAAATACACCCTAGTTTGTACTTACCGCAGTTTATGTCTGGTAGTTGGAATACTCTTAGTAACGAAAGTTTGAATAGCTTGTTGAATATCGATGATTTGGCCCAAAATTCTTTAAACTCGTTATATTCCATAAGCCTTGTTGACTTGACTTTTTCAAACCACTCTCTTTCATTTTTGGCCTTGCTATCTCGACCAGTTTCTAGAAAGTCCAAGGAATCGGCCTCCTTTTTGGTGATATACTCGGACAGCACCCAGTTGATAATACTCGGCTTATACAGCTCCGTTTCCTTATCTGAACTCGTTTGAAAAACTCTACTAATCCCGTCTCCTCCGCTTTGAGAAGACCAAAACTCAATTGCGTTTTCGACAACCAGGCTGGCAATTTGGTACAATGACTTTGCTTCAAACAAACTAAAAAAGAGGTAAACCAACTTTGAGTGCATGTTAGGAGCCCCATTGTATAGCTTGTCCGCTTTATAAAAGTACTCCCCCTTTCCCAAAGCTTCAGGAGCTTTTGCTCCTGTTTCTGTGGTTGAAATGTACTTTATCCAATTTTCAAACAACTCGTTCTATCATACATAAATCCAATAACTTGTTTATTTATTTAGTACAACTTTAGTGAAATTGGATGATTGAAAAAGTCGTATTTGTCCTTGTTCCTACTTCAGCCATATGGCCACAGGTGTACCTTAACATAAAACATCATATCAAGTATTTGGTGCACTGATTATAATCTGAAAAATCGATAATAATGTAGAAAAAAAACTTGCATTTACTTTACCACCCGAACGATTTACATTTCCTGTATAGTAATTTCTATAGCTTAACTCCAAGAGGCTTCTTTCGTGGCTTCCATGAAAACTTCCGAGAATCTTTTCTGGGTCGAATTCCTGCTTTGAGCTTGAATTACCCATTTAAAAATACCTTCTACTCGTGGTTTATCGTGTTCTTCACTTTCTCCTTTATTTTATTTCACTTTCACTTTCGCTATCTCTTTATATCGCACTCGGCTCTTTATGTTTGGCTCCGTGTAAGCCTAATTTAATATTGTGGGAGTGTAGAGAGATATTTT
The DNA here is from genome assembly GCA_001661515.1 of Capniomyces stellatus. NCBI lineage: Eukaryota > Fungi > Kickxellomycota > Harpellomycetes > Harpellales > Legeriomycetaceae > Capniomyces > Capniomyces stellatus. The sequence continues at coordinate 571,716 of LUVW01000023.1, forward strand.
ACTACTTTTACAAGTATCTTTTATTGGCTTGTATACTTACCAAGCTTGTTCTGCTGGGCTGTTAAGCTAGCCCTAACTTTGCATATCAAAGTTGCATAGTTTTTAATCAAGCTGTGCTTAAAATTCGACTTTGGTGTTTGAACATGCTCGACTCGTGCTAGGCGCAGTAAATGAGTTCAATTTGGTTTAATGGCAACTAGCTACAAACTTAGCGAATTACATGCACTTGAGGAGACCAAGTTAAACTGAAATATAGCAGTTTGACCAATAATTTCTCAGTATTGCACATTTTATTGACCAATAGCTGATAGTGCTGATTCTGCCAATAATTCTTTTTTTTGTACAATATAATCTCTCGAACGAGTGGTTGTGGAGTAAATAAAGGCAATATGTCAACTCCACCAATAAACAGTCGAATTTTAAATTATGATTAACCAACTGGACAGATTACCAAGTATTGAAACCAATTCTGAAAAAAGCGCACAAATAGCTTGGATTGAATTTACAAATTACAAATTCTAAAATAATAACCTTGACTTTGGTTTAGGAGTAAGAAACTGCAAGTTTGGTGAAATTACAACTTTCTTCATTTCGAGAATTTGTACTATTTTTGAATTCAAATAAACCGATTTTTTTTATTTCCAGTTTTACTTTACCATCACAAATTAGGCTTAAAAGAAAATTACGAGTATTTGATTGTTTATATTTTTAAAAAAGGAAAACCAGAAATAACGAGACTGAGGAAATGGACGAAAGAGCCAGCGAATTTTCCAGCAGGTCGTCTCTTATTTCAACGTTGGTTAATTGTGTCCAGAAGAATTTACGTTCTATTAGACAGTATGGCTTCCCATTGCTTGTTGCGTTCTTTGTAGCTTACTACATTTACGGCATGTACTATGAAAGCAAGGTCAACTCGATTAATGAAAACATGAATAAGAAGGCAATGTTGGACGAGCAGAGACGAAAAGCTTATTTGAATCGAAGTGCAGTCAAAGCAAACGAAACCGATGTGAAAAATAAGGATGACGGCGAAAACCCAGCACCTAAATCCGATTACCCACTGTTCAGAGTCAAGCCATTGACTTTGAACAAGGGCAAACCAAATATCCGCGGAATGGATGACGTAAACAAGCGTGACAAATTCTCTGCAGCCCCAAGGGGTATGCGCGGGTGAGGTTAATTTCCTCATATTTTAATAATTCCAGCTTGGGCGTAATTGCTTTTTACTAACTGTGGATCTCAAATAAGGAAAGAGTTCAGTGTAAAAAAAAAAAAGCAGTGGGATGGCAAACTACACATTGAAAATGGAGAAGGAGAAAAGTAGAGAAAACGGTCAACAGCTTTTTAAATTTCTTTGGGTGTAAACTAAGATTACCTCCCTTTAGACAATTTATGGCTATCCAGGCTTGCGACTGTTTCTCTTTGTTGTCCATTTATTGACCGTATATGTGTGGTTGACCCATTCTACTGGCTATTGCACTTCTTTTCTATGTTGGCATTTACAGCAATGTTGGTATTTGAGCGTATGTTTAAAGTTGGAAATTATTAGGTATGAGGCGGATATTTTTCTTTTTTTTGCTTTTGCGGTGCAAACCGTAGACAAGGGAGAAAAATATATATTTCAAAAACATTTTGTATTTGCCGTTTATCAAGCAAAGAAGAAAAGGAACACAGTCTATTGAACTGTTTCTGTACGATAAAAGGAAAAGCGCTGGGGAATAAAGTATCGGCAACCTTGGTATTTCATACTAATCGCTAAATAGTTTAGACTCCCCAACTGATTTACTTTCTTTTAAAGTACATGCTTACATGTTTTGTAGATTCTTTTATTCTTTTGATAGTTTATGAAGAGTGCAGCTTATTATGCCTGGAATACAGACATAAGCACATTAATTTGGTAATTTTTTCTACCGGTGTGCCACTTTGAATCATTTTCACTAATACAAATTTGAAATATAAAGTACGGGTTTGTCCCAATTCTTATCGCATTTACTATTTATTGCACTTTGCTTTTATCGTTGGTACAGCAGCCAGACGGTGAAGAGCTGTTAGAAATGAGCAATGTGCTTTCAAATCTAGAGTATAGCTATTTCGGATCCGGGGTATCCTTGCTGCAAGGATATAACTCTATCTGTGGCCAAATCTACGCTTGGTATGTTAAAACCCCAAAAGTCACTTGTTGTCCTGAATAAAATCGATCAGTTTATAGTAAAAGCCAATAAGGAAAGAGACAACAATCGAGCAGTATTAGTATCAAAACAGGGTTTATAAGATCAGTATTACCTAGTAGCAATCGGAATTTTTTGGCAGCAAGACTAGCCGAATCCGTGGAAGGGCAGGATATATCAGCAAATACCACGTGTTTTACGCTTTCTCGTAGTTCCCTGATATCTCTACAGTGTTTTTTTTTTATCAATGAAACATTCCAAAAGTTTTGTTATAATGTTCAACTTTATATTGAATTTTAACATTGTTTTGTGAGTGTAAAAAAAAAAGTGGTGATAAGTGCAGTGCTACAAAAACTGTTTTGATTGCAAGTAATGTTTGTTTTAAACGTATTTCCTACTTGCTTACTCCAACAACGATTGCTTTTCGAGTTCAATTCTCTCTTGCAGCTCTGCTGAACCGAGTTCCTCGTGGGTGTAGTTTATGTCGATATCTATTGCGCCGTATTAAAATATGATCAGTATACCATTTAATTGAACTTAGTGCAGCACATTGCCAAACATAATGGTAAATCATGGATTCTTATCACATGCAACAATAATAACAATAACAATAACAATAACAATAATAAAATGACGAAAAAGAGAATATGTCCTACCATATTCAAAGCTGTGGTTGACATTGTTGAATGGACTGTTTGTAATTAAACCAAACTCAGACAGCTTTCTTTTATTTGTGGGAAAGGCCCTGTCAATGTTGTCGTTTATGGAAATCAGCTCGTCTGGGATATTTGGTCTGCTAGCGCTTTTAAGGCTGCTCCTTTGGCTGTTTTGAAAACCGATCAGTGAGTCTATAAATATAAAACATACAATTCTAGAATTTAGCGTAGTTGAGCACAATAATAACTTGGAACCTTAGACGACTTTCACCAAGAATAGAAAAAGGAGCAATAACATGCAATATTGTGAAATCCTTGCATTTTATCATAATGTATTGAATTGCAGTGGATTTTTTTACAAGTACTTACCACGTCCGGGGGTTTCTATGCCCATCCATGCCATTGAGTCACTGCGGTTGGACGAGCTGTTGACTCTCCCCATTTCAATTTGAATGTCTGAAAATTCCGGGTCCAGGTCTTCGGCATTGTCAAAGTTTGGCTTTGATCCTTGAACCAGTCTCTGTTTCACCTATAATGCAGTGATATCAAGTTTGCACACGGCTTAGTTGAATACTCAGCATACGAATAGCCCTATATAAACTGGAAGCAGGTATGGTCTTACAACTTCTATCTCGATCCTTTGCCAATCTAATTTTGAATAGTTTTGGTTAGCTTTGGCGCTTGCTTTGTTTTGGTTACATTAACAAATCCATGTTTTTGTAACAAATATTTTTTATCGGCAATTCCATTTTTATTGTGGTTGTTACTGTTTGAAACCATTCGAAGTATTGTTTATAGAACTTTAGTAGCGATTACCTTCAATGACACTTTCAATGCATTTTTTAAAATCGTGATCAGGGAACAAGAATACATCTAATCATTATAGTTTCAGTACACACGATTTGGATAATGACGTTTACTATCACAAACTTTGTGCTTTTTATACCCAAAATATACTATCATAAATCACGTCTGGTGCTTTTACCAGCTACAACAATAAGCCAAGCTACTAGAACACTGTGAACATATCGGGGTGTTCTACTTGGCTGCTACCATCGAAATTGTCATTTTTATTGCAACAGCCATTACCTTTTCTTTTTACTGATTTACAAAGTTGAAGTAGTCGATTCTATGTTTTTAAAGTTTATACACATTTAGCATATATATTTGACTTTACAAAGCTTGAAATTGTTATTGGACTGCAACTTACCGGTAAGTGGTCTGGTTTTACATAGTCAAGCACGATTTGCTGGCCCCAGCTCTCAAGCGATGTGTATATTCTACCATCCCTGTGGTTTAGATGGTTTGGGAAATCTGCTATTGAAATGTTTCTATTAGTTTGCCTTTTCAGTGTACTTTTGGGGGATTTGGTGCTTTGCAAAGTATCACCATTTGCACTTAACCGAGTGTCTCTAGCATATAAAACCTCATCATCATCACTAGCTAAACACATATCTTCATCTATAGCCATATTGGTTTGAAACTGGCTAATTACATCTCTCGCTTTTGCTTCTAAATCACTATGCACTCTGTATTTGTCAGACTCTGTGAATAGGCCATTATAATAGTCAACTAGATTTTCGTTATTTAAGGAAGATTTGGAGTTTTGGCTCGACAAGCCTACACCACCACCAAGCACATTTCCGACGCTGTCCAGATCCTAAACAAGGGATTTGATTCAAGTCAGCCCAAATAAAGTATTATTGCATTTTTAATTGTTATTGGTAAAAGGGGATGCTATAAAACTTTACCGTTCCTGTTTGGCTGATTTGGTTCCCATTATAAGCCCCCAACAAGTCGATATTATCCACAGTATTGATGCTACCGGGCAGTGCTATAGCTCCTTCGCTGCCAATTCCCAACAGGTCAAAGCTGTCGCTGTACAAAAGATTGTCAATATTATCCAAGTCGTCAGAGCTAATCCCCGCATAGCTATACACCAGCTTGCTATCTCTCTTTCTACTTGCAACGCCAAATCCACTGTGGCTGTTGATAAGCCCGCTACTCTCAGCCAAGTTGACTGAATTGCGGTTTCTGACTGGCGAGTATATATCTGGGTTAAGTTCAGATGACTCAATTGTAAACCCACTGTGCGACATCGGCCCAAATCTCCCCGAGCTGCTGTAGTCACTTGGGAGCAGCTGGTCGCTAATCCGTGACACGTTACTGCTTGCTGACCCTGATCTTTTAAACCTTTTCCTAGGAATTTCAAAGTCACTTTCATAATCAGAACTTTTGCTCAAACGCAGACCATTGTTGCCAACAGAGCCATTATAGCTGTTTTCATCGCTATTTATCTTTACTCTTTGGTGCCGACTTCCTACTTTTTTTTTTATTATTGTTACTGGTGCTTTACTGGACATTAAAAACATGCTTATTATATATTTGTTTATTTTTATATATTTATGTTTACATATTTATTTTTTGACTTTGGATTTGACTTTGGCTTTATCTTTCCAGACCAAAATGCAATATGTTTTTTGTTTATAGAGCTGGGATTTGTGACAGCACCCACGTTTACCTGGCACTGTTCTATAATCATCTTGATTGATGTCAAACATATCGTCACTGTTCAGGTAAAATCTTTGTCTGTCCAGCCAGTACCACCACCCAATATTATCATCAGTGTACTTTGGCTGCTCAAAATGAATTGCCTCTGGAACAGTATACCGGTTTTTTAGCCCTGATTTTTGAGCTGAACTTCGTGTAACCACAATGTTGCCATCCCCATTGGCGCTGCCTTGCCTTGAAAGCCGGCCTAACGCACTGCTGTTTGTATATCCACCTAATGGCCCAAAATGGGCAACTTTTAGCAAATTTCTTTCATCTAGGTTGAAATCAAGCGTTTTTATCCTTAAACTGCCTAATCCAGCAACTGACTGCGATGCTATTTGTGTGCAATCGTACAAAATTTCAACTTTTTTTCGAAACACTCTTGCTATTCCCAACATCAACACCGACACTTTTACTAGCGAGGATGGTGTGTCGGTTTTGTATTTCTTAGTTATCTCGTTGCATGCGTTTCCAACGCTGAACCTCAAAATATCTCTATTGGCTATTTTCGATATCTTGGACTTGGTGCCCATTATCCCAGCAACCCTAACGACGGTTAGTTTATTATTATTAGTGAAATTAAGCCATTCCATCCATCAGTTCTCTGTGCTGATGTTTATGTTACCAGTAGAAGCAATCATGAGTTGCATCCCACTGTAAACAATTGCATACTTGGCTTTTTTTTTACTTACCATGCCAGCTGCATCTCACTCTTTGTGTTTTTTTTGGATTCTTTGTAATAATTCATGCTTTAATATCACCAGCTCTCAATTCAATGCTGTCTCGTAGAAATTGTCTGTGCTTGGTGATTTTACGATTAATTAAAGGATGGTGTTTGTGCTTTTATGCTTGCTTTTATACAAATGCAAAACCACCAATACCATTTACTTGTATCTACTTTTATTATGTACTCGAGCTGCTAATTGAAAAATGCAACCTGCTTATTATTCGCTTCAAGGATAAAAAATTTGACGTAACACGCACGTTTTAAACATCATGTATGTTATGCATATTTAACTTTATACTGCTGATTTAAATAGACCAAGGACTTGTCACTTTGGAATTATATTTTATGTTCAACTCTCTGTAAAACATCGAAAACTAGTCTTTAGTATTAGTTACTTTTCAAGTACATATTGTGTTTATGGGAGAAGTGTAGTTTGTTTTTTTATTGTTTAGAGCTTAGAGTTTATTGTAATCAACAAACAACAAAACCAAAGAATAACATGAAATAAAAGCTTGTTATCATCCCTTCCTCATGGACGTTTGTTAAAAGTCTAAATTTGGATCAAAACACAAAGTTTTTTATTCCCTGATTAAAAAAAAATATGTTCGACAATAATGAAAATCACGAAAAAGTCGATTAAACCTTTGTGCTCTTTTATCGACAGTTTTAAAGACAAACTAGAAGGAAAAAAAGTTAGGACTGGAAATCAACAAACAATAAAAAGAAACAACTTTAACACTAAATTTATTTTCATTGTTTGTTAATCAAAAAGATATTGGCGCGACATAACTTACACTACACAATCGCCACACGCCACTCTTCCTTTTTTCTTTCTTTCTTTTTTTTTTTTTCCTATTTCCCTTGCTTATTTTGGTTTGAATTAAACTAAAACAGTAATCAATGAAGGAATAATGAAGAATGTCGAAAGGAGAGACCAAGAAGATGACTTGAGTAAATTTGGGCCATGGACAATCAGGGCACAAAGGTATTTCTGGAACCAAATCCAGACCCAGGAAAAAATATGGTGGGATCCCATGTGCTACTCAACAATAGCTTTGACGACCGGGGCGATGAGCTTAATGTTGAAATTCGGATTCAAAAAAGTTCAAGTAGATAATCTCGATGCATTCAGTAAATTGGTGCTTGACACCAACAGAGACAGGTCGATTATAACTTGTAAGTCAGCGTATAGAATAAAATTCATTAAAAATAAAACATTCTTTACCAAACTTAAATGACCAATCTGTGTTACTTGATAAGGTGGGGTTTTGATGTCCGATTGGTAATTTCTGTTGCTAAAATACGATTTAAAAATAATAGATAGTAACCACACATCAACGTAAGTCAAGACATTTACTTGGAAATGAATCAACATGAAAAGAATGCTCAGAATGGAAGATTATAAATGATTGTAGCTGTATACAACCAAGCTGACATGGTTTCTTGTGGTGTTGATTTTATAGAGTAGACGATCCCTTTATCTGGGGAGTTCTGCCTAAATCGATTAGACATAACCCAAAATACATGAGATGGGTTTTGGGAGCTAGAGAACTGACTCTGATTAATCCGTATGTTCCTGATATCAGTACTACTGATCTTAACTATCATAATACTCCTTTTCTGGAGGGAGGGGGGGGTTGCCTTTAAAATATACAAAAAAAAAGGTTTTGTAAAGCGACACCAAGCAAATGATTAAAATTTAACTGCACGAATCTGTGTTTACAATAACAAAAGCTGCACGTACATACAAAATAGGGCTTTGACAGCGTTTTTTTCTGCTGGGAAAGTGATACCAGTGATCAGAGGAAATGGGGTTTACCAAGCTGCAATGGATGTAGCACTTTCCAAAATTAACAGAAATGAATGGGTACGGTTTACTATGAGTTATTATGTATATAAGATATAAATGTATGTTACTCAGAGGAATGGCGTGTGCATGTATATATCTGCTTTGTGTACTGACTTGTCAGTAAAATTTACGATATATAATAAAACAATAGATTCATGTGTTTCCCGAAGGAATTGTCAACCAAGAAAGCAAGATAAAGCGGTTCAAATGGGGAATATCCAGGCTGATAATGGATGCTGATAAACAGCCAATTGTGATCCCGATATTCCATTATGGTAATTCGTCTTGTAGCTTTAAAGCCAGTTAGTTGGCTAGTTTGGCTTTGCATCAATATGTATTGTTGCCTTGTGACTTTTGGCAGTCGAAATGCTTATTATTGTTGATACTCTTCTTGTTTTTAAAGCTATAAATCAGAGTATGATCATTTATACTTTATTTTCAACTTAAAAATATATAAATATATGTATTGCTACCGGGTAATTTAGGGATGCATGAGGTGTTTCCGTTAAAAAGGCCAGTAAAATACCCTGTTCTGAATCCCTTCAAATCAATATTTTATATTAAATTTGGAGAACGAATTGACTTTTCTGAGCTTCTTGAAGAGTGGAAGTTGGTTAGAAGCAAGCTAAAGCCGGGCGAGATGGAAATCTGGGATGCAGCTATCAGGATCCGAATCTCGGATATTTTGACTGATAAGCTGAACGCAATGAAAACCGAGTTTGAGAACAACACTTTTAAGTTTTGAGCAGCCAGTATATATCTTTTATCTTTTATTTAGCGTTTTGCGTTTTGCTTTGTTGCCTTTTGCTTTTTTGCTTTTAATCTTGGGATAGTGACTTTTGAACTTGTGCTCGACTTTTCGAGAATTATTTTCTACGGATTTCGTCAATGTCTACAATAAAAATACTTTAGACAACTTTGTGAATAGATTCCAAACCGCTGTTCAAGATGACATTGGTTTCTATTCCCAGATATCACTTGGTTATGTTAATTTTTGTCTAGAGATGAATTAAAGTTTCACCAATATTATTGCGGTCCAATCGAAGAGTTCTTTAATATTATTTATTTTGCTGAATTGACTCTGTTGCCAATAAATCACATAAATCTAAAATCAAGGTCCTATCGAAGAGTTGTTGATAGATGGTCTTTTATCATAAAAACAACTGGACTTATCTTGGCATGTTTGTAATTGCGCTAGTACTGGTTATTTATTCCCAATCGATGATTTAATTAACGAGTAAACTGCATCCAGGTCAAATCCATTTGTTTTTCACAACATGCGAACAGTTTCTATGGATTGATGTAATCTGTAGTCTGTAGTCTGTAGTCTATATTCTCCATTTGAGAGGATAAGTATTGCCTAATAGCTGTGATGGAGCACATTGTTACTACTATTCATTAGTATTATTATCAAAACCGTTATTGTTTCTGGTAAACATCATGTGCTGATTATAACTCACAAAGCGTATGCATATGTGTGTTTAGGTTTGTAACATACTGTTGACAAACTTTATTTAAAAGCACTCAACCTTAATGACTCTTTGTATTGAGCTGTGATTGTCATGTATATCAAGATGAAGTATGTTTTGTGGCAGCTGACATAGCTTGTTCATTTGCATTGAATTATAATTTCATATATTCATCGGTGCTTTCGATTGAGTTTGTAAGCTAACCGACAATTTTTTTTCATTCCTGAACCAAATGGCAGTTCCTTTTTTTATTATTACTGATATTGAGATAATTATTACTTTTGGCCAAAAATAACATCAACTTTTTGTTTTTCTAAAAGAGTTGAAATTGGTTGAACTGATTGAGCCATTAAATTGTCGACTTGAAACGCTGATCTACATCCATTTCGTTTACTTAATGGCCAATACTGCGACTATTGTTGTTAAACGTAAATAAGCAAACTTGCGATAAAAAGGAAAACAAAAACAAAAACGAACCTATAATATTGAGCAACACACACATATTCTTGGTCCATGAATGCTGCCTCTGTTACAACTAAATTGACTTAGTCAGCATCAACCTAGTAGTGGCTGGCTGAACAAATGATTTGTAAGTCCAGGCTTCTTGGTTTGGAGAGGCCTAGATTTAAGAATAAAACAGAGAACATTCTTTGCTTGGTATATAGTGGATCTAAAAAGTGGGAAAAAAGCGGCTTTGATGAATAATCCGTGCTAGTATTTAGATTTGAGCTGAGGTGGGCATAGAGCCAATTTTGTATGTGCTGTTTACTAGCACGACCTGATTTGTTATTATTTAAAGAATTAAAGAGTGAGTTGGTAAAGTGTTTGTGAAAAAAGCAAGTTGGCGAATCGATTAGACTGAAAGAAAATATTGTCATAGATATTACTAGCGTTGAAGAGTGAAGAACTCTGGGATTCGTAGGCGTTTCAGCTCGAACTGACATTTTTGCTTTTAAATAAAGTAAACACCGCCAATTATTTCAAATTAGGTAGATTATTTCACTGCTTCCTATTGTATAGTATAAATTGCGTTTGTAATTTAGGATGTTTATTTGAGTTGCGAAAACGTCTAATAAGCCTCTAAAATATGTCATCTAATTTTTATATAAAAGCCGTGGTTTGATATCTATCTTTTTTTTTTATTAATTTTTTTGTCGTGCAATTTTCTTTACTTAAGTTTTGTTATCGTAAAGCGTGTATTTATTTTTTTCAACTCGAAATTCCGTAGACCAAGTTGTATATTGAAGTGCGAAATACTTTATCAACGAACAGAGAAACTAGTTCCTGTGATATACTTTGGTTTGTTTATAATTAAACTTAATTAATCAAGCCGTTTGCTGTTTCAACTAGTAAATACAAATCGCCATTTCTCAATAAAGGCCATGACTGAGAAACAGTAGTAGAAATACGGTTAGAACAAAGTTAAGTGGTGGCCGGCCAAAATTGGCATTTAGTAAATATTATTGTGTGTTGTTGGAAAAGCTATTGGCCAACAACCCAAAACGGTTAGATTGGCAAAACTAAACTGTGCATTTTAAAAGGAGCGAATTAAAAAGAAAGAATATTAAAAGCAAAGTAAACGAACTCTATTTTGCCATTATTGCAAAGTGTTTATAGGAAAGAAAGTAGGAACAAACTATGTTGGGAGGGGGGGGGTTTAATTAGCTGATGCAGTTAATGTCAAAATTGACGACTTTTAATCATCTCGTCTATTCAGCAAGAAAGTTGTGCTTGGTGAGAAATGTAAAGGTAAAAAAAGGCCAAAGTTCGGGTAGCCAAATAACTTAAGGCACGAAGAAACTTAAGTGATTACAAATTCGGCGTATTAAAAAAACATACCGCAAAACAAGTGAGGGCAGCCAATGGGTATTGGTTAACAAATCACAGCCAATAGCCTAGCACAACTTAGTGGTAGTAAAGCTGGCAGCATTTAAACGAAAAAAATGGTTGAAAAAAGAAATAGAAGTTTTGAAATAAAGAAATAGGAGTAAAGGATTTGAAATGAAGAGAAAGAAAATAAAAATAAGGCTAATATTGTTTAGTAAAGTAGAAAAAAGTTCACTGATTACTCGCAGTGGAGTGTAAAGGGAATTAAATAAAGAAAAATAGCTGTATAATAAAATTGAAAGTGTAGTTGGAAAACACCAAGCGCACATTTTATTGGCTATGTATAAAACACAAAGTAAAAATAATAGAATCAGCTAGTATCAATTCGGTCAGGTTCAGATGAGTTTATTAATGAGGATTATATAATTTGTAAAAGTCTGCAAAAAAAGAACAAAAACAACAGATAAAACAACAAAAACACCGCCAAAAAACATCATAAAAAAACTTGACAACTAGATTAAAGAAACAAAAAAGAGTAACAGTAAAGTGAAACAGCAAAAAGAAGAAAACTGATGAGGTTGAAAAGCGTGTAAAGAATAGAGATAAAAAAAAAATAATATAAAAGAAAGTTTGCAAGACATTCTAAAGAGAATATATTAAGATAATCTTTTTTTTTCCCTTATTGATTAAATAACTTTATTCTAAAAAATCTAAATATGCGTGCCTCAACATTTATTACAGTAGCTTCAATTCTTGCTACAAGCAGCGTTGCCAACTATGCACCACACTGCAAGGTCGTAAACACCGTTTATGTTACAGCCAAAGTAACCGGAACAACCTCCTCCCCAGTATACCCAGGTGTCACTACCACCACACCAGTATACCCAGGTACCACCACAGCATACCCAGATACCACCACTGCTGCTCCAGTCACCACCACTGCTGCTCCAGTCACCACCACAACTGCTGTGTCACGTGAATGCACTCCAGGAGTAGAGAACCTCAGCATGTTCGGTGATTGCGTTGCTGTCAACAACGGAAGTGAATTCTTGAACGGCATTGGACAAGAATGCACATGTCTTAAGGACGGTTGCGTTGAGTGCAAGCCACTCCCACCAGCATGCACACCAGGAGTCGCCAGCCCACAATTGGAACAACTCTGCAAGGATAGACACCCAATGGGTAAATGGATGAAGGGAGACCTCGAGTGCCACTGTGGAACTGACGGATGTGATGTCTGTGAAGTAATCCAGAAGCCAGTCTGCGTTCCAGATGTCGTTGCTAACCCAGCCAAAGAACAAGAGTGCAAGAACAGACACGGAGGACAAGACTGGTGGATGGAAGGTGATGTCAAGATGGAGTGCAGCATTTTCGGTTGTGAAATCCCATTCGGCCCAGAAGCCCCAGCTAACTAAATCCTGTACTAGCGTATTTTAGTTTGTAGTTCTTACTTTTTTTTCTTTTCAAATTGATTATGTTAATTTACTAATCTAGAATAAAATCATTTTTATTGATATCGAATTTTCGGGACTTTGCATGTTTGTTTGTTTCTTTGCTTGCTTGTTTGTTATTAATCATCTCTACCACTGTTAACTTAATGATGTTGATGAAAAGGCTGACTATTTAAACACAGAATATAACTACTGCCAAGTGAAAAATAACTACATTACCAAGTTTTAGCCACAATAGTATTTTGGCACCCGACTTGGTATATCAATTTCTTGAATCTGATGAATGATTTTCAAAAAATAAAATAAATAATAATAATAAAAGTAGCAGTTAAGCCCAAGAGAGAGAAGTTCAAACAATCAACCTTTTGCTGATTCTGTTGCTAATAAACTACATAAACTATTTTAAAATAAATGGTATACAGACAAGAATGGCTTGGTGTAAATCGATGGGCAGTGCTGGAGTAAATGATCAACAGAGAATAATACAATACTAGAATATTTATTTACCAGCAGCTCGCTCTAGTTTGGAAAGAAAATAAAAGTGTAAATAGAAAATAAAAGACAACCAAACTCCGTAAAACACCATATCAATCAATATTTAAAGTCCTAATAAGCCACACTGACATTAAAACGCACAATTGAAAAAAGAATCTCCATTTAAGCCTAATGAACAATTGACCTATGAAGATCGGTAACAAGCATGCAAGAAAAAAGTTATTAAATTGCTAATATTTATAGAGTGAAATAGTTGTAAAAAAAACAGAATATAAGGAAATTTGGCAATAAACAAAGAAATTAAAAAAGGTAGCACGAGTTTATACCCTAGCAGTTATAAAAGCTACAAAAGACATGAATAGATATAGTAGAACGACCTTTTTCTCTATCCTTACACTATTTACATTTTATACCACATAATATCAAGTAAGAGTGTCATTGTACCTATTAGCATTCTCAATACAAGTATTGATAAAAATAAGTTGTTGATGGAAACAAAAGAGGCAAACCAATAATATTAGTTAAACAGTAGTCGAACATAAACACAAGAGTGTGCAAAATCCAAACGCGACAAATAATGAAGATAGAGCAAGGTGTTGTGGTATTGGGGTGCCTAGGAGTACTGGTAATGGGACTAAATATCGATGAAATCAAAGAAAAGAGAGATGTAGCCGTGAGAGCTGAAACAGGAGTAATCGGCAATAGCGCCGAGTCAACACCCAAAACAACAGTGATAGTATCGCTGCCTAGAGCAAGTATCAGTTCAACAAAGACAAAAGCACTGGAAACAGCGACAAAACCCGTGTCGTCAGCTGGGGGTGTATTGGGCGGACTTGATTTACCAACAGGTATCGGCAATGCGATAAACTCCATGTTGAGCGATGTTAACAACGCAGTTGATGTAGCGCTCAATGGGAAGGTTGATAGCGGCTCTAAAAACTTAACCTCAAACAGTATCAAACCCTCAAGAAGTGACGAGGATATTATCAACGAGCCAGAAGCAAGTGTTGGGCTAGGAGGATTGCTGAACTCTGTTCTCAAAGCTGTTGGTGGTAGTGGCGGTAATAGCAAAAACGAAACATCTAGTAGCAGCAACAAGGGAGGCGAGAAAGAGGCAATAGGAGGAGCAAAAAAAGGGAGTGGAGGGAATAGTAGGCGTGCTGAGATGGGGGCGCTGTTAGTTGTGGTTGGAGTGTTGATGTTTATTTAGACAAAAATCTATCCAAACCCTCATTTTAGAAAGTAGTAATGTGTCCAAAAAAGGGGGAGGGACAGTAATTTGGTAAATATGTGTTAGTACACACCAAAACCAGGATTATTTGAATAGTTACTTTTTTTTTAAAAAAGAATTAAGAGGATAAATAAATAGATTGGTGGATTTATTTGTGTAAATATATATTTTAAAATGTAGCCAATTTTAAATAAATCTGTATACTTGGACGGCGAATATTTTCAAAATATACAAACCAAGTAACGAAAACACAGAAATAACAAAACCAGTCACTAAAGCTGAGTTGATGTTGATAGTTCCATCATCTATTAGGTTAAAAAAGCAATTATAACTCGTTAAAAAAAATAAAGTTTGAAAAAATAGAATTTGAAAAAGTCTAGGGTAAAAGAAATCATTTAAAAGATAAAATATCGGAAATCAAGCCTTTAACCAGGGGATGATTGAAAATTCCAAAATAAGAGCCAAAGCAAGGCAGATCAAATGGTGTTTGGGCGTCACCATTTTTGTCGGTGGGAGTTGCGGAGAGAGAGAACTCGGCTTTGTGAGAGTGATGGGTTGAAGGTGGTGAAGAGAGTTGGTTTGAAGGTGGTGGAAGTGGCAAGTTGAAGAGGGAAATGTGGGACGATATGATGGAGCTAAAGTCCAGGTAATCTTGGTAAGATTTCAAGTGGACAGGAAAGATCAGTGAATGTAAAGAGAGAAGGTATTTGGTGTTGACAAAAGACAAGTAGATAAGAATATCTAGATCGCGTTGGTTGGTGGCAGGGCTGTTTTGTGTTTTTGTGGAGGGGAGGTTTGCTAGTAAGAAGTCAAACGAGATTTTTAGATTTGATTGTAAGCAGGAAAGCATGAGGTTATTAAACTGCAGCTGGTTGTGTGGTGTGGGTGGAGGGGTTTCGAGAGAAGATGTTTGTGTTCCAAAGTGTGAAAGTAGAGAGTTGTAAATATAGTTTGAGGTTTGAAAGTGGTTAATGTATATGTTTGGAGACTCTTTGTCAAAAAGAACTAGGTGCGCCGAGTTTTCAGTATTGGAGGAGTGGTTTGGGGTGGTGTAGGAGCCAAGGTTGGTGGAATGAGGTGAGGAAGATGCATAGTTTTGCAGTAGGGATTGTTGGTGGCATGTTATTTGGCTGATGAGGTTGATTGGAAGCACAACGTGGATGCAGAAATCTTCGTGGTTGGGAAAAGTGGCTGAGCAGCAATTGTGGGAAACAAATAGCTTGTCGTTATTGCCAATGTCGTTAGAAAAGGTTTTGGAAGGTTGGAAGCTGGAAACAAAGTTGAGGAAGTTTGGCAAAAGCTGGTACGCGGTTACAGATGAAGAGTAGTTGGCAGACGATGTTGACGAATTCGAACGAGTTGGGCTGGTTGTGTGGATGATTTTGTTGATAAAAGAGTTGGTGAAAGACCTGATCAAGTAGTCATCGTCAAACAAAAAGTAAAATAGCAGGTTGAATAGATTGGACAGATCAAAGTTGTCGAGCAGCATGCCAAGATAAAGAGGTCTGGATTGGAAGGAATTGTTGAACCTGGAGATGTAGGTCAGCAACAAAGAAACAGACTTGATGGAGTCTTGGCGATATAGCAAGTCGTTGTTGACGTTTGACCAGTAGACTGAGGTTCTCAAGAAGCTTACAAGGCTGGGCCTTTCAACAGAAAAGTCAAATGTGTTTGCCAGCAAAATGGGGTTGTTTTGCAGGATTGTGGGTTTGGGAGAGTGTTGCAAAAGAAGAAGAATCGAAAGTGCTGACGAGTTAAGAGATAGGAGCTGCGATTTGACGGATAGTGGGATGAAAAAGTCAGTGACGTTCAGATCGCTTGGAGTAACAACCGAGTTGTAGCTTGGGTAGGCCGAGCAGTCACCAGAAAGGCCGTTGCTGCTGCTGTTTTTAGTTATGTAGCATAGAACTGAAGTCTGAGTGTAAATCATGTGAACCAACCCAATGTCGATGTTTAGGCTGTTGAACCGGTCAAGAGGGTTTAGGAATGAACTAGAGTTGTTCTTGTTCTTGTTTTTACTTTTATTTTTTGGTGAGCTGGAGATATAGTTTAAGAGTTGGATGTTGAGGTTTGTGAGGGTTTTTACTGCGAGAGATGTGGTAACAGGATCAATTCTATTAGAGTTCTTGTCGGTTGGGATGTTTGCAGTGTTTGAAGATGAGCTTTGTACCAGCTTTCTGATGGACAGATCATAAAGACTGGTGTACAATGTTGACAGTAGTTCATTGTTGTTGTTGGTAAAGTTGATTGACTTGAATATAGATTTGATGTTGATGTTTATGTACTTTAAAGAGTAGATGGCGACGTTATAGAATTTGTTGGAGGTGGCTAGCAGGCTGAGTAGGATTTCCAACAGAAGGTTTTCGTTGTTGGAGTTAGAGTCAAGAACATCGTGGTTTGAGTTGATGTGTCCAAGCTGGACATAGTCGGTAAACAGGAGCTTGGATTTGTGGTATGCTATTTGGACTGACAGTTTTGCAATTTGGAGAGCAGATTCAGAGGAATAAGGGATCATGTCGGTGTTGTCAGACAAAGAGTGGTTGGCAGAGCTAGAGTCTGTGCCTGGTAGGAATAAGGGGACAGATATGAGGGACCAGATAGACGATCTAAAGGAGCTCTGGCATTCGGATGTAAAGGACACAAGCGAGTTGAAGTTTCCGGTGACAAATTTTGATCGCTGGTTGTTATTTTTGAGTTTGGTTAGATCGACTGAGATTAGGAGAGCAGCGATTTTAAAGTAAATGGAGCGGATGAGATCGGTGATGGATGTAGAGTTTGCGATTTGGGGTAGGAGTGGGGAGATTAGCTGGATGGATGTTTTGACAATGTTGAGAATAAAGAGGGGAGTGTCGATGCCACCAGAAGTGTAGGAGTTGGAGAGTAACGGGGTGGAGAGGGCCTTGGCAAGGAGTTTGTAGACAGCGAGGAGTTTCCCGTGGCACTCGTTGCTGCAAAAGCTGTTTTTGGGGGAGGAAGGCGGGGTGGAAAGAGTTGAGTTTACGAGTAAAAACTTGATGGCCTGTTCAGTGTTGCTAATGGAGATGATGGGCAGAATGGCGTTGGCGGCCATGTTGCGGATGCTGTAGACAGGGGACAGCAATGAGTTTATGCAAATGGAAAGGAACGAGTACAAAGACACCTTGTTTGATGAGCACGGAAGGCTGACCGAAGAGGCGGTTTGATTGGGCAGCAAGAATATGTCGGACTCGATTTTCATAGGGGGAACAATTGCGTAGTTTGAGTCGATTGGCAGAACAAGCGGGATTGACGAGGTAGGCAGAGTTGGGGTAATGGTGTCGTTGTTTGAGGGCTTGAGTTTGGAGAGCAAAACAAGGCAGTTGTAGAGGCTTGGGTGAAGGCTTTTAGTTCCGTTGGCGGACAGCACGAGATTGGGCGAGTTTTTTGAGTCGTTGATTAGGTTGACAGCGGTTTGAATTTTTTTGTGGATGAGGGCGTGGAGGCCAACGAATTTAGTGAAGAGTTCGTTTCCGGTAATTGAGTTTAGCTGGCTGGACTCGACTTTGTTCTTTTTTGTGCCAAAGACGCGTTTGACTAGCGAGGCAAACAGCAGTCCGTTTGAGTTGCGGATTGCCCAGGACTTTGACTCAAGCCCGGTCAGACAAGACAGGAACGCGCGCTCAACAAAGGGGATCATGTTGCTGACAAGGTACTTGTCGTCAAACAGAACGCGCAGCATGTTGGTTGCGTGGACTTGGACAAGGTCAACATCAACGTTTTTTGGGTTTTTTGGGGGTGCGAACGGGGTGCTGGCAAAACCAAGCAGCTTGTTGACGGTTGACGGAAGCAGGCGTTCGGTGCATTCAGGGTCACAGCACAACAGGCTGAGGAGACAAAATGGCCAGCCGGCAGACCGTCTGGTAACACCGACTTTGTGCATTGATGTTATGTGGTTGAGTGTTGCTGTGGTCCAGTTGACGATTTCTTTAGTTAGCGCTGGGTCTTTGGACCTGTAGATGCGCTTGCAGACAAGTTGGAATTGCGGGTAGACCTTGGCAAACGCGCCTTTATGGCGGATCGTGATTAGCAGCGTTTGGAGACGCTTTCCAATGTCAAGTATACGCGCTGATTCCAGAAGCGCGCTGGTTCCTAAAGCCTTGGCTGTTGTCTGGTCTGTTGCGGGAACCGATGTGGAGATTGTTGCAAGTAGTTCGGAGACTTGCTTGACTAGTCTCCAGCAAAACGACGAAACCAGCTGGCTTTTGAGTCCCAGGTTTTCGGTACTGCCACGTGTGTTTTCGCCAGGCAAGTTGCCCTCAGGCGACGCGTTAACCAGCACATCAGTCACCTGGTCAATCAGCTCAAACAGCGTCGATACAAACTCGTCAATCAACACTCTCAATAAATCAACAGTCTCCAAATCGCTCTGCACCTGCTGGCTGTTCCAGCTGCTTTTTTCCACAATCAAATTGGCAACACTCAACACGCCAAGTATTGAACTGCAACTGCCGGCTTTACCGTCTGTATCCGAGGAACAAGACGCTTGTAGCAGCCCACCAGTTTTGATCTGGTCTAGCGAGGCTTTCGAGCTGTCAAGCAGCTGGCTCAATACCGAATAGACAGCGTTTCTGCTCGGCTTGTTGAGTCCACTAGTCAATGAGTTTAGGTGCAGGTTTACGCGTTTGTTGTTTTGAACGGAAATTTTGGTGAACACGTACAGCAGCGCCATTGACGCGCCGCAGTTATCCGACGACTTGAGGGTTTTGAACTTTGCCACGGATCTAGTCACGATCTCGTCAACAAATTGCGGATTCAAACGCGAGATGTCTACATGCAGCTTGTTCAGCAGCTCATATATCAAATCAACGTTCTGTGGGTACGACTCTTCAAGCAGCAAATCAACCAGAAACACAACCAAGTCTGGATTTCCAAAGTCCACACCCACTCCACCACCACCACTGCTGCTACTCCCACTTTGACCGCTGCTTTTGATGGAATCTTGCCCAGTCACACTGCAAAAGTGTGTGTGTAGCATAGTCAATATCTGCAAACCCATCTGCAAACCAACAAAACCCGACCCAACACAAACACACTCGTTTATTGCAAACCGGTACAGCTCAGCAACAAAGGTTCGGACCACACTGATGTTGGATTCAGACCCCATAGTAATTGCGTTGTGCTTGGGTTTGTACTTTTCAATGATTTTGCGGTTGTTTGCGACCAGGTTCTTGATCCGGAACAAATAGTTGCTGAGGTACTCGTTGATTCTCTGCCTGTACTCTGGCTCCGAGTCGCTGTTGTTTGAGTTTCTCAGAATCTGCATAATCAGTCTGGTTTCGGTCAGCTTGACTGGCTCCAGCACCCGGAACGAAAACGTTAGCAGCCCAAACAGCTCAGCCCTGATCCACAGATTCTTGTTGTTTGCCATGTCCATCATCATTTGGCTGATATACTCCTTTATCTCTTTGCTATTCACGCGCTTTTCTCTACGCTCGTCTGCTGCCGCTGTGATTGTATATGTTATCCCACACCCGCTACTAATCTCCTCCGTCTCCACTAGCCCCAGCTTTCTTGCTGCATACAGAACCATCACTATCGACTCTTGCTTTGCTGCTGCCGTCACCTTTTGTCTTTGCCTTCTTCCAAGTCTCGTTGGACACGTGCTTTTGCTTATCTTTTCCAGTTTTCGTTTGCCTAAACGCTGCTGGCTACCCGCAGACACCGCTATTCCACCCAGACTTTTGCCAACTCCCTCAATTACTGATTCCAAATCTACATCCAGCTCTACCTCAGGCTCTACTTCTGACTCTGACTCTGACTCTGAATCTGACTTTGAATTTGTCTCTAATTCAGACTCTGAATCCACCTCCGAGTCCGAATTGAGATCAAAATCAGAATCAGAATCAAAGTCAGAATCGGAATTGTACATATCTCCATAATCACAATCTGAGTCTGGGGCTTTGATCCACTTGTCTGAAGACTCATTGCCGAGATCCGATCCACTTTGACCATCAATTTCTCTCCGTACGCCCAACTCACCAACATCGTTGGTTTTGATTATCAACTCAATCAACCGAACAACAAACTCGCTCCGGTACTTGAACACATTGCCCAGCAAATGCAAGCTGATCATTTTCCTCAACGAAACACTGCCACCTTTGTTGTTGCTTAGCATCGCCCAGGCAAACGGAATTGCAAACACGTCAACGTCCAACGTGTTACCACCAGCCAACGTGCTTTCCTTGACCATTATGTTTATTAACGACGCTAGTTTTGGCGCCATCATTGCGTTTTGCATTCCTGCTAACGTCCGGATTACTATGTCTGGCTGTCTTCTTACGATTTGCGCTGCACCAAGTCTCTTGGCTAATGATGTTAGCAACGAGTACTTGAGCTTGTGTGTCCAGTCCATTGCTAACACTTGGTCAAGAATCTCCTGCCCAAAGTCAAACTGATCTACCAACTCGCCACTTTTGACTTTTTCCCCACCATTCTCTATATCACTCTTGTTTTCCATATTGTTCATTATCACCCCAATATCAATCAGCCCCTCAAACACCTCCTTGACCTTATGCTGCACCGACTCAAGACTATCGTCCCAGTAACTCCACAACAACGACATTAGTCTTTCGCTTTGGTTTGCAATCAGCATCTTTCCTATCAGCTTCACCACATCGAACCTCTCCATTTGGCTCTTGTTAAAGTAGCTTACTGGCAGATTTGAAAATTTTACCAAGTCGTTTTTTGTTGACGTTACCCATATCGATAACGACTCAAAAGCTACCACCTTAACTCCTACAGTGAGCTGAGGTCTTCCACACATCGACGCAATCATCCTATAGCTCACTTGCGCAACACTGGTCTGCTCATTTTCATTCTCATCCTTATCCCCATTCTCATCTAGACTCAATTCCATCTTATTTCTTGAATCCTTCTCTGTGCTTTCACTCTG
Source organism: Capniomyces stellatus (assembly GCA_001661515.1). Classification (NCBI taxonomy): domain Eukaryota; kingdom Fungi; phylum Kickxellomycota; class Harpellomycetes; order Harpellales; family Legeriomycetaceae; genus Capniomyces; species Capniomyces stellatus. The sequence continues at coordinate 593,052 of LUVW01000023.1, forward strand.
TTTTTCCATTGCTCTTTTATGTCTTGGAACCTTCAGTGGGATGTATTTGGTTTCCTCACCAAGCTTTGTAATAACCGCTCTTGCCAAGCACAGAAGCCCAATTGGCTCATTTCTGCTCTCTATCATGTCAAACAACCCAACCACCTTCTTACACTTTTCTAAGTTGCTGCTATCCTTTTCTTGCTCAATCAACCCCACCAACAACAGCCCCGCTATTTCTCTCGCCTCAATTCCCAGCCCAACATCCCCGCTCCCCAGCATTATCAGGTCGATACTCACCTTCTCTATTATCTTTATCTCAACCAGCCTCTTCTTACTGCTGCTAACCACCTTCACCTCCGTATCTACCCCAGCTCTTTCAACGGTCTCTTCAACAATCACTTCTCCAACCTTTTCCTTGCTCAGGTAACTGTTATACTCGATCGTCTTTGTCAATACATACAGTATTCCCTTTCCCGACTGTTGCCCATCAAACAGGTACTCGAATATCTCTGCCCCCGCAATCCCCCCCGCCCCTCCCTCACCACCGCCTTTAACTCCTCTCATATCTTTACTTTTGCCTTCGCGCATTTCGTTATCCATGTTTTTTAACAGTATCTTTAATGTCTCAACACTCGAAACATACTCGTTTATAAAATATGTCATCGCTTGTGATGCAAGCTCTTCCAGTACATCCCTTCCAAATGGCATTGCAAACAGCATCAGCAGCCCATTTGTCTTCACCGATACCCTTTGCTTTGAATACTCGCTTTTCATCCACTCCAAATGTCCCCTGTCCCACTCTCTTTCAACCAAACCTGCGTCCTTATTCAACCCCTTTACTCTCTTCACACTTTCGATGCTTTCCCTCCGCCTAGCTATACCCTCTTCTTCAATCTCCACCTTCATCTCCAGGTCTCCCCTTATACCATCGCTACCGCCCCCACCACTACCCCCATCAATCAAGTGGCTGTACTCTCTCTCAATATCTATCTTCATTCCTGTTTTGCTCTGTATAAACAACTCTGCATGCTTGCCCAGCTCCCTCTGTAAAATCTCTTCACTCACATTCCCCAGCTTCTTCATCAAGTTCAGCAGATTTCGCCTAACAACCGAGTCGCTGCTCTCAAAAAAGCTCTCCACAACTATACACACCGTCAGCTCAACCAAGCCCTCAAAATCCTTCAAGTTGTCTCCACTATATACATTATCCCTTTCCGGCTTACCAACGCCCTTTGTGCTCTTGCTATCCATACTTATCAACAGCTCCTCCAACTTTACCAATTCCAAGTACTGTGCTTCCCAACTCTCACCCCCCAATTTAACATACTCCATCAAACACTTTACATACTTGTCATAATCCTCCCGAAACTTGTTCTCCTCCGCAACAAACTCGTCAGTTCTCGGCTCAACACCAGGCGTCATGTACACACTGTCTGCAAAAGATTCAACCGATAACATCAGTTTGCTCCTACTGCTAACCCCGCCGTTTACTCCCGCATTCTCTGCCCTCTCTAGCTGCAAAACCTCAAGAATCCTGGCATATCCGCTCCAAACCAAAGCTGGAATCCGAATCGATTTCCCCAGGTTCTTTTTCTTGCCTTGTCGCCCCATTTACACTTTTCTTCTTCTTTCTTTTGTCACTGTCTTGCTTTTGCTTTTTTTTCAAATACCTTATTTTAAATTTCTTGTTTAAGGTCTCGAATTGTTGTCCCAATGGTTTTATAATAAATCTTATGTATATTTTATATCTATAAGCAGTCTAGTTTTTCATTAAATTCGTATGTCTAATTGTCTGTAAAAAGATCTTTTTTTGTCAGTTTACCGCTACGCTTTTCTGAGTTTGAACATAAATTCCGTTTTAACTTCTTGTTTTTGTTTTGTTTTATAGTCCGAGCTTTATCCGTTAAATTTGAAATATTTTCAACGACTATTTTTTTTTTCCTACTTCGTTTTGCATTTTACTTTTTCGATTTCAGTAGTTGGTTTTTTTTTAAATATTATACTACTGGGATTTAATTCTTTAGCTTATTGGGCACTTGAAAAACAAGTTCCTCGTTCAGCATTGCTTTTTTTTCGTACTCTTTCTACCAGCAACATCGTTTATATTTGCACATATTTTTTGTCTTTTCACGATCCACCAAATGATTTTATCGTACCGATTTTTACCTGGTCTTAATATTGGTTACTTTTTTTTTTTGTCAAGTTGCTAATTTTTCCAATTTAATTTAATTTGTAGTTACAACCAATTGGTTGCGCCCATTAATTGCTTAATCCGAATTCAATTGTTTTCAGATTTATTACGCCAATACAAATCCATATTACAACAGCCGAAACCATTTTGTTAGCACCAATACGGCTCTTAATTTTACAAAACATTATCCTACTCCATCGAATTAACCATCAACAACCCAAACTAAAAGCAAACATAACAACCGAATTTACAGCATCGAATACACTCAATAGGTTATAGCACATCTCGCCATTGTTGATTTTAATAGTGTTGTTAAAAAAAAACAAACAAATCAAAATACTATTACATTTTTATGATTTACTGCTAGCCATAAAAGGCGAGTTTGCCTAAATCACATGGACTTAGAATCCAGTGGCGCTGAGGTAGTTGTTGTAAGCCAACAAGTTGACTGTACCAGCTGGGATACCGGTGATTTTTCCGGCCTTTGCTGTGCTCATGATGATGTTTCTAAGTTCAGTAGTTGTGAGTACAGCTGAGTTCATTCCAAGAATGTAGGCGGCCAATCCTGCAAGATGTGGTGTAGCCATGCTGGTTCCTGAGGCAGTGGATGTTGCTGTGGTGCTACCAATCCAGTTGGAGAGAATTGATGATCCTGGTCCGAAAACGTCAACGCATGTTCCAAAGTTTGAGTACCATGCCATGGCATCGAGTTTATCAATGGCGCCCACGGTGATTACTTTGGCTGCTGATGCTGGAGAACTTCCACAGGCGTCGACGCTGCTGTTTCCTGCAGCTGCAAAGAAGTGGACACCGGCGTCAACTGCTGCGTTGGCTGCGTTGTTGAGAGTAGTGCTGGTTGCTCCTCCCAAACTGGCGTTGATGATTGATCTTGGTGCTCTTGTTCCAGCGTTAATAGCAGCGAGGGTTTCGTCCTTGTGTTTTTGGATGGCAAAGTTGATTCCTGAAATAATGGCAGAGTATGCTCCTGATCCTGATTTGTTGAATGCCTTGATAGCTACAATCTTGGCGCCTTTGGCAACACCCTTGGTAGTTCCTGCAGCAGTTCCTGAAACGTGTGTTCCGTGGCCGTTCAAGTCGTTGAAGACTTCAGTGGTTACGTAGTTGGCTCCGAGCACTGCACGGCCTCCAAAATCAACATGTCCAATGTTGACTCCGGTGTCAATAACATAGATTGTTGATCCAATTCCTTTGGTTGAGTTGTATTTGTAGGTCCATGGGGCTGGTCCAATTGCAACTGTGGTGGAGATTCTTTGAAGACCCCATGGTGCACTTGTTTGGACATCAGCGATGTGGGCGAGCTGATCTTTTTCAATGTAGTCAACTTCTGGAGAGTATCTGATCAAATCAACTACCTCTTTGCTGAATTTTCCTGAATAACCATAGATGGCATTCTGGTAGACATCAATGACTTTATCGTCATTTGCACCGTTCATGATGCTTCTGGCTTGGATAAAGTTGTTTACAAGGTCAATGTGCTTTTCCAAGCTGCTGCTGCTTGCTTTGAATTCCTTCTTCAACACAACAATGTATTGGTCTGGGATGACCTCAGCTGCGCTTGTTGAGATGATTGGAGCGGCATTTCTGGCATCCAAGACAGTTTGGAGTGATCCTGAAACTGAGAGTGCGAGTGTCACGTAATAAAATACTTTTGCAACGAACATTTTAATAACTTATTAATTATGTTTTTAGAATACTATCTAGAATATCTTTTAAACTGATGGTATAGTTATTCAAAAAAATTGGTTCAAAACCAGCTGTATTTATATGCTGATTTTTTAAAAGCAAAACAAGGCACTATTCTACTTTACTCTTACTTTTACTTTTAGTACTTCTTTTGTAAAAGTATTTATTGCTTTAATGCTGGTAATCCATATTATAGAAGTATGTTAATTGTAAAAAAAAGTGTTTAATAAATCTCTGCAAGTAAAAAGCTTTAGCGCCCAGCTTGTCACGCTAAAGTCATTAATAAAAGCTTTGGATGTATCATAAGGTTAGAGGCAAACAGTACAGCGTATTGTGCTATTTTAGATGTTAAGCTGATCATTTTATTGGACTTTTTTTTTTATCTTGTTCAAAGTAAAATTTGTTCATCTAAAACAAGTACAACATTCCAGTATCAAGACAAATAATATGCCTGACACAAGAGTCCTATGGTACTGCTGTTTTAATATACGAACACTTTTATACACGCTTTGTAAATTTCAGCACAGCTCTGAAAAATATACTATGCACTTTAAGGTTAACTAGTACGTTGCCACTCGTTTTTTATTATTTTTGCATTTACTAAAGTCATATATTTTGGTCATACTAACAATAAAAAATCAAGACAAGTTGAGGTAGTTAGACCTTGGATGTGGTTAGGAAAAAGTTATCTTTTATTCTGATTAAGGTATAAATACTCTGCTACTTTGGCTTTGGTTCAGTAAACACCAAATGTGACGTTATTTGAGTGTTTTTATTATACTTGGTCAAAAGGACAAGTTTGGAAAATTTGAGCAGTTTAAAGCCAATAAAGAAAAAAAGCTAAAGACTAAGCCATGTTGTTCCTGACACCTCCTATTCGAGATCTATGATTTGTAGATTTCGGAAACCATATTACAATCAAAAAAGTTCAAAAGTGGCGGGTGTTTAATTCACAAATAAGGTCAATAACGCTCAAATTTATATTTCCTCAAGTGCTGATTGATAAAAATAAAAGGTAAATTTCGCACTGATTTGTGCATTTAGTAAAAAGTACAAAATCTTGTGAACTTGTGAAATCAGTGACTAAATTCAAATCTACTACACAATTAAATTCAACAAGTGTCATGAATTGTATCCTTTTTGTTAGAACAAAATAATTATTTTTTTTTACACTTGAACACAAGCCTGGAATCAAATGATAATATCCAACTAGCTGTGCGTTCTTGAGGATTTGAAAGAAAAAAAAACAAAGCGAGAGTAAGAACAATAGGAATATTCACACTTTTTTATTTTAAAACCAAACAGAAAAGCAAGAATGTATTATTATAGCTTAAAGTAAGTTTTACAATGTCCTAGGTTCTCTGGAATCGGTTGAAGTTCTTTGGCGGCACCATGCTATAATAGCGTTAAAAGCAATCATTTATGACTGTAGTGTTGATTGCTAACGGTACTACAAAGACGGTATCAAGCAAACATTTTTTATGCTAAGTGTTGTAGTTTTATGGTCTGAAGGCTGCGAATAAGTGAGTTATGCGTTAGATTACTTGATTGTTAAAGACAAATAGCCATCATAACTTGGCTTTCACTAAATAAATAAAATATTGACAGAGTGGATATCTATATTTTTTAAAGCTAGAATAAAGCACCTTCAAACTTAGGGAAATGGACGCTGATGTGAACAATCGGTGTGAAGATATTTGGGAGCGATAATTAAACCAACTTTGAAAGCCAAGGGCAAAGGCGGAAGAGAGGGTGTGGGTATATAATTTGAAGATAATACTCTATGGACAGTGACTTTGATGTCAACAGCAGCAAAAATGACAATGATGGCAATACCAATGGTATAAAATTAGCATAGGCTTGAGACACAGCTAAAGTTAAATATGTCTATTTTTTTTGATGGATTTCAATTGGGCCTTTCAACCACATGCTTTTTAAATTTCACACCACACCACACCACAGCCAAATTTAATTACTTTTCACTTTTTTTGAAATAAATAAAGTAAAAAAGGAACGACATGGCACAGTAAAAAGAAAAAAAGATGAAAAACAAAGTACAAATCAAAGTCTGTTAGATTAAACAAAGTAGCAAAACAACAATTAGTTTTATTTAACAATAATGCCAGCAAAATGAGTTATGAACTAGTGATAGAGATAACTTTGAAAAAAAGTTAATGGTAGGTTGCCCCGCTTCAATAAAGATGGGCAGGGAATCTTATGTTCAAAATGGTCAGATGGTATAGTTAAAGTAAACAGGGCAAGGATCCTCTATTTTTTATTTATTCCTTAATAATAAAATATACACTGAAGAAACAGATAGCAATAAAAAGCTGGAGAGGAGGGGGGGGGATCAGAACTAAGTAAATTTAGCTTTGAAATTATAAAGGCACAAAGGGCTCATGGCAACTGATCAGAGATGTTTGTGGCTAGAGATGACAAAACAACTTGAGTGTTAAATTATATTTATCGATTGAACCAGTAATCAGATTAGACTAGATTATATCTGTAATACATTAAGAACCAATCTGTCAAGAAAAGTGTCAGCTATATTGTTTGATCAGCACCCCGTTTTTTTTAGCACATGGATTGGCCACTTTTTTTTTGAAAGAAAATAACGCTGTAGAATCATTCAAAGTATTACTAATGATATGACATAGTTTGCTTTGAACCAAAGTATAAAATGAAAGGTAAACGAAACATTGTGAATACTTGTCGAGGGTGAGAGAAAGATGGTAAAAAAATAAATCAGCCCATTTAGTTAGAAGTTTGTCTATAAGATTGGTATTGATTTTATAAGATTGGTATTAGTTTTATAAGATTGGTATTAGTTTTATAAGACTGGTATTGTATTAAGATAATGGTAAAAAGTGGAATAACCACCAATAAAGTGGTTTATGCACTTGAGCTAGCGTGTCAGGGTGCGTGTAAAACAATGATTTGGACAACTATACAAATCAAGGAGAGGAGATTATTCTTGCATCTGCCTTGGTGTATAACGTTTGAGATCACAAGAAACCAACAGATTCACGAGAGATTCAAGATATTACCAGTAATGTGCGCGATTGGTTTTAGAGTCAAAAGACCAAATATGTACATTGTGATATAAAGTAGAGAAAATCAATCCTTTGAGTTGCTTGACAAAAGCAGCATTTGGTGTTTACAGTTTAGACAAAAAAAAAGGTGGATATGAGTTTAATAAAAAAGAAAAAGAGTGTACTTGTGTATTTATAATTGGGGGGGGGGGGG
>LUVW01000023.1:600185-634501 GCA_001661515.1 Capniomyces stellatus
GGGGGGGGGGGGTGTTTCCATGAGTAGAACTCTTAAAGTGACGTTGAAATATTGAACAGCATCAAGTTAAAGGCATTGGCGATGCGGTATTTGAACTTTGAGTGGGATTTGTGGATTTTTTTTTAAAATTAGTTTAGATTTTGGATGGTTAATGGAGAAAATGAGGACCGGGGGTTGTTGACTTGGTCTGATGGTATCCGGTGTTTGTAAGATGTTTCATGTACAGAGTTTATGGTTGAGTTTAGGAATGTATGTTGGTGAGTAAAAAAAATGTATCAGCAAATTGGTTTGTTCTAATAGGGGGAGGATGTTTTGATTGTAGAAAAGATCAGGAAAAGGAATTTTTTGGGTTAATGAAATAAGCGATTTGATTTAATTTATAGTTTTTTTTTAGGTTTTAGAATTATGGGATTTTAGTTTGAGATTTGCGGATTATTGAAATAGATTCAAGAATAACTTGGTTACTAAAAAAAAAAAGAGATAAAATGGATTGGTGATTTCTAATGTTTTTTTTTTAATTATCTTTTTTCTTTTTTTTTAGTTGCTGGTAGTGATAGATATTAGTGTAAGAAGAAAAATATGAATTTGTATAGACTGAAGACAGTAATGGGTAGAGCGAGCGTGGAAGGAGTAGGAAGGAGTAGTATGTGGGGATGGAGTGGTTTAGTGCGGGTTAACAGGGGATTCGTAACGGGGAGCGAAATGTTTGGAGACATAAGAGTGGATAGCAAAGAGCTGGGCAAAGGAGTAGGATTGGGAGTGGAAAGAAAGATGTTGACGGCAAGAAAGATAATGGGAGAGAGGTTTGCGAGTTCAGAGGTAGGAATTGGGATGGAAAAGGTAAAAGAAAAGGGGCCTTTGGAATTAGAGATTGAAAGAAAGATAACAAAGGAGTTTTCACCGGTATTGTTGAGGGTGCAAAACGATTCAATGAAGCATTCGCATCACGTGGCGATGAAAAGTATGGATTTGGGGGGGTTGGCAGAGGCGGAAATAGAGTTTTTAGAGAAGTTTCGGTCACAGATAAAAGAAACGCATTTTAAAGTGTTGGTAGTTTCTGAGCAGTTTGAGGGGGTTGGGTTGGTTGCGAGACAGCGTAGAGTTTACTCGTTGTTTGAGCGGGAGATGCAGACTACAGGATTGCTGCATTCTTTAGGGTTGAGCACAAAAAGCGTCAGTGAGTACGAAATTGAAAAAAGTAGTGGGAGAAGAAGAAAGTAAACGTGGTGAAAGAGAGATCAGTGTTGGCGGGGGGTATATAGATGTGCATTTAAATCTTTATCTATTCTTAGTCTGCGTTTAGTTGCATGTTTGCAATAGTATAATTTGGAATTTTGCAATAGAGATGGTTTATGGAATAATAATAATAATGTATTATTTTGTTTTTTTTTGTTTTTGTTTTTTTTCATTAATGTGGTATACTTGCAACGGTATCAACATAACATGGAATGTCAAGAATAACAATGTAATTTGCGATATTTCAATAGTAATAAAATAAAAGTACAATAAAAAGAAAAAGAAAAAGGAAAGGGATGGTAGAAGAACAACTAAAATATACAAGAGTAATGGATGGGACAGAAAAGAGTTAAAGAGAATAATTCGACTGTGTATAGGTGACTAGATCACAAAGGCCCAAAAACAAACTGTGGTCAACATGATAAAACCTGCGTGAATACTCGTCAAGCAAGACACGTTCAATGTGGACAACCAGCCTTCCCAGTTGCGGTTCAATTCTATCAACAACACAGTCTTTCCAAACCAACCCAGCACAGTACAGTTTGAGCCCATCATCAACCCCAACAGGCTCAACATTACCAGCAACAATCGCCGGATCAAGTATCGCAGACTTGGGTATTCCACCCAACAACAAGGCAAACAAACTGTTCCAGATATCAACATGCCAGTACCGCCTAAACTTCAAATCAACCAGATTTCCGTTAACCAGATTCACTGGCCTAAACCGAGCTGCAAACATGTCATCTTGACTACTATTTTCTCCGTCTGGACTCCCGGCCCGCTGCGGCAGCTTTGCCAGATTTAGCGGGGTCTTGAATAGCATTAGATGGGCAATTCTGGCTACGCCTAGCCAGTCGGCCTGGGGACACCAGACTGGAATGTCGCCGTTTTCTATTGGGTCGCAAATTGGTGTACTGGACTCGTTCGCTTTTGAACTGCTTACACCAGTGGTTGCTGAAATCGGCTTTGACCTTAGCAGCTGGTCTGAGCTGAAATGCGTCCAGTCGACAGACCTACCAAAGTCAATCAGCTTCACCAACGACCTCCACCCACCACCACCACTTCCGCCTCTACTTCCGCCTCTACTTCCACCTCTACTTCCACCTCCTTGATCCTGACTTTCAGCCTCGGATTGGTCCTGGGAATTTAGATCTGGTGCTGAGAGAACCTGCATAAACAGCTGGTTAAGTTGGTCGCGGTTTCTCGGGGCTGTGTGGCAGTAAACGGAATTGTGTATGTTGAGCATAAAGTTTTCACACTTGACGTCAGCATGTACAATTCCCAAACTATGGAGTGCTAGGATCGATTTGATCACGTGGCAGACCAGAAGCAACACGACTGGCTCGTACAGCTCAGCCGAGTTGGGCCCCAAGTCAGCGGATTGGACGGGGTTTGTTAGGGTGGTTGTTGGGGTGGTCATGATGTTGATCGCATCTAATAGCGAGCCGTTCAGCATCATTGGAATTTCCATGATTGTGATGTCGCAGAACTCGTAAAATATACTGGGCACAATAATGGTATCGTGACCAAACCCCACGTCAAACAGTGAGGTAGACAGTCTGTGGCTTTGGACATTTCTGGCAGCAAATTCAGATATCCGCAGTTCAATTGCTTTTAGAATGTAGATTTCCCAAACATTAACGATTTTTTCCACTTTTAGGGCTACTTTGGCAGCCAATGATTTTCCCCCGCCACTGCTTCCCAGTTCCCCATCAGCACTGGGGGTATTGAGCACTGTAGCGTAGTAAATCTTTGAGTTTCCGCCCTCGCCAACCAAATCATGTACCAAGTACCTTGTCAGCCCAACAACCTCGTTCCCCAACACCAAGCCAAACCCGTGACGACCTGGACTGCCTACATCCAGCCCTGAGACGCCTAGAACTGCGGGTCTTGTTTTATTTCTTGCATAGTTGGTCTGACTGTTTCTGCTAATTATCAGGTTGTGCACTTCAAGAATCCTCGGTATTCCTTGCTCTTCGTGGCAGTCTCTGAACCCAACCGACTCTTCAATTCCTTTTGGCAATCCATCAAGAATCCCCTCGCAAACTACCTTTGCTAATGGCCAAAACGGTTCGTACAGGTTCTCGTTTCCCTTCATTTTACCAATAACAAACCCCTGAATCTCCTCGTACGAATCAACATGTCCATTTCCGTGCTCATTCCGGATATTTGGTTCAGATTCGTTTTTTTCTCTTTTTTGATTTTCTTGGTTTTCTTGATTTTCTTGATTTTCTTGATTTTCTTGATTTTCGCTGCTGTTTTGGTTGTTCAAACTGAATTCCTGCTTGATAAATTCCAGCTGTGACTCAATTCCCAAAACTTCTTCATCACTGTCACTATCACTATCCTTGCTACTATCCGAATCAGAATCGGAATCAGAGTCCAATCCGTTATTGTCACCATTATTGCTGTTGTTGTTGATGGCTTGGCTAAAACTACCGACCTTATATCCATTCATACCAACACTGTCTAAATCATCATTGTTATTCGGTTTGTTTTTAAACTGGCTTGGAAAGTTTGGTGTTACTGGGTAGAAAACCCCTTGACTTGGCTGAGTGCTATTGGTGTTTTCACCAACATTTTCACCAACATTTTCACCGTTATTATTTCCATTACCATTATTATTATTGTTGATATTGTTGATATTAATTGCGTTTCTGTTCGAGTTGACACTTGTTGGAAAGTCTGAGAATGTTTGATTGGTCAATCCGGCGTTCATAATAGTCGATGTTGTAAATCCAAAATTTGGATCCAACCCATCAGCATCAACAAATCCCATTGTCGAGTTGTGTGTCATTGAAAATATTGTTTGCGCTCCTGTCATCGTATTTATTCCACTGTTGGTTGAATTCAGCCTGTCAAAATCAAATCTCCCATCTGCAAAATCTCCTCCCACACTCCCAACATTGTTATTATTATTATTATTATTGCCATTGCCATTGCTGTTGTTGTTGTTGTTGTTGTTTTCTTGACCTCCATTTTGATAATTTAAATCAAAATCACTAGACAAGTTGTTTGGATGTACTTGTTTAACCCCTAAAGGCAGTCTAATACTACTAAACGCAATCTCGGTTTTCAGCTCGCCTTTGTCACTTTTTATACTATTTTCATCATTATCACCATTATTATCTTCATTATTATTCTCGTTTCTATTCTCATTATCATTCTCATTGTTACTTTCCATATTGTAAAAGTCCAGTTTCTGCTGGTCAAGTTTAAACTCTGGATTGTTTCTAAGTTCAACAGCCCGTTTCTCAGCTGGTGTTAAGCCCAGCATTGCGTCTTTTAACTTTTCGTTTGGAACTATTGGTCCCATTGTAAACTGGTAATCTTCCATTTGGTAGTCTATTTTGTTTGTCGAGTTGTTTGTGTCAAATGAGGAAAACTGGCTTGTTTCATTTACATTCTCGTTGTTTTCTCCATTAAATATCATATTTCCACCTTCATTTCCTCTTTTATCTCCATTTTGACTCTCATTTTCTCCTTTACTTGTATTCTCACTGCCCATCCTGCTTTTATTGTCATTGTCATTTCCGCTGTTTTTGCTGTTCCTGTTTCTGCTGCTGCTACTAGTCTCTCTATAGACATCTTCATCGCTACCAGTATCCTGCCACAAGTTTAGAATTTGTCTGTTTGCCTGTTTTGTATGTATTGTGGGCGAGTCCTCTCTCACCTTTTGTGGATTTGGCAATTCTTGGTACATTGAACTGTCGTTTCTATCTTCAATTGGTCTAATAAAATCCATTCTTTCTACTGGCTGATCCTCCGTTTTGTTCTTGGTTGCTATTGGATTTGCATGCAGATTCCTGTTGAACAGGTACTTTGGGTTTCTGCTCATCGCCTCTTCAATTGACAATTCGTGTGTCCTGCTGTTTTTGATTGTTATTGGCTCATCCAACCCATACTTGAAACACAGTCTTGTATCCATAAACATCACTTCTTGCCTCCCATTACTGTTTTTGGCTTTGTTTTCGCCTTTTTCTTCCTTTCCATCTCTGCGCTTTTTACTCGCTTCTAAACTCAAACCTGTTCCATCACCCTTTCCATCTGTACTTTTAGTTCCTGCAATTCCAACTACATTATCTGACTTGTCTACACTCTCGTCCTCCTAACAGCCAACAAACAAAGCACGGGTTACAACCACTTTTATCGAACGAGTAAACAACTATGGCCATGGCTCTTAAACAGGATACTATTGGTTTATATTCAAAATATTGCCTTTCCAGTTCCTATTCTTTATATAATAATAATAGTAAAACCCAATTTTTACCTCTACAAAAACCCTAAATTCCCGTTTTTTGGCCCTCAATCCTCCTCCCCCACCCAAACCCAAACCTAAACCCAAGCCTGGCCCTACACCATGTCCCGATCCCAGCCCAAGAACCTGGCCAGTACTGTGCTGGTTACCGGTATTTGTCGTTAAAGTGCTGGATTGTTCAATTCTCTGACCCTTCCATTGCATGGCTTCTCTTATATTTTCTTTTCTCCTGCTTTTATCGGTTCCCAACTCGGTCCAAATTCCACTCGAGTTTTTGTCGTTGTGGTTCAAGGCTGCAGAGTTGTTCAGGAATCCTGGTGTATTAGTGTTATTGCCGGTTGTCAGGCTGCTGAACTTTAATGAATCAGTTGGGGTTGAAACCGAGTCTGAAAACACTTTGATCTTTACATTATTATTTTGATTGGTGGTTTGTTGTTGTTGTTGTATTGCAAGAAGGTTTCTTGGGAGTGAATTGGCTTGTACTGAATGGATTATCGGATCATCTGGATTGATTTTAACTCCCAGGATTTTCCGGTTAGACGGTACGGCTGGGTGTTGAGATGAGCCTGCAATGTTGCTATTCAAAAGCACCCTTTTTGATGCTGAGCTGCCAGCTATGGCTGTGGCTGTGGCTGTGGCTGTGGCTGTGAAGGTTTGAGTAGTTGGTTTTGTGGTTTTTTGGTCGAATTCTCCATTGTTTAGCTGATGTTTTGTTGTTGCAACAAGTCGTTTTTGGAAAGCTAGATATTTCTTTTTTAATCGTTCAAGTGGTTCGGCTTTTCGTTGGATTCCAATCAAAAATATTTCGTCAGCTTTACCCATTCTAATATAAATTGAATTGAATTGAATTTATTTTACAGCTTGCAAAATTCAGCAATGGTAATGATACGACTATTCTATTGGTGAAACTTACTGCTCAACAGACTCGTAGTACCGGGCAAACTCTTCATAAAACAGCGCCAATAGTTCACCGATCCTGTTTTCAAAGATATAAATGAAGACAAACTCTTGGGACTGCCGAATGTATTCAATGTACCACAGCCAGATTTTCAAGTACCGGACATCGTTTCTGTACTGCTCCTTGTTTAGGAATTTGTGGATCGATTGTTCAAGCAACTTGATTAATTTGGCGTCACCAACACCCAAAATATTCGTTTCGATCGAGAACTGCATATACTGAAAGTAAATATTTAATGGATCAAGTTCCTCTTCGAAATCCAAACTACTAATCTCTGTAATGTAACGTTGCCTCTGCTGCTCAACCGAACTCTGTTCAAGGGCTCGATTCGCTCTATTTCCTTCTCTTTCCTCCATATTCAAACTCAGTGAACCCTTTCCTTGTTCTGTGTTTCTGCTGTTTGGATCAGCACCTCTCAAGTCTCTTTCATCACTGTTGTTGTTGTTGCTGTTGTTGCTTCCTCTTGGATCTGTAAGCAGATCTGTCAGTATCTTCGCTGATCTGCCTCTTCTCGAAGGCTGGATGTTTTCTTTGTGAAGCTCAATTGTGGTAATATCAGTTATATCTTGCTGATCCCCATCCATCGCTCATCCATTTACCAACTGTGTAAATCTATACGAACAGTGTATATTGACCTACCTCTTTTAAACTTTGTGCTTTGAACTTGCTTGTTTTTTGTTTTGTTTTGTTTTGTTTTGTTTTGAATCCTTTCTTCGCTGTCTTTTCTTTTCTTTTTCTTTCTAGAGTAAACTAGTATTTGAAGTAACCTTTGTACAGAGTTCAAACTTGAGAGAGTGTATTGTTGAGTGGATTTACTCGAGGATTAAGTTGCTAGAGTTCAAAAACAAAGTTGATTACTTTAAACATCAATATTGTTTTTTATTTTCTTTTGTGTATGATTAGTAAAGCTTGATTAAAGGACTCGAATGTTAAAACTTTATTGACAAGTTTGGGATTCTATTCGCTGGATTTATTTACATTATTTGATTTTTTTTTTAAATCAGTATAGTTGGCAACCTTCAAACTAAAATGTAGTAATAAACAATAACGGGACTTTTTTTTAAAATAAAAAAAAACACACCAATGTATTTCGAGTATGTTTAGATCGGGGGGGAGTGATTATGGTTAGGAATATAATATGGATAATAACACTTTTAATTACAAGAAAGAAGCAAATAAAATAATAATAATAAAAAAAAAACAAAAGCAAAATGTAAATCGGAATAAATGAATGCATAAACAATTTTATGACTGTTTGGTTGGTGGCTTAATCGTTCTACCATTGCTCGAGCTTCTGCTCAACACCACCCGCTTAGACTTTGAATGGTCTTGGTCAAACTTTTCAAACACGGCAGCCGGCAGTTTACTTGGCTTATTCGTATTCCTGACTTCCTTAAACCCCAACGCTCCTCCACTCGACATGTGAAACTGGTTCAGAGCTGAAATTGGAACTGGAATTGGAGCTTGAATCTCTGATTCAGTATCTTCAAAACGATCATTTCCGCAATCAGCAGTTTCAGTTTGGTCAGTATTTGTCCTTTTGTTGGTGTTCTCGTGATCAGATTCAGACATTTCGATATCTGACAGTTTTCTTTTCGCCAAGCCAGAACTACCAAGGTGATCGAGCCCAGGCTCATCGTCTCTGCAGCTATTTGGAATTGGACCATTGGACACGGGTGGCTGCTTGTAAGCCGAAAAGTCCGAGTTGGCTGGAGTGTATGTAAAGACAGGTTTCTCAACAAGAGTAGTACACCAACCAACATCCTCATCGCCAAAGTCAACATCAATACCAATATCGGTATCAGAACCCTCAGACTCAAGCCCAGACCCAGACCCAGACTCAACACGATTATCGCTCTGACTGCTTGATTTACCAGTCATCTGGTCAAGTCTCGACTTTATCACGTGATCAGACTCGGCTCTAACCCAACTGAACACAACCTTTTCTGGGGAATCTGGCTTCAAAGTACCGAGTCCTTCAACCAGCAATCTCGACTTTCCAGCAGCACCATCAGTAAATTCTCTGGTATTTCTGCCTGCGTCTCTGATGCGGCCTAACCCACTATCGACAACACTGGCCATTCGCTCTTCAAATTCAGAGTAGCCACTGCCAATCTGACTGACTTCACCAGCTAGCTTGCTCTTCTCCACCTCCACCGCCAGGTTCCGGAGTGTGTTGTGGTGGTCTGTGGTTGTTGCTTTGAACTCAATAAGCTTGCTATTCTGCTCAGACTCTAAATGGCCAATACTGGAACTGACCAGACTCTGCATCGTCTCCAGGCCAATCTGGTCGATTTCTGCGTAGATTTCCTGACCAATAGCCACATTTGATTCAGCCAGCTTGTGCGCTAATTCAGCTGTAGAGGCAACTAGCCTGTCTGCGCTGTCAACTGCCACGCCCATTTTGACCTGGTTGCTCTTTTCGTTCGAGTTTCCTATTTCTACAGTAGCTGAACAAATCCCGCTGAGCCTCGAAACCAGCTCCAGAGCATCCTGGTCAGTCTCGGTGTTCCTGGCCGCCATCTGCTGGTTTTCAGACTCAACAGAATCAATCAGTTTGCTCCAGCTTTGACTGTGTTCGTGCAGGCTGGCCTCAAACCTTTTCTGCAGGTCCTGCACCAGCGCCTCGTTTTCTCTCTTGATTCTCTGCATCACTTGGTCCCGATCGTCTCTCAATCTCTGCACCTGCTTGTTCAACACACCATTCTGCCAGTCTTTGTTGCTGCTTATCTGCCCGCCCAACTGGTCCAAACTCTTCTTGTGCTCCATCAGCAGGTCGTAAGTCTGCGAAAAGTACTCTCTCGTCTGCCTATTAACCTCCTCAAACGCCTGCACCGACTCGTTTCTGCCCAGAAAAACTGCCTTGCTCAGCCCGTCTAGCCCTAGCATGGTCTCTGTCTTCATTACTTCTGTTTTGTGTTCCACTGCGCTCTTCATGACCACATACTTTTCTTTGAACTCGGCCATCGTCTGCTCAATCTTCTGCTTCTCCAGCCTCACCATTGCCCTCACCTGTTCTGCCTCAGCCTCTGCTGTGCCCTTAAACTTGTTCACAATTCCATCAAACCGCGCCTCAAATTCCTGTCCCAAAACCGCCCCCATTCTTCCCCTAAACTCCCCAACCACCGCCCCAAACTTCCTCAGGAGTTCCCCAGGCTCCGTCCCCAGCTCCTCGATTACCTGCCTTGTTTGCCCTTCAATTCTCTCCCTGTACCCCATCAGGTCCCTATACCTGCTCTCCTCCAGGTCCCGGGCCTTATCTATCCGCTCGTACAGCCTCGCCATCTCCCTGCCGCTCGAGTCAACCAGCCCGGCCACGCTCTCCACAGTTTCCGCCAGCCTCTGCTCACTCACTCTGTGTGCGTTTCCAATCGCTTTCTGCTGCCTCACCAGACTCTGTGTGTCTTTCAGCCTCCTTGCCACAGCCTCTATTTTCCGCTGCTTTCTCTTGATCTCCTCCATGTTGCTTATCTCTGCCTCCTCGAGCTCCTTGACCCTTGCCACCAGACGCTGTGCCTCCTCGTGCACCGTTCTCAGCTCGCTCTCCCGCATCTCTACCCGCTTCTTCCACTCGTCAGCCTGGTTGTTCTTGTACTCGGCCAAGTCCGTCAGCTCTCGGTACCGCTCAGGCGACACAAATATCCCGTTCTTCATATGCGACGTTGACAAGTCGCTCTGCAGCCTCTCGATCTGTGCCTGCAGCTCTGCCACCAGCACCGTCCGTGTCACCTTCTTATTCGCCTCTGGTCGGTTTCTGATGCTTTTGGCTCTGTTTGCATAGTCCAGAGTTGATAATGTCTCGTCTGTTGCTGTCTTTGACGGGCTAATCGTTGCTATTAAACACGTCCGCGTTCTCCCCCCCAAAGAATCCTTCAGCAGCCGCGTCAACTTGCTCTCTCGATACGGCACGTGCTGCAGCTTATCCACCAGCGAGTTTATCACCCTCCCCAGCGTCAACAACGACTGGTTTATCATCCCTGCCTCCCGCGCTCTTCTCAGCTCTGCCCCGCTTCTGCCTATATTCTCACTCCCCGCTAAATCCACCAAATTCAGCTTTCCTATCTTTATCAAATCATCTCCATTCTTATCCACCGCCTTTTCCTTTGTATGCACCGTCACCATAAATATCGAATGCGATCTTGACGACTTTTCATTGCACCGCGTTGCCCCAACCTGCCTCCTCTGCGATCCAATCTCTAGCATCTTTATTGCATCCTTCGCACTCCTCACCAGTATCTCCTCCAGCCCCTGGATTATCACTCCTCCCTTCCCCACTCCATCGTCATATATCTTCAGATTGCTTCCCGCTCCACTCCCCCCGCTTCCTCCCTCCTCGCCATCATTCGACACCAGCAAATCTCTCAGGTCCTCGTTGTACAGCTCCAAGTGCGATACCCGCACACTGTATTCTGTCAACGACTTGTCCAGCAGGTAAAACATCCTTTGCAGTATTCTTGGTATTATTCCTGCCTCCGCCGACATACCCTCCAGCACCAGCCTATCAGGATCAAACCCTCTTTCAACCCCCATCCCTCGACCTCCCACCCCTTTCCTACTTACCCCCGCTACTTCCCTCCCCTGCCCCGCCATGTCTCCCTCCATAGTATATGTCTTTCCCGTCCCCGTTTGCCCATAAGCAAATATCGTACAGTTAAAGCCCTGCAACACCTCCTTAAGTATCGGCATTGCCACCTCTCTGTACACCGTTTCTTGATCCGCTTCTGGCCCAAACACCTTGTCGAAATGATAACTTCGGTTTAGCCCATTTCCCTTAAACACAACGTCCTTCCCCACGATCATTGGCACCTCGATAACACTCGTTGCCTTTTCCTTCTTTTCTTTCTCTGATATCCCTCTACATTTACAATTAATTTATCTTATATTTACATTTATTTTATATTTACTTTATTCACTTCTACCATTCCTAATTTACACTATTATTCAGCCTAAATACTATACTGCAATACTGCTCTCTTGTATCTGGCTTTATCTGTTTTTAATCTCTTTGCTCTCCCTACCTGCATCGCACTACCACCTGGATGTTTATTTCTTTTTCCGAATTCCCATTGCCGTTATTCCCATTTCCCCCATTCGATGCTGAACTATTTCCTGCTGGACCTGTCAAATTCGGCACCTTGTTTGTTTGTTCCCGATTTGCCCCAGCGTTCGACATTTTATCTACACTTTGCTCGCTCTTGCTTATTTTCTCCTTTTTTCTTCTTTTCCTTTCTTATTTCAAGCTCGTTTTTATTTTAAAGCCACGCCCTGTGTCTTGCTCCGAAATATTGCTAACTAACAGATGCAACTTTTACGATTCTTCTGTCTTTTAATTACCGCTTTCTTGTATTTATTTATTTTTTTTTCGTTCCAATATAGTTTAAATCTTGTTCTTGGATTTAAAAACTTTACTTTTATTTTCTTTGTTTTCTTTTTTTGTTTACTTTTCCTTTTCCAGTTGTTTACTTTTCTTTTTCCAGTTGTTTACTTTTTTGCTTTTCCCTACAATTCATTGATTACTTTTCGAGAATACTTCTTTTTACTTGTTTCTTTTTCAAATCCTTGCCTTCACCTTCTTTTCAATTATCTCTATTTATTTTCACCAATTCTGACCAATCAACATACATTGTATTACGACCATTCAATTCAGGCCTTTGTCATTGTTTAATTATCTTGTCAAGTGGCGTTTGGAAACCACAAAACTCTGCTTTTTGAAAGCTTGACTTTCACTTTTACTTCCAACATCATTACTTCTTTAGCCTTTTACACCAGTTCCCCCTTTTATATTTTTTTTGGTTATAATTTAAACTCGCTGTATCAAAGCATTTTGCTCTTGAAGCCCGCACCAGACCAGTTTAAACCAGCCAAAAATTTGCTTTGTGAATATCCCAACCAAAAAAAGAAACCCATCTCTCTCTATAAACAGAATCCTCATCCTTGACTTTTACTTTTGCTAGAAGTTCTTAAAAGCTCACTCTACCTCGCCTTTGTTTTTACTTTTCCTAGTGCTGGTGGTATTGCTACAGCTATTTCTTGCTTTGCTCACACTCTATTATCAAATATTCGATTATTTTTAAGCGTTTCATATTTTGAAATTGCAATTTTTTTCTTCTGTTGAATTAAAAAAAGTGATTCTTTTTTTTTTTAACTCGATAAATAAAAGGAATCACAGCATTTATGACTTTTTAGCCAAATAGCTTTAATTTCACCTGACTTTAATCAACCTGTTTAACGTTTATTCAAGTTTCCTTGGTTTCCAATTTTCAAATGCTAATTATGGCCAATTTAAGGGGATGCGGCATGATTAAGCTCAAGCCAATTCAGCTTGGCCAATTTATTCACCTGTCTGCAACGAATAAAATCACTGCTTTTGGTTTCAATTTCACGTTTTTGCAGGGATTTCATATCTTACAGATTTGAAATATAATAGTTTATGCCGAATTAAACCACTTGATTCTTTGAATCTGAAAGTCGAATCTACAACACTCAAGTTTAACAGCCCAGTTCAATTTACAAACTTTATTTCTTCTCGACTTTCCTATCTAAATTATATAAAACAAGCTTGCAAAATCCAGCCTTGTTATTGCAACCAAAGTCTCCTGTACAATTTATATTAGCGACTAAATTTTATATTGCTTTATCACCCTTTGAAATAAAAACTATTTGTTTCACCCCCTTTTCATTCTACACCATCCATCAAACCGTTAACAGGTTTGGTCTTACTTTTATTTAACAAATTTAAATTCAATTCGGCGAATCTAACTGTCAATCATGGAACACTCTGTCGTGAAACCGTTGGTCGGTGGGTTGGGACTGGTTTTAAACAGCAGCCAAGTCAATATATACATCAAACTTCTGGCTTCCACCGCTGGCAGAGACAAGCTCTTTCGATTTATCCAGTACTACTCGCGCTTTATGGTTCACCGGTTGAAATCTGGAAATAGCGATGCAGAGAAAATCAAAATATTCATGAATCTACAAACCACACTGGGCCAAGTCAGAAGAGGTAAATTGTTCTTACTATTAGCAATAGCAATTGTCTTGAAACCCGCGCTCGACAAATCCGCGCTTGTTCCGTCTAAAGCTATATTTCCGTTCACAGATTTTTATGAGTTTCATTTATTATACATTATCTAAACAATGCTGCGTTCTGTGTAATTAGCCTTAAGATTAGGGAATTTTGTCGGTAGCTTTAAAATGGCCTACAATACCCTACTGCAGTCCGGCGACTTAATCCCAAAACTGCTTTCTGGTTCCAGTAAAATCTCAAGCGGACTATACTTAATTCTCGACGCCATGATATGGGTAAGCTAAACAGCACACATATTGACCAAAACTCAACTCTTTCTTTTCAACTTGAACTTGCCCACACACGTGTGCGCACATATGCTCAAATATGCTCAAATATGCACTTATCTGCATTCAGATGTAAATGTAAAACGCTAACACAACGCTATTGTTTGTGTCATTATAGTTAAATGGTATTGGCATTCTGAAACTGAAAGACTTGCCAAATTGCAATCGACTTTCAAACAAATTCTGGGCAACCGCTATTGCGCTTAGTCTGACCAACTCGCTATACTGCGTGTACGGTATCAACATGAGAACAAACTTGCTATCCAAGTCACTCATCAAGTCTGAAAAGGGCCAAAGCGTTGATGTTGAATCTGAAAAGGAGATGGCTGCCTTGGTAGCTAAAAAGAGAGGATTCAAAGCACAGATTCTCTTGGACTCCTTGGACTTTGTAATTCCGCTCGGGTCTTTGGGTATTATTAAAGCTAGCGATGGTTTGCTTGGAGCAGCTGGTACAGCAACATCTCTGCTTGGTCTAAAAAATATATTGAGTACGCTCAATTAACTAATGCCAAAAACCACTGACCGGACCGCCCGCAGTATCTCTACACTTTTTTAATTTATACTTTATACTTTTTGTTTTCTCTCTTTATTGGTATTGCTGCTTGAAATTCAATATATTTATCAGCAACAACTTAGCACAATAAACCTAGGCTCAGAAATAAACTATCTCATATATTTAGTTAATCAATGTTCCTACCATCTTAATTAGACCTGGCAACATCCAACCCGGGCTATATTCTTTAATTTCCACCAACTATGACTTTATTTGTTTAATCGATATATTGGGCAAGTAAAATTAAAAAACACAACTACAAAAAAAAAGACTATAAAACCACCCCCCGTCAACAATAGCCCGAGATATTAGGCTGTTTCATCCAGCCAGAAACTGTCGACAACGTTGTAGAGTTTGCCACTTTTACCGTCTCTACACCACCCAACTCTGCATGACGACCAGCCATTGATGTTGGCTTTAGCGGCCTTAACCTTGATGTCCTTGGAGCAGTTTATACAATCGGCGTCAATCAGTATGGTCCCGGAAGCCCTGTTATTTCTTACCAAGCCCAGACTTTCAGCTGTCCACCCTGTCTTTTCCAAATCGTCGATGGAATAGACTGTTGCTTTACGACTGTTGTATTTTGGCACTTTCTTGTACGCTGGTATTTCAACTTCAACCTGTTTTACTCTAAGCCGACCATCCACTTGTCCTTCGGGGACAAAACCAATCATTTTGAATTTGCTTCGTGCGCTCACGGAGCAGGCTATACTGACCAAAGTGATTAAGACTGATGTGATCTTCATTTTATTTAATTTGCTGCGCTTTGGGTTCTGTTTTGGGTTGGATTGAACTGGACCGATCTGATTATTTTCGGTATATAACTCCTGTTTCCTTGGAAAATGGTATTTTTGTTGAATTTTAAAATAAATTAAGATGAAAAGTTGAAGGCTCTTGAAGACTATTTATACAATCTTTTTTAAAATTTTTTTTAAATCCTTGATCTATAAACCATTTGAGCTTTACAAAATATCTTGATAAAAATGCTATACTGTGTATATTATGTGGTTGAGGCAATTATCTGACGTTCTTCTGTTTTTTAAGTTTATAATAAACTATAAATAAATAGCTGGAAACTTTGGCAATAAAAAAAAAAAAAAGCTGAAAAATTATAGATGATACAAACTTTACAAAAAACTATATTTATACAGCCTATCAAACAAAAATCAAAAAGCTTATTTATATTACATAACATTTAATTTCTTTTCTCGACAAATAACTATTATTAGACTATATTTAAAGTAAATTATTTATTTATTACAAACCACTCTCATCCTTTAGCGTTAGCTGTTACATAATTTGCGTTTTATTGAAACAAAAAAACAACATTCGAGTGAAATTAACTTTAATTTTATTATAATGTCCGATAGTGAGCAAATTAAATGCAGAGTTTGGCTACTTTTGTGAGTTTATGTTTTGTAAATTCAAAATGGAAAACACTTGAACTCAAAAAACGTCGTATTTTTAGTGTTCTCTGTAATGAAATCTAGAGTAATTTGATTTCACAAGCATCGTTTGTACACACTACTTTTTCCAAACCTTATGTAATTGTAGATCATATAGAGGCTGGTTCTATAGATATGCTCTTAGAATTAAGCCAGACTGAGGCCCACAGTTGCGTAATAGCAATCAATTACCTCAGTCAACAATTGACTATAATTGTCAACATGACAAATCGTTCATTTTACTCCCGTCCAGACATTCTCGATTTAATTTATTCTCAGTTACAGGGTGTCAAAGATAACTTGGTAAACGACACCACACTAACAATGGAAACTAGATGTGTAAGATACAGGATCAACACACTTGAAGCGAGTAGAAAGTGCTCCATGTATTTCAGTCAAAAAAATATATATACTCAAAGCTAAAGTGGACTGCAAAGCTAAATTAAAAGTGGTGGTGACAAGCCAAATGCAGAAATCGCATGTACAAATATAAAGTATAAAATATAAAATATGTGGTTTTTGAATGGCCTGCAACTAGCCAGTCATGTCCCTTTTGCGGCCTCGCATTTGAACTATTCAATAATAGAAATAACAATATTAATACATCAATTTGTGACAATTGTTTCTCAAACACCACCAAACGTGCATTTATGCCATTTTATATGACCACCGGTTATATTAAATCAACAAACCTTCAGCAAGTTTTAGCATTACAGCGTCAGAATGCTTCGATAGTTTGGTATACTCCTTATAAAACATCTCCAACTAATAAAAACAGTCCACCAAAGCATTAGTACGTTGCACCAGTACAAGCACCAACAACATGGCACTGTATCTAACGCTTGCCAACAATTCTCAGCATTATTAAAACTAGTATTATCAGCGTGTATCCCAGCTGTTTTCTTGAAATTTACCATATTTTTACAATCGGGGTATGTGCTTGCCAGAGCACGCTCAAAGACATACAAATCAACAGCCTTATCTTCAGCCAGCTTGCTTACAAACCCTAGCCCGAAATCGATTAGAAACTACAAGTGTATACATATCCAGAACACGCTATAAAGTATGCCCAGCCACAGCCACACTACCCAGCTCTCCCATGTCTACAACCGCTCTCAGTTGGTAACAAATGCAGAGCTAAACGCGCTTACCAATTTTTTATCCTTGTTACAAACGAGCATGTTCGATGTTGTCAAATCACCATGAATAATTCCCAAGTCGTGGATCCTTGCCAGTGGCTCGGCTATCGTTTTTGCAACCTCTTGTTCTGGATCCATAATCATTTTGTTATCGAATTAGTCCTTTAAACCAATATTCAAAGCAAACTTCTCAATCCCCCCAGCTCTAAAATAAAATAAACACCGTAATTACTCACCTACTGCCGAATCTCCTTTATTCTCCACCAAAGTCTGCTTTACTGACATACCCTCAATGTATTCCAAGGTTATGGTATATTCCGTTTTATCGACATGATAAACAGTAGGCACATCAATGCTGGCAAGCTGGCACCTTTGCAGAATCCGAACCTCTTGGTTTATTTGATTGTTTAGAATCTTTTTGTCCAAAGTCTCGTGTCTGTACTTTTTGTTGAATCTAACTTTCGATACTGCTGGGCGACCATAAAAGTCTGTCTTGTATATTTTCTAGGGTTAAATTAGAAGTTAAAGTTAAATTAAAAATAGTCTTCTTTATTGTTGTCAATGGCCAATACTCGGCATGGGTTTTCCCTGTTCAATTAATGACATTTAAAACAGCACCGACAAACTCTGATTGAGCACTGATATCGGTCTCTGCATTAATTTGGCTTGTTTTGATGGAAAAACAACAACCGATAGAGCATAAAAGTAAACAAGCAAATTCAATTCAAAACAGTAATAAATAATAAACTCACAGCCTCTGCGCCTTGGCTGATTAGCTCCCTAGTTTCTGCCATATTGAAACAACAAACTTGCAAAAAAAATAATTTATTCCCTCGAGTTGACTGCTTTTAAGCGCTGTTCGTATAGATTTGACACAAATTATAACCAAGTTGGATTGTTTATTCTTTTACTGAATCGTTTGAACTACTTTTTCCCTTTTTTTTTTCAACGTGCTTTACCATAGCTCGTTTGGAATTACATTTTTCAGTTTTTATTATTGAAATTGGTATTACATTTTTCTACCTTTTCAAAACAGCAATCAGGTTTTGATTCAGTTGTTACAAATCAAATATTTTTTGTTTTTATGTTTTTGAGCCAATCACTGACGATACATTGACTCTTTCTTTCTCTTTACCTTCACTTTAACTTTGTAATATTAGAACCAACTGGATTAAACGACTATATTATAATAGTAACAAAGTCGTGTATGGGTGGCCAAACGATACACTCAACCGATATGCAGAAGCGTTGTTTGAAATAAGATTTAGCGAGTATGAGCCAAGCCCTGCGGCCGCACCCTTAGTTGCACTTTAAGGCACTTGTTTGCCTATATACCAGCTCTGCTAATAACTTCACAACATTATCCGACTGTAGAGCCTCTTGTGTATGGTAGACTCCTCTGCTAGTGGATGTTGGATCAGACGTGGAAACTTCAATTGAAACCAGCTTTAATAAAACCAAACTAAATAGCGTGCTGAAAATTTCAATAAAAAAATTAATTTAGTAACATGTCGACCTCAGTGTGTCCAATAAAATTACTGTAAAAAAAATTCAAGTAGGCTGATTAAAAAAAAAAAACTTGGAACTTGGGTTTTATTCAATAAAAAAAACAAAAAAAAATATGGACTTTATCTATAAATCAAAATATTTATCAATCACCAAAAGCTTTGATAAATAAAATCTTTTTTTTACGGTTTAAAAAAAATTCGAGATTCGAGGTAAATCCATTGAAAGGGAGCAAAGGATAGCGAAGACATAGATTTAAAAGAGAAACCGAAAAAGCTCGAGTAAAGGTTTTATTGTGAGGGTGAAAGAAATATATACATCACTGATCGATTGTAGAAGAATAAAACCAAAAAATATATAATGTCGAAAAAAGGACCAACCAATGCAAGTTCGGTTTTGAAGCTGTTGGTTCCAGCGCAAAAGGCAACGCCATCTCCACCAATTGGGCCAGCACTTGGTCAAAAGGGAGTTAAATCGATGGATTTTTGCAAGCAGTTCAACGACAGAACCAAGGATATAGAGCCAGAAACACCGATCCCAACAACAATTTCGATTAAAGCCGATAGAACATTTACATTTGTGACTAAATCACCACCAACCTCATGGTTATTAAAACGAGCAGCAGGGATAGCCAAGGGGGCAAACAAGCCAGGAACACAGATTGTTGGTAAAGTTTCGCTAAAACACATTTACGAGATTGGAAAAATCAAACAAAAAGATCCTGGTTTGCAACATGTAGAATTAAAGAGTATTTGCAAGTCGATACTTGGGTCCGCAAAGTCAACTGGAATTGAAGTCAAGCATTAGTTACTTTTAGAACACTCGTTGTGCAGTGTATTGATTTATATAATTTTATAAAATTAAATTCATTTTGTTTAATAAACATCAAAGACTACAATGTGACAAGAATGGGGAGAGGATTCAAAAAGAAGTTTAAAAAATGAATGGAATTTAAACTGCTACTGATTAAAAAATGTTAGTGGTCAAGGTCGGAGAGAGAGAGAGAAAGTGATTATAAAGTAAGTGTGGGTAAACGTCTCGAGACTAGATAGAGAGGGGGGGTACATATTTATTTATTGAGGTAAAGATATTAGCGAGTGCAAAACGATGAGTAACAAGTAAAAATACAGCATTGGAATGCATTGTAGTCTAGATAAAGGTTGGTTTGAACCAAAAAGTATGGCGAGAAGAGTGCTTGGACAAAAGATACGCATGAGTGAGTAGCTCTGTTCGTGATGCTTTATGTATACTTTGAAGACGTGCCAGAAAAGCAAGCCGGCACTAAATGCGGTAGAATACTGGAGGCCAATCAAGCACGGCCAGTAACTGTGTATGAGCTAGAGGACGCGTTGTATAACCAGCCTTCACGCGACAGAATCCGTTCAATGACAGGGCCTAGCACCTGTTTTCCGTCTATGGAGTGGGCACCTCTACCAGTTATGATTTTGCAAGTCTGCTTGGATTTGATTTCTAAGTATGACAAGTTATCAATTCTCAGTATAAAAGCATATTAAATTGGCCAGCAAATAATACCTTTAACAGATAATACTGTCTTTTTAAAACACACTCGAGTGCTATCAAGTGCAAGTAGTTGAAAGTATACGAATCTTACTATTTATGACCTCGATGCTGTACCAAATGAACAACTCGAGCCTGACAATCAAAACAGCTTCTATCCGGTTGATCCCGTGAAGGTCAATAAAGTAATTCGAGTCTGTTTGTTTTCTAAAACATTCGACGTATTCGACATATTTAAAACACCAGGCTTAGTTAAAGTTCTTTGCGCAAATAAAAAAAAATACTTAGTGTGTACCACACACCCAACAGGCAAACCCAATGTTTACATATAAGAAAAGAGAGAAACGTAATAAAAACGAAAACACGACAATGACGCCTCTGTTACCTTCTTGTTTCGACAAGAGTATAAGCCGCCCTCATTTTCCATCTTTTTGCTTCTTCGTCGTATTTTCTTCCCTATAAGTATATCACATCAAAGTATCAGCCACTCTGGTTCAAATGGTCTGGTGGAAAAAAGGCTAAGGATGTTGTACCTACCTCGTCAGCATAGAACGCCGAAGTCCCTGTGCTCACGCCAGCTTTAAACCGCGACTCAAAGTTTTTTCTGGCATGGTTGTAATACTCGTTTCTTTTGTTGAACAGAGTTTCAGCCTTTAAAGAGCACATATCGTAGTCCAGAGTTCCACTCAATGCATACCGCTTGGCCTCGATAGCGAGCAGACAATCGGATGAGTTGAGCGTGTTTTCTGACGCCAATTTGAAGCTGAGCTCTGCTAAAAACTCCAAAACGTTGGTGTGCTCGATTTTAAGTTGAGGTACATAGCCAACCAAAAGTGGCGACGACTTGGCAGAACTTGCAGGTACGTCTTGGAACTCTACCCTGGGTCCACTTGCAACTTTGATGTCTGTATTGATTTTCTGCCAGCTAATTCCCTTTTTTGCTGCCTTTTTCAGCTTCCTGATAATGTCGCTGGACGAATAATTTGCATTGTTTATTAGAAACTCAACCGAGTCTCCCAAACTTCCAAAGTATTCAACCACCGTGTTTAGTGCTAAAACCTCGACATCTGGGAACACCATAATTAGCTCTGACAGTATTTTGTCGTTGTTTAGCTTTTCCCTTTGGCTGTGTATTCGGTTCATGATCTGCTCTTGCCTTGCAGAGTCAACCAATATACCTCCTGTTCCACGCCCAGCTCCAGTATCATCAAGCGCATCTAATAAATCTGTCTCTAGATCCCAGCCGCCACTGCCGTTGAGCGCTGGTGTGCTTTTCCCGCTTGACTGCGGACTTTTGCTTACTTTGCTTTGCCGATTTCCGACATTCGAATAAACATTGTAAAATCCAATACTCGAGCTTTCAGCTAAAGACAGCTCCTCCGCTGCCTTGCTCAACACACCGCATGACTTGTGGTAATAATGGATAATAACGTTTCGGTCTTTTTCAGGAAAAATCTCCTGAAGCGCATCAATGTCCACATTCTCGTTATGCCACTGTGGGGTCTGTGGGTAGCCAGCTCTACCTTTGCCCCGCTTGCCACTAAGTTGTTTGCTCGCCTCAGCTTTGCTGCTACTTTTAGCCACCGGCTTTGAATATCTATCCACCTCAACCATCCCCAAACCCTTTGCTACCCTCTCCACATTTCCCCCTCCTCTGCTCGTACCTGTCACGGCGCTCTTGCTGTTGTCGCCACTAAATTTCACATAATTGTTGCTCCCAACATCCTGTCCAAAATTAATCAAAATATTCTCTGAATTCTCTCCAAGCCACCCAGAAACAGCGCCTTTTTTCAGACTTAGATTATCCATCAACGCCAGTATATCTATGTCAACGTAGGATCCATTTTGTTTGTGAAAATCCTCAACAGCAGAATCTATTTCCTTCAACCTCAGATCTGGAAACGACGCTACCAAGAACTCCATAACCGATTCTTTTTCCAGCTTTGGATGTTTACATTTGTTTATATCCTCTGCACTCGCTTTTATTTCCATTTCCGTATCTGGCCCACTCTCATTTTTCTCTTGTGTCGAAAAGCCATGTTCAAATTCCTCTTTTTCGCTCATTCTTTGTCTATTTTTTTGCTTTATTTTATGGCGAATTAACTTTTGGATTTCAAATCTTTCTTTTATACTTTCTACTGAATAAGGTTTATTGAATCACATTTTCTTGACCACAAGTTGAAAACTGTTATACTTTTTTTACTTTGTTAAAAAAGAACTTAAAATCCTTGCTGTATTTCAATAAAAAAAAAGTCTAAAAGCAACAAAAAGCCGAGTACCTATTATCTTAAGATACCAAATTTTATACACGTCTTGTTAACAATGATCTTAATGAAAGGAACTATTAACGTAAATCAGATGCGTTTATTGGCTTTGCGCAGTACTGAATCTATCATTGGATTTCGGCGAATTTGTTCTGTTTTGGTTGATTCCTACCAACTGTTTACTTGTACCGGTACATTCATACAGTTCAAGATCTAAACATCAGGCTTTAAATGTGTATCTCTGTCTCCTTTGTTCATTTCAAAGTGACCTAGCAGTCAAACTAGTACTTGTGGCTATATACAGCAGCTATCAGCCTTAATTGAACTTTGTCATTCTTTCAAGGGTCTCTCAAGTCAATGTTTAATGAGAAGGAATCTCAGCCTTGGAAACAATAATACAAACAGGATTAAGAGGAAGAAAACTATGTAAAGTTGATGATTATAGCTGGTGATAATGATGTACTTTGATAGGACGGTTCTATTTCAGTAAGTTTACTTTGGGTTGCTGCTAAACTTTGGTATTGCGAGGTTAATGGCTATGAAGAAAGAAGGCAAAAGCAGACTCGGATAAAAAGGGTAAAGGTCAAGTTCCAGCGTACTTGTAAATATTTGGCCTGGTTTTCCTTGGTTTGAAAGCAGAGCCTAATAAAAGTAAGCGAGTAAAAGTAGCGAATAAAAGTAACTATTATAATAAAAGTTGAAAAATAGTCCGAAGATCCTTGATTTGACTGTGCAGGGTAATTTGTTTATTTCGAATGCATTTTTTTGCACGTGATTTGCTGGCAGAAAACTGAAAATAGGCCCAACGAATGGCTGTAGATTCCCAGCATCGTAATTAAAAAAAGCAAAGAGAAGGCAAGAAGCGTATTGGGGGTGTTCTTGGTATTTGTGTGTTAAAAGGGCCAGTTTCAGATAAATATTTACATCGAGAACAATAACAATAACAGGTATTTTTTTGAATCGAGTTAACAATGTATAGGCTAGTTCAGTTTGATTGTAAATGGTGGTAATAAATATTAGCAAATCTTTGATGAATTCTATTATAGTAAACAAGTAGGAATTTGAAATAAAATAATCACAAGAACGAAAAGCATCAGTTGTTCTTGGTGAATCGAGTACTAGCAAAACTGAACTTGACCTGAATAAAAGACGCGAAATAACAAAACAGATCAATTAGCATGCTCGTAGAAAAATAATAAATGGAAAAAAAAAAATCAATACAAAAAAACCAAGCCAAATTACCAACGTAAAAAACCAAGGCAGCCTTTATTAAATTGGTGTTCAAGTAACACTCACTATTAACTATCCAACCTGACTATTATTTAGCAGTTTATTAGCTAATAAAAAAAGGTATTGACGTTTATTTGCTGGGTAAAAACCAACCTATACAATATTAATATTTCTATTTTAGTTGATAAGGAGCCAAAAAGGAAACTCGTTTGTAATTGACGAAATCAATTAGGGATCTGTTTATAAAATGCTAGATAGAACAGCAATAAACCACACTAGGGATAACAAGTCAGCTTTGGTAACTTGATTGAAATAAAGGAGTCCTAGTTTTGATTGTGCCTAATCGAGATAATTACTGATAGATGTCCAATTGTTAATTTTAGCTGCTAATTAGGTTGGTAAGGATTGTATTTGTTGCACCAAACCAGGTTGGAACAGCAAAATTAGTAGATGGAAGTTGGTTGAAAACTTAAATCAAATGCAAAAAAATAAATAAGCAATCTGGAGGAAAATAACTGTAAAAGGGGAACAGACACAAATTAAAAATAGATATAAAGAGATGGAAAAGTTGTGGTAGCTTTATATTTTTTTTATTGAAAGACAAGAGTGCATTATTTTACTTTTCTTTGAATCTACCCGACTTGATAATATCATCGATACTTAATTTCTTACTACAACACTTAATAATAATATTTCAGCAAACCATGCAGTTGATAAAATATTCAGCAGTGTTTATCTCAGCTTTTCAGCTTGCAGCTTATGGCGCTGGCATGTGTGGCAAAACCGTTTGCTCGTCAAGCGCACCGTGTTGCCGTGAGGGAGTGTGCGCTCAGGGACCAGTGTACTGCGCAGCTCCGGTTTGCGAAGTGCTAAGATCATACTCACCAGACAGTTGCTACCCCACAAACAAATGTGCGAGTGCCAAGTATACGTTTGACGACCCAGGAGTGTTGAAAAACGTGGACAAGCTCACTGGGGGCACTGACAAAACAGCATTTGCCTCCATTTTCCAACCCGACAATGCAAGCATTGAAAACGGAAATCTTGTAGTCAAGATGACAGAGGTGAACGGCAGAGGGTTTGGAGGAACAGTCAGCACCAACTTTGTAATGAACTATGGAAAGTACACTGCAAGAATCAAATCGGCTAGCGTGGCTCCAGGAATCATTAGCTCGTTCATTCTTCGTAGCATTAACAACGAGGACGAAATCGACTTTGAGTGGGTTGGAAAGATACCTAACCAGGTTCAAACAAACTACTTTTACAGAGGGCAACTCGTCTACACAAACATGGTAGCCCATTCTCTTCCTGAAAACACATCTGCAAACTACCACGACTACACTATTTCATGGTCTGAAACCCAATTAGGCTTTGCCATCGATGGGGTAACCATACGCACAGTTGAAAAGGCCAAAACATTTGACTCGGCCTCGGGTGTTTACAAGTTCCCCGACGCTTTGTCTGAGCTCAGCTTCTCATTGTGGGATGGCGGAAACTCTCCTGACCTAGGAACCAGAGAATGGGCTGGTTCTCCAACCCCTTGGGGCCAGGGAACAGTCTACAAAATGTACGTCGACACTCTTACATTCGAATGTGGCGCTAGTTCAAACAACACTGACACAAATACATCGTCATCGTCATCATCATCCACTTCCTCAACCAGCTCCACCTCTTCAACGAACTCTACTTCTTCCTCATCAACATCCACCACTGCGTCTGAATCAACAACAGAGTCAACAACCGATTCTAGCGCATCCGATACTAAGTCAACTGATTCTAAAACTGCCTCTGACACTGTAACCTCTGACACTGTAACCTCTGGTGCGTCCAACAGCCCAATGTACCAAAATGCATACTTGCTAGCCTTTGGTGCATCGCTTTTAACTATCTTCCAACTAATTTGTTAACTTTAGATCGCCTAGCAATTTGAGTTGAACTTTTTTTTTCAGGTTCAAACTTTTCTTTTTTGCTAACAATAAACAATAACTAGATTACTGCTTTGGTGAATTTATTTAATCGTTTCATCTGATCAATAACTTTAGATGCTGTTTTGGAGGTTTGGCTCAATTGCGGCATATTGGTTTTATTTGCTGACTTGTTTCCAGATTATTTCAATTTCGTGTTATTGAGGCAAAAGAATAATATCGAATTGATTGTTCTCAATTGGGCACGAAAACGAAACTATTTTCAAAACAAAAAGAAAAAAAAGACAACAATTTAAAAAATCACTAACGAATTTTAAAAATTACATTTTACTCTCGCACCACGATTCAAAGAAATAATATCCTGTTATTTTAGAATATCTAGAATTGAGTTTACATATTTGTACTCTTTTTGTTGCTGTTATACCCGACTACTTTGTGGAGCAGTGGAGAATAATACTTAATTAATTGACATGGAATCTGGAAAATAATGAAGAAATGGATGAAAATAGAGCCGAGTATAATCCTCCCCCCAGTTTATTTGAGTCTATCTACGATGAAAATGAGGCAAGTATTTTGCAGAATTGAATAAAACCGCCAATATCCGAGTTTAGCTATTATATCCGACTTGTTTTACCTTTTTACGATTCTTATTTTATTCCTGTGAAAAAAATAGTCGCAGGAGCAGTTAGAACAATTCGATTTAAAATCTTACCTCGGGAGCAAAAGAGGTAAACGCAAACATAGCTTGTATCCATAGTTGCAATCTGCTCAGCGTTAAGGGGGGTGGTTTGTAGACCAGTGACCTGGATTTTGAATAACTTTTTTGTTTTTATGATTGCGGTTGGTAGGCTTTTCAGGTAAATCAAAGCAGGAGCGGAATTCGATGATTCTGAAAAAGTACAATATTGATTTCAACGGCGTTGTTCCAAATGAGCTACCAGGTATAAGCAGCTATTACATATTGACGCTTATTTACGTTTTAGATGAAACGTACACGACAAAATACCAATACGGTTGGCTTTTCAATAATATCACTGAAATATCAATATAGAGGAATCTGTGGGCAGAAACTCGGTGTCGCAAATGAGCCAAGGCTTTGGAGAATATACCAACAACGAAGAGCTTGAATATGCAAAGCACAAGTCTAAAGTATACAAAGACAGTTTGGCTAGTCTGATGGAAAGCTCGATTTACTCAAGTCCAAGTTCTATTGTTACTTCGGAGCTGAACTTCAGCCCCAGTACAAGTAAAATGGTTTCGAGGATAAACAAAATATGCTGGGATAAAAGGAATGAGATTTGGACAGACCAAAAGGTAACTTTATATACCAAACAGTATACAACGTTAGCAAAGACAATGATAATAGTGGCATTTATAAATTCCTGTATTGTTATGCTGGATTATGTTTAATCATCCAATGGGTATTTTTTTGGATTGTATCGAAACTTAGAAGATAATGGCTGGTAAACCCTCGAATTCAAGGTAATTTTGCTATTATTTAAATATTCCAAGAGCTTCTACCCACCAGTTTCACCAGCTTCACCGGGGGGGGGGGGGCTGCATTTAATCTGAGGCTGGTGGAAGGAGATGTTGGTTGTGTGATGTTTTTGTTTTGAGGGTCAGTAGATTCAAATGTGTATTTTGTGTGTTGATTCTGTTTTAGAGCTGGAGCAAATATTAGTATAGAAAACAAAGTGGCATATAGTGGAGCGCACGGGACACTGGGCAACAGCTCAAACCAGAATGGTAAAAATAAAACACACGGCTACATCTCTTCAGGACATATAAAACGCAGCACCGACGATTTAAACAAGTGGGTCGACGACTCGATTGGAGATAAAAAATGTAGCGAGTCCACAAACGAGATGGTTTTTGAGAATGTAAGAAACAACCCTTACTTGCAAATCCGTTATTGTTCTGGAGACCATAATAGTGATTTATGTAGGAATAATCGATGATAAAGAATATGCTACAACGCTATGCTTTGGTGCACAATTTAACTGTTTTAAAAACGAATTGGTTTAATTATCAAGGGTGCGGAAATGAAAACAGCAGCCGGCTCAGAGAACATCAAGCGAATGCGAAATTTGCTGATAGATAGAATGCAGTCTCTTGGCGATTTTGATGGCAAGGATAGACATAAGGTAAGTTTGAAATGCGGTAAACATGCCTTTAGTAGAAACTGAATGCTAATAATACGACTGCGGCTACTTTGGTTCAATTAGGAGAGAGTTCTTGCAAATGGCAAACTTGAGTGGACATTTGACGATGGCCAAAAGATGTACGCTTATCCAGATGGAAATGTGAAGTTGGAAAAGAGTCCAAGTTCCTACGTTGTTTATTTGTACAACGGAGACACGACAAATGTAACTAGCGATTATCCCAATGGCAACGTTGATTGAATGAATTATTTCTATTTAAATGAGCTGGTGATTGATTGTTGTTTAAACGAACTGGCGATTTAATGAAATGAATTTGTATGGAATTGGAGACTTAAATTCAATAAAAAAATTTTTTTGGCGACTTGATATAGTTTGACAAGTCGACTGGAACATCGTCGTATACATTTGCGGTTTCGAATATTGTCAAAACAAAATTTTCAAACGGCGAAGTCTCGTACGCGTTTCCCGACGGTTCTACGTTTACAGAGTATCCTGATGGCTCAACACAGCGAATCAACATCGATGGCACGATTACAGTCAAGCTTTCTTGAAGCGTTCCAAAACACAAGCCTGGTTGAGTTTAATTTTTATTTACTTTTTTTAATTTTGGTTGTATCTAAGCTGTGTATCACTGGTTAATGTCTAGTGGATCCGGCCAAGGGATATATGTATCTTATTTTGATGTTTCTAGTTTTGTAAATATGTGTTGTATTTATTTTATTGTAACTATACTTGATTATTATTTTATTTTGCTTAATATGATAATACCAGTATTGGTAAAAGTTGATCTGTTTGTTATTGGCCGATTGTCGTTTGGTGAATTGTTTGGTAAAGTAGAGCTTGGTGTTGCTTTGCGATAATAACAATTATAAAAAATTCAAGACAGGTAATTCACAGTCCAGTAATATTGCGCAAAAAGTCAAAGCCATAGGCAAATAGAATTTGTTGATTTCAAGTTTTAATTCAAAGGTCCCCCCTCTACCAAGATATTTACTCGTTTATTGATTTATTTATTTGGTTTAACAAGTTGATTACATGAATACAAGGGTGTACTGGTGCAAGAATATGTTTTGTTTATATGTAGAGCAAAACTAAAACAAGTGGATTGTTGAAGATGGTGAGAAACATTAGCAACTAGCGCAAAAATTCAAAAATCGTTAAATGGAAGAAGTATGTGTTTGAGTAGTTAACAAAGCTTGAAAAGACTTCAAAAAGTAGAAAGTGTTGTAGTTGAATTTCATTGGCTTAAATGGGCTCTTTAGGCAATGAAATGGTTATTGATTGTTCAAAACACTTTTGCAACAAAGTCAAGTAATTTATACCTTACTTGGTCAAGGTTTATTATTTTATTTTTTTTGTAAGCTTGATGTTAAGTTGGTTATTGTCCTATTTTTTTCTTGTTTATTTATTTTTTTTATTTTAATTTTTTTGGTTGATGGGGGATATTTAGGTTTTTGAAGCACAAAGTAGCAGGAACATTTTTTTTTTACTAGAGAAATAAATTATATAGAAAAAGGGGTTATAAGATACTAGTGGCCAGTTTGAATTGGTACTTGGAGTTAGTTTGAATATTAGAGTGGATGCGATAAGAATAAGTAGCGCTTGGTTGTATAAGAATATATTTAGTCGGGCAGTTACATTTAGTTTAGATTTGTGTTATTAGAGTAGACGTGTAGTTAATCGAGCGGCATATAAAATACTAGCTCTCCTTTTTCTTCTGCTTGCTGTCGCCTGTTTCTTTTTTTTATCAAGAAACGAGGTTACGGTTGTGGTATAAAAGGTGGGAGGAAAAGAAAATACATTGGCCAAGAGAATATTTGCGACAGGGAAAGATATGGGCGGCGAAAAGAGAAGGACGGTTGAAGGGGGGGCTTCTGAAGGGCTGACTACAAGAGAGGCGAAAAGGTAAGTGTGGACCGGGTTGTTTATAGTGATGCTTGTTTTGTGAAGCGGGATAACAGTGGATAAAAAAAAAAGTTGAAAATGTATAAATGTATAGAAAACTGGTAAATGTGTTGAATGAATCGCGGAAAAGAAGGCAAAAGTTCAGTGGGTTTGAAGGTAAGCATAACTACATGAAGGCAAGAGAAATAAAAGGATATTGAATTCAAGTGAGTGGGGGGGGGGTTATTGATAAGAAAGAAGGAAATGGGAGAGAGGGTAAAAGGTGAGAAATAACAATGAGTGAAATATGTTTGAATAGTGTTTGAGGTGCTGGACTACATCCTGATAGCGATAACGGTGTTGAGTGTGGGGTTGTTGATAGCAGAGAATCAGTATTCGCAGAAGTGGATGGAGAAGGAGGGGATAGAGGTGGAAAGCAAGGGGTACCTTAATATAGTGGTGGACCTGATACTGGGGAGTGTGATATTGGTGGTGGGAACAGTGTTTATAATTTTTTTGCGGGTTTACGACTATAAGCGAGAAAGGTGCGAGATATTCAAGAGAATAGAGAAGGCAAGCGAGCTGATAGAGACGTATGGAGGGGGGTACGGGACGAAGACAGAGTCGATTATGGCGACAGTTAGGCAATACAAGACAAAGCGGGATGGGAGGTGGGAGATGGTTCCGCCATTGTTTTTGGTGGAGGGGGATGTGGTTGAGATGGGGTATGGGGAGAATGTGCCGTGTTTGATGGAGTTTGAGGGATTTAGAGGAGGAGAGGGGCAGGAGGGGGAACGGATGGTGGTGGAAAAAGACGCGATGTTTACAACAGAGATAATGAAGGGGTGGGGAGAAAAAATGGAAAGTGGGGGGGAGTGGATGAAGAGGAGCCGGGAAAAGTTTGTGTGTCTGGAGACGCCGCTGGTAAAGTATGTGGGGGACAGGGTAAAGGAGGCAGAGAGCAAGCAGGTAACGGTGCTAGAGAACCGAATCAAGTACGTATCGAGGAGCATACTGAGGATAATGTTGCCGATGCTGGTGGTGATTGTGGGGTTGGGGCAACTGGTGCAGTTTCTGGTGAAGGGGCAGAAGACAACGGGGTCAGAGATGACGTATAGCGCGGCAATGGTGTTGTTTCCTGTGGGGGCAGGGTTTCTGTCAGTAGGAATATTCAGGATAGTATCAAGGTACTATGGAAACGCAAAGGTGATAGTGCTGTTTGAGGCGTTGCAGCAGAGTAAAACAGACTTTGAGGATCTGGAGTATATAGATGAGTTTGATGTGGAAGCACCACCGCCAACCAAGGATATTGAGGTGAAGAAGAGGCGGGTGTTCAAGCTGGCATTGTGGATTGCAAAGAGCTGCGACTACAAGTACCTATCGCGGAGCAGCAGACTGGTGGAGGTACTGGGGACAATCACGACGTTTTGCAGCGTTGACCAGGAAGGAACGATTTCGCAGAATGTGCCTGAGCAGATGATTTTGCCTATGGACTCGTCGGGCCACCCGCTGGTGCTGGACATTGATGTTTCTCCAGACCTGCCGCACGGAATCCAGTTTACACCACCAACAACAACCAACATCAACACCAACACCAACATTAATGCAAACATGGCTACAGATAAGACTAATAATAACATGGTTACTGACACCAACATTGTTGAGGCTTTTGGGGCCGAGTCTCGGAACCAGGATCTTGTTGGCGCAAGTAGTGCGTATGAGGAGCCTGACTGGACCCGGCACCAGGACAAGCTTTTGCCGCTAGCAAAGCTGTTTCAAATCCAAACCAACTGCATATACTCCAAGCCACCAGCCAACACCGACAAGAGAGTCAGCGATGGCGAGGCTGACCTGGAAACAGTCAGTGTAAGCAGCTTAAAGAGCAGAGCGAACACAAACTCGGCAAGAAGAATGTGCAACTTTAGCCACTCCAAGAACATTGAAATCACAAAGAAGGTGTATGTCAGCGGTATCCACCACGAATGTCTCTGCAGAATCAGCGACTTTCTGGGCGTTTCAAGCGGGTCAGGCGCTGATAAACCCTCACCACGGCCAATCAACATCATTGCCGCATCACCATCGCACCCATCAACAAACGATGTGGACCGCAGATTCACGTCCAGTCTGGCTGCAGTACACAGCACATTTGTGTTCCCAAGTGTACACAAGCACGGGCCCAGGAGTTCTACTGGTGCAGCTGCAAAGGACGCATATGCCAGCGAGCAGATCCAGATGTACTCGAGCGGCGATGTGGAGCTGATGCTGAGTTTGGCCGACAGCGTGTATACCGGATCCAGCGTGGTTCCGCTTGACGAACGCGTGATGAACGAGATGTACGGGATATACAAGTGTACGCTGATGCAGGACCTGCAGTGCTTGGCGTTTGGGTACAAGTCCATCAGTGTACAGGACACGGATTTGGCCAAAGATTGCGGCGTTGAGCTGTTTAAAAAGCGGATCAATTCGGTCAGCAAAAGCCAAAAGAGTCTGGCCAGGAAACACGAGTCTGTTGCAGGAAACCCAAATGCTGGATCTGTAGTTCTTACAAACAACTGGGGAGTGCCAAAAGCCGACCTAAACGACCACGTTGGAATTGGAATTGGAATTGGAATGCCTTCTGGCGATGCGTTTGAGCTGCGAGCGAACAGCGACACAAACGAGTGTACATGCGAATGTACAGAAAAATGTACGTGTACAGAAGACGAGACTCACAACGTTGGTGATGCAGACAACAATACTTTTCTTGACAGCAACAACGTCGAAGCAGACGAAGGGCAGGCTTACGAGACAGAGTACGGTGGTGGAGGGGCTGAGGAGTTGCGGTTTGAGGTGCCATACTATTTGGACAAGACGGCCAAGATGAACCGAGAAATAACAATGATTGAGCGAAAGATGAGCAGGCCAAGTGCAGAGGTGGATGGGCTGATAGGCGTAGACTTTACAGAGAAGGAGGTGGTGGAGATGAAGGGGAGGGAGTTTGTGGACCAGGTGTACGATGGACAAGTGCTGCTGGGACTGATGACGTTTAGCGATGTACCAAAGGTGGATGTGTGTGACTTTATTGAGGATCTTTCGTTAGCAGGAATCCGGTTTGTGTACTTTTCAAACACGAATGCCAAGCAGAGTAAGGCGTTTGCGGAGAAGTTGGGGCTGGAGACAGACTGGAACACGTGTATTTTGTTGAGCAGTGAGGACCAGACGAATTTGGGTCATTTTACCAAGAACGGGTACTTTGAGGAGTATGAGATCAAGGCGCAGCTGCCGCGGGGGATCAAGGAGGTTCGGCAGCATCTCGAGCTTGTTGATGATATTCCCCTGCAAGTCTCGCTGTTTGCCGAGTGCAACTCCAAGCCAACAAGCGAAATGGTACAGATTTTCATTGAGAATGGCGATGTGGTTTGTGTAGTTGGCAGTGTGTACACCGACGCCAACAGTCTGGCCTTTGGTTCGGGTGATTTGGGTATTGGCGTTTACCCAACAATCAGCTACAACCACTACCACAATACCACCTTCGGCAACAGCAACAGCAACTACAACAGCAATACCTGTGCGTGCAAGGAAAGCTTGCTTCATCAGCAGTACTCGTCTGCTTACTTGCTGCCCACTGTGCCAAAATCCAGGCGTTCTGCAGATACGACCAAGTCTCAGTCTGATCTCGAGGCTGATCTCGAGTCTGTTTCCGGGAACGTTGGGTCTGTTACCGGGAGTGTTGGGTGTAGGGCAGACTTCAGCCCAAGTATTCTTGACCTGTCTGCCACTTTGAACGGAATCAACTGCTCACTTTTCCTGCTGGCCGACTCGTCACTGTACACGCTGCTGCAGCTTGCGTCAGAGTCGCGCCGGTTAGTGGCTGCGATCCAGCAAGCGCTGCTGTTTATTGTTGGGTGTGTGTTTGCTCTAACTCTGCTAAACGCCATTCTGACCATGTTGGCTCTTCCCCCTGTGGTTGGTACCATTGGAATCTTGTACATGCTCTGGGTTGTTGTGCCGCTGATTTCCTTTACTTTTCTTTCTAACCCACCTGAACTCGATACTATGACTACAATGCCCTCTAAAAACTGCCTCAAGGTCCGCGACCTCACGCGTTTTGCTGTCTACGGCCTCGTCAGAACCTGTCCAATTGTGCTATTGGCCCTGCTAACCTACCTGTCGGTTCTGGCCTCTGTCTACCCAACTGACTCTGGCCGTTTTGGCCTGGTTGAGCTGCTGAGGTCCAGGTTTACTACCGGGTATTTTGACTACTCTGATGACCAGGAAAGCGCGGTGTTTTTGGCCCAGATCTTTGCCTTTGTGTCCATCCAAATCAACTTTTGTCTTTTTGCGCTCACAATGATCCACCGCGTCACCCCGCTTGTCACTCTTACCATGTTCAAGTCCCTGGTCTCCACCTTCCCCTCCCTCTTTTCCAAACGAAAAAACGACCAGTTCAATTTCAACCAGCACTCCCCATCAATCCCCCACAAAAACTACCTTCACTCCTCCTCCGACCCCTCACACCCCCCCAACAAAAACCCCTCCTACCCAAACTACTGCTCTGACTCCCTCACTTTTTATTCCAACAAACAGTTCTGGTTCTTCTTCACTCTCCTCCTCTTCCTTTCAATCATTCTCTCCACCCTCGCCTCAATCATCTACTCCTCCCTCATCACCAACCGCTTCTCTGGCATCGGCTTTGTCTCCCTCCTCAAAAACGTCCCCTTTTATGTATATATCTTTCTCTTTATCCTCCCCCTCTTCCTCGTCATCCCCATCAACGAGTTTTGCAAATTCCATGACCGCAAACGCTACCTACGCTACCAAAAAATCGCCAAACTCGAGTTCAACACCAAACTCGGCCTACACTCCCCCCTCTAACTGCCACCAATACTCTCTCCTACTCCCCCCC
>LUVW01000023.1:634795-657970 GCA_001661515.1 Capniomyces stellatus
CCCCCCCCCCCCCCCCATTCCCATTCCCCATCTAATTCGAACCGGAATCGATTCTATGGTAGACCTAATGGCCCATTTTACCTAATCACCATTATCTAACTGAATTACTTAATTTACCATTGTATAATTTGGTACAAAAAATAATTCTAAATTAATTTGTTTAAAGCCAGTAAATCCCCCCCTCCCTCGTCTTTATATTACGTTCAGCCACCAGTTTCGACAAACTCGAGGTAAACTTCAGGAATATCCCACTTTCCTCCTCTCTCATCTCTCCTCTTCCCTCCTATCATCTTTATTCAATTTCCAATACTTTTTTATTTATTTGTTTGTTTACTGCTTAAGATTTTTTTTTTGATTTAAACTTAGCTTGCAACTTTAGTCGATAATGTAAAGAAAAAAATTAATCAAATAAAAAAATAAAAAAGTTGCTTTGTGTTACTAAAATTAGGTCAATACCAATTATGCCGCTTATTTAACATTAAATATTACATAATTCGACGTTACACGGAAAATTTTCAAACTTTAGACCCCCAACTTTTGTAGTTAAAATGGTCTATTTTCTTTGTTCACGACTTTCAATTTCATCAATTTTGCCGACTTTCAAAGTCGCCCTCATTTTATTTTATTTTTTTCCTTTTTTTAAAAAGTTAATCTCTTTGTACTTTGGTATCCCAAATATCTCGACTTCAAAATCTTCCGACTTTCCCTCCCGTTGCCGAATAGCTGGTTCTCTTAATTGTTATCTTGTTAAAATTACAGTGAATTTCAAACACCAATACTACCAATTGATTTTAATCAACTCGTCATTCTAAAAAAAAAAAAACTTGAAAGCCCCGTCCCGCCATTCCTTTTATTTTCTTTTTCATTATCTTTTTCCGTCAAAGTGAACATTAGTAATCAAATCTATTCCAAAAAAGTGGCTGGCCAATAAACAGACCCAATAGTCTAAATAGTTGTTATTTTTTAATCCTGGTTTATACTTTTTATTTTATTATTTGGAAATAAACTTGATTTTAGTAGTTTGCTTGTTAAAGCCGAGAGGAACTGAGGGTGAGGGGGGCGGAAGAGAAAAAGACATATTACAACCCTAAACCCAAACCCAGTAAATCTCATTTAGCAAAAAGCTTTTTTCTTTCTCCTCTCAACTGACATTATATTTTTAATTAACTTGCTTTGTTGTGAGTGTATGTGTGTTTTTTTATCCTCATTTAATATTTGTTGCTTTAATTTTTTTTTTGCGGCATTTCCATTTACGTTTCTAAAAAGCCTATTTGGACCTCTTACTCTTGGATTTTATCACTTAATAAAATTTAACAGAAAGATAGTTTACTATTCACTCGAGTTTTATTGGTTGGCTTGTTATTGGCAAAAATAGATAAACATGAACAAAACACTATTTAATATCAATAACAAAATGCACCTTGCAAACTAATAGGCCAGTTTGCAAACTGGCTACAAACATTAAGTCCAGGTTTGTAAACTAGGGCCAAACCCTCCTGCAGCTAAATTCTGCAATAATTTTCTTTTTTTTAAAAAAAAATAGCCTTTTTCGACTCCCGATG
Source organism: Capniomyces stellatus (assembly GCA_001661515.1). Lineage (NCBI taxonomy): Eukaryota > Fungi > Kickxellomycota > Harpellomycetes > Harpellales > Legeriomycetaceae > Capniomyces > Capniomyces stellatus. The sequence goes on from LUVW01000023.1 coordinate 636,358, forward strand.
AATAAAAAAAAAATGAACCTAAAAAAACAGTCACTTTGTCAATAAAAATAAATATAATAGTCACTGATATATACAGATACAAATAAGCCCGAGTGCAATTGAATTAGCAAGTTCTATATCTGATCAATCATCAACGATTATAGCTAGCGAGTAAAAGATCAAACTGGGCCTTAAAAACTTAGGCGATTTGATGTTGGTAATAAATAAATGCTGCAAACAAGTTTACCATTTATTTGTCAATTTTAAATACATTATGTAATAGATGTATGCAATGCTTTTTCAAAAGCTTGAAAGCAAGCTCTGCCTTTATTTTGCTATTTTCATTAATTTTAAACAACTCACTCTCACTCACAAATAAAATTATATAAATAGGTACAGGCATATGCAATATTTCCCTTCCTTCGCTTCATACAGATGTATACTGATTGGAAGCTTTTAGACTGTTGATACTGTGAAAGATATATAAAACTAACCCAACACAGGCGAACTAAACCACGCCGTATACTAGTATACAATAATATAGGCATAAGGCAATAAAAGCGACCAAAAACATAAAGGCGGGACATTTTATCTATCACCGATTAATCGACAAAATTGCTTTAAGAATAAGGTCGACTCAATTCGTATTCTCAAGCCAAGATAGCGAGTATCCTTAAATATTGAGCTACGAAAAAAAAGGGGGAAAAAAAAAGTCAAAATCCATCCGTATTAAGGTAAAAAAAAAATTCCCCTCTCAACAGTGAATTTGCAAATATCAGAAACTAGAAATTGGTAAAGGTAAACATAAAGCACAACCAGCTTGCTATGGCGCACAAAACTGCTATTTCCCACTACCATTACCCTTGTTTAAAACGATATAGTCGCCATGTTACCTTCACGTTTTTTTTTTAAAAAAATCTCAACAATACTAAACAATAATAAAAACACATAGGTATATAATATAAACACATAATAATCATTGCGCACCAACGCAATATCTCTATAATGAGAGTTTTGTCAAGATTAAAGTTGACTAAAAAGGACAAGGGCAAGAAAAAGCACATAACGGAACAGCTTGTATCCAGAGGATCCGATGGCGTGAGTCGGGCGTTGGTTAAAAGGCCTAGGCCGTCCATTCTCACAATTTCGGAATCTGAATACGAAGAAAGCAAGATAATCGAATTTAAGGAGCTGGATGTGGATCTAACCAGCTACTTTGAAGTTCCGCATAGTGCCGATATGGCCATTGTCAAGCACCCCAAAAAACCCAAAAAACAGTTCAACGTGGATGATATGATATTCAAGTTGTTAGAAGTAGGGTTTACAGGAAAATACAACAAACGATTATGCCTGACAAACTCGCAGATAGTAACGGTATGCCATGCTGCTAGCGAAGTTTTTCTGGCCCAGCCCTCTCTGTTGGAGCTTGAAGGGCCAGTGAAAATTGTAGGCGATATACATGGTCAGTTTATTGATCTCATCAGACTGTTTGACAAATGCGGGTTCCCGCCCACACACAACTACTTGTTTTTGGGCGATTATGTCGACAGAGGTCGACTTAGTTTGGAAACGATTCTTTTGCTGCTGTGTTACAAAATCAAGTACCCAGACAATTTTTTTTTGCTTCGAGGAAACCATGAGTGTGGTGCTGTAACAAAAGGTAAATTTACAACTTGAGTATATCATTTGTGTTAGCTTCCGAGTCTAACTAGTTGCTATTGCTGTTTTACTGTGTTTTGTTGTACTATACCCTAGTTTATTTAAATAAACAAACTATTACTGGTATAAATCACATAGTGTATGGTTTTTATGACGAGTGTAAAAGGAGAAGTAGTGTGAAAATTTACAAAACGATGGTAGACACATTCAACACGCTGCCTATAGCAGCTACCATATCAAACAAAATATTCTGCGTACATGGAGGTCTGTCTCCAGAAATGATCAATTTTGATCAGATACGACAGATTGAGCGTCCATGCGACATACCGGACTTTGGTCTAATGAACGACTTGCTGTGGTCAGATCCATCTGAAAACACCTTGGATTGGGACAATAATGAGAGGGGTGTGTCTTTTTGTTTTGGAGAAAGCATACTAAACTCCTTTTTGTCAAAAATGGATCTCGACATGGTTTGTCGCGCACACATGGTGGTTGAAGATGGCTACGAGTTTTTTGGCGAAAGACGGCTGGTCACAATATTTTCTGCCCCAAACTACTGCGGTGAATTTGACAACTCTGCTGGTGTCATGTGTGTGGATGAGGACTTGGTTTGCAGCTTTAATATCCTGAGGCCTATGGTCGAAAATGCGGAGCAGGCAATGGAGCGGATAGAAAGAAGCTTCTGGGATAAATTTAACAAGACAAAAGCGGAAATCGACCTGAGAAAATTATCCATTATCGAAACAAAAGTAGACGGCAGAGAGCAGGGAAGGGGTTATGCAAATGAAAATGACGGAGATAATGGTGGTCATGATTTTGACAGCGATGATAGTACTGATAACAATAAAGTTTACAGCAGCGATGACTGCAATACTATTGATGACGGCAGTGGGAATGGTCTGCGTGATATAGACAACGCTGGTAATGATTTTTACATTGCAAAAACAAAAACAGTAAAGCTCGGCGGATATAGTATAAAAAATGGTGACGATACTAATACAAACACAGACTGCTCTGATGCTGACGATCGCTTTGACAATACTGATATGTCTAGTATTTCCAAGCCTAAATACACCAAAACAGACGCGTCCACCCCGTCTCCCATTTAAATAAAACGAATGGCACAGTAACCTCCTGAGATTCTATTAGTAAATGAGTGATCATTAGCCCTATTGTGAACTATCTCAGGTGATTAACACATTGGTAAATAAAAGGCCATTATTAACACTAGTAGTTATAGATTCTTTGTAATATAAATATACTTGTTCATTTTCCAGATGATCACAAACATAGCACAATATTTTGAACTAACTAAATTTCTTTTGGTTGAGTTTACAAGACCAAACCTTGTAAACAGAGAGCTTGTTTGTCCACATTTTTACTTTGGTATAACCCATTTTTATTTTAGCTCTACTCATGCTTTTGGTGAATTAGTATAACATAATACATTACTCGCATACAATAAATAGCAAGCGTGGCCTAACCTTGTTGAACATAACATGTCACTAGTTGGAAAATTGTTGTTTGATTGATTGAGCATGTAGTCTACTTTATAGTTTTCTAATAATATTCTTTAAAAAAAAAAATAGTTGTTTTTTTTATCATTAGCATGCAAGTTCTGGAACCAGGAATATACGCAATAAATAAAACGTAAAAACTAGCTTTAAAAGGACAGTAGACCAAGCTTGATGGTAACTGAATTGGATATCTATCTCGTCAGTGTAATAAAATAGCAAATAATAACTACAACTGAACTTTTGAGTTATATTATTTAAATTCAAAGCCAAGCGAAAGCAAAAACAAAAAGACCGTTTTAGTTATATAAAAAAATAAGAATGTTTTTTTTTTGTCACTTGATTTGTTGATTTTTATTAATTTGTGTGGTTTATTGGCAACAAGATCAACACAACAAAACATGCAATTCTATAAAAATACTATAAAATTCTATAAAATGCTATAAAATGCTATAAAATACTGCTATTTTGATATGATAAAACGACTCTATTAGCCAACACCACCTTTGATCAATTAGATCGTCCGTACCCGATGGACATTGGTTCAGGGAGATTGGTGCTACTTTAAGCCTGGACAGGATCAAGTAACGAGGATTTGTGAATAGCCTCCAAAAACGATGCTGTTACCGGCATCGTCTTGGTGCTAAAGCCGTCAGAATTCTTGAGAATATTGGTAGTATGTTGTGTTAACTCCTCTCCCAGGAGCTTTCCCACCAACTTTTGCAAGATTGGAGTGGGCTATGTTGTTTGTTTTTTTTTGGTAAGAAACCCATTCAACTCTGAATTAGATCATGGGTTTTTTTGTTGACTTGATGAAATGAGTCAATTTTTTGAAAATGCTCATAATTGATATAATAATTAAAACTCGAATTATTGAATTTGTAATTCATTTTGTAATTATCCGGTAACAGTTCTTAAACTGGGGGGAGCCTTTGATGAACTGATACTTCTTTCATCAGCAGTTGACTCAAAGAAAAATCGGGGAAAGCTTCATTAGAACTGACCCATATCATTAATTTGATTTTTTGTGTAATAGAAATGTTAGACTTGATATTCTCAGAAAATATTGTGTCTTATTGTCTTATTAAATCAATTACAATCTATCAAAATGTAATAAAAAAAGTGTGGTTTTGAGCCCAACAGCACTTGTGAAAGTAATGCTTATAACCCCATTTTGTCAACATAATCTAAAGCAGATTATACTTGGACATACTCCAATAACTGTTGCCAAATGCTTGTACATGCAATAATACTAAAAATAGACTTGACACAGGTTTGAAACTTTACTGACAACTTTAAATAAATAAAAGAAAGTCTATCGAAATAGCAATAGACTAGAAAGGCAGCTAAAGCAGATTTGGCTGGCGTTAATGGGGTATAGGGGAGTGGAAGTGAGAATATTCCCGCTAATAGGATAATTTTGTTCAAGTTGACTCAAATCAGTTGGATAGTGTCGTTTAGAAATACTGCTTGATTTATTAGCGCAAATAATTAATTGTTTGCTATTCCAATATAATTATGTAATAAGAGAACTAACAACCAACTTGGAATCAAAAATAAATAATGATAATAATAATAAACAGGCCTACCAAGTCAATTTATTCAGCAAATCGAAGACTACTTCAAGTTATTTATTCTCCAGATATACCAGGCATTTAAAGCTACCGAGAGACTATTCGGTGATTCGTGACGACTTTTCATTATGTTTTCATCCTTATAAAACCATTTTGTTTTTGTTACACTTTTACTATTATTTTCTTTTTTCATTTTTATTCCAACTATGGGTGCCCTACTTCCACTACAACCTTTATTTTTGCTCCAATGTTTGCTTTTACTCCATTATTGGCATCAGGACGACTATTCTTAGCATCATGCTTGTAATTTCTAAAACGACAGACAACTTTAATATTGTTATCTAACTACAGCAGTTTATTACCGAAGATGCAGTAATCAGCAGAGCAAAAAATAGAAAAGCTTCGGCGACTGATTGATCGAATGCTAATTTGGGATTTTAATATTAAAACTAGATTGATACTCAAGAGAGGACTACTCGAGACATCAAACTATTTACTATTACTGGATTCTGAGGACATCCATGCCCTTTTTGACTTTTTTTCTTCAAGAAATCAGGAGTATGACTAAACTAAACCTGTGCTTTCCATCAATTAAAGTCAAGATACTAAGTGGATTTGCTAATAAATGACACTTATTTAAAATGATTTGTAATTGCTCTTCAATCGAGAAATGTAATTATAATTTATTACAATAAATGAGAACTAAAAAGTTAAAATAAGCTAAAAGAGACTAAAAGAAACAAAAAAAAAACTAGAAAAAGACTATAAATCAGTATCGGAAAAAAAAACTTGTCTAATATAAACTTGGACGAAAGAGCGCTATTCGACAGTTAAGTAAATTTAAAAAAACCTGATAATTAAAGAACAGTCAATGTAAAACAGAAATGTGTTCACAAAAAAAAATAAAAAGTATGCGTAAGTCAAAGTCAAATGTCAGTGGTTTTTTTTGAGCCAGGAGAAGAACCTAGCAAAGATAAAGTAATATTTTGACCAACTGACCCCTAAATCCAACGGAGGATTAACACCAATTAAACAGACGCTATTTTACTGTAGTTATGTTCATAGTTTTTCACATTTATTAACTTTAATATTAGTAAATTTCAATAAATAAAAAGAGATTTTATTTCAAACAAAAAAGTTCAAGTTAAAAAAATATAAAACCAAAACAAAAAAACAGTAGCATTATTGAACTTCGAATATAAAAAAATAATAATGGTGCTAGTCCAACCAGTCATTTCTAACCCTAACTGATCTCCACTTGCTTTTGCAAAAGTTTGCCATGCTGCATTTTACTTGAAGGTTATTTTGACCAAGACTAGAGCCAAACATATGTGTACAATAGATTTATGACAAGACCATTGTTGGGAGTATGCTGGTTGTGACTTTTTTTTAGTATTCTTTAACTTTGTTGATATATAATGTTTGGAGCTAAGATTCAAACGTTTGTGGCTCGGCTGGTTTCTGTAAACGGCGTAGTTACCTTTTTTTTTTTTTTTGCTTTGCTGTATTAAAGCAGACACTAGCCTACAAATTAAATATGTATGAGGCGTATAATTCTAGTTATAAACTACGACCAGTCTAGCACAGGTGAAATTAAATTGCATGTTACTTTTATTAGTTGGTTATATCAAGACGAAGGCTTACCGCTACATTTCTCAGTCGAACAAGGCATATTTTTAGCCAGGTTATACACATATTATACATACATTATATATGTCTCTTCTGCACTATATGGCTTTACTCTATTATACATTTATTACACAACCGAGTCAGCTAATAAATTGTTAATAGCCAATGTCCCGTACGCAATTTTACGTAATAAATTATGAATATATTAGGAATTGGCTTTAATTTAAAATTAGATCTGTAAATTAAATTGAATCATAGTGGCAGCTTCATTATGAATTTATAATATCTTCCAAAAAGCTATATAATAAATTGGGTCTATAAATACAGCTTTTGCATTACTAAGTAGCTTTACTAAGTGGTTTTACTAAGTGGTTTTACTAAGTGGTTTTACTAAGTGGTTTTACTAAGTGGTTTTCATTAAGAATAAAAAAATTACACAAATGCTTTTAGCGTCAGGGAATTCATTTTTTTTTCTATTAATATTTTACTAACTTACTAAACCACTAAGACTTTTTATTACGGAGACTCTTTAATCAAGTGTTGCGCTCACTAAATATGATACAGTTTTGTAATCAATAACATGTATTTATACATTTGGTGGGTATTGGTTACATTTTGTTAATTAGCTTCAATTACTAAATCCAAACAGTTGAATAATTCCCTGTTATTTCGTCTTTCAATCTAATGGTTTTGTTCTTTGATTTGCCGACATGGCATCTTTTTGTTAATTTTGTTGTCTCTTGGATGTTTATAATTCAACATAAATGACTTTTTCAGCTTTTTTATCTTTTAACTTTTATCTTTCTTTTTATCTTTTCTCGTTTTGCTTTTTTATTTTTACTTTTATTTTTTGTCTTTTTCTTTTGCCACTATTTATTTATTTATTTATTTACAAATCCGTGCTATTTTACCAATACACTATTTGGTAATCTTGAATGTTTCTTTGCCCATATTTTCGCTCTTTTTTTCTAATTCGAATGGAAATGTGTTATAAAAATTAAATTAAATTACCCAACTTGATTTAACTGTTGACCATCAAGTTGAAGTGAAAATAAAATAAAAACCTTATTTCCAAGGAAAAGCATTAATTTAAATTTAATTTAAATAGTCCCACATTTACTGTGCCAAACACATAACCATTCAATTCCATCCCAAAGCAAAGAGAGAAAAAAAAATACACGTTTTCATTTATTTAACTTTATACTTAAACTATAGTAAGCATATAAATGTGCTATTGAACTTGACTAATTAAATAATATACATACATGATGAACCAGCACACTGAAACTGATAATGAAAATCAACTATCGCATAATTCAAAGCCCACAAGTGATTTTGAGGAATTGGATCAGGAAAGTGTAGACAACTCAAAAGAAACATCGTCCAACCTAGACTATGAGAGTGCATCCAATGGTACAGAAAGAAAATATAGTGATGATGGCGATAAAACAGGGTCCAAGAAAAAAAGACGAAGGGCTACGCAAACCCAAATAGACTTAATGACAAAAGTATTCAACAATACACCATTCCCATCATCCGAGGTCAGAAAAGAGCTAGCCAGAAGCCTAGATATGTCACCTCGAACAGTGCAGATATGGTTTCAGAATAAAAGGCAGGCATGCAAGCAATACAAGGGGATTTACATATCATACTCCAACAACTACAGATACAACAACTACAAGGTATACAAAACGGACATGATCAACAAAAACATAGTTAAAAACAGCAGCAGCACCAGCAGCAGCTCATTCAGTGGGTTTAGCAGAAGCGCCGATGTACGCGAAAAACAAAACAGCACGCCTTTCTCGCAAAGCTCTATGGAAAGCAGCAAAAGCAACGAGTTCCTGGCTGAATTGAACGACAGGTCTTACTTGAATTATAACAATAGCAAACACAATACACTACATAGCAATCATACATACTCTACAAATATTGAAAATACAGGGTCAGAATTGTCATTTCCTGGATCATTGATTGGGGACAACCAAGCCATACATACCGACTTTAGGATGCGCGAGCTTGGTTCACAGGGCCACTTTCACGCCAATTCGTCTACAAGGTTTCCTGGACTCAGTGAACAAGAATCTCGGTATGTGTCTAATAACGCATATTTGGGGAAAAGGCCCAGGTACTCAAATTCGATAAACTCAGAGTTTGCTCAAAGTCTGAAGATTGGAGATAGGGATCCACTCAAAACCAGTTACCATCCAGTCATAAACACAAACATTAGAAACAACGAAGAAAATAGCCGGTTTACCACAAGGGCCCTACGGAGCAAATCCGAATCACTTAAAAGGTGTAATGAATATGACAATAACAATGACGGATTGGAAATAGAAAATAGCTACTTTGAAAGCTACAATGGTAGAGATATGGTTAGCAGTTCTACAGCTTATTTTCCTTCTCGTGACTACCCACCAAGTGCGCCTATCGACCAAGAGAAAAATAACGAGCCTGCTAGAAAAGTATCCTCCATTAGGAATTTACTGAACCTATCATAAGGCTCTTATTATGTATACTTATTTACACTGTTTTTGTACAATTTATCTACATAGATTTATATTTATAACTACCCTTGCTATCATTAATAAATAAATACCATCATCAAAAAGGATATGATACTTAAATTTGATAGACGTGTATTTTTGACCGCTACATCAACACAACTTGAAGCTCCTTGTAATGCTAACAATTGGCATAAAAGCTTTCCTCCGGCTATTGAATTTGTAATCTATTCTAAAATTGACCTGCTGAAATCAACAAAAAAAAACGATATTTTCCCATTCACTTGAAAACGACGGCTTTATCGCGAGAAATCTGTGCAATAAAATTCCAAATCACTATTTCAATAAAGATAAATATTTCAAATCAATTTAGCAGCATTAACAACAGGCAAGTCTCCAAGGCTGATTAACCAAATAATTCTCCGTAGCTTTGTTTTTGACTGGCAAAGATCTGCAAAACAGTAGCGAATTAGTAAATGTGATTTTGTTGACTAAAAGTAAAAGATTCTTTACAAAAAAAAAGTGCTGATTCTTTCTCACTTTCTAATGCCTATTGCACCTCAGACTTTTCCCCAAGCTTACACTGGCTTTTAATTAGATTACAAACGGGTAGTTCGACATAAACAACTACCAATCCCTTTGCACTATCAAGCCTTTGTGTTATATATCATTTTCTTACGAAAAGGAAGAAAAGCGGAATTCAGCTAAAAAAAATTGCTTATTAAAGTAATTTATGAATCCAATTGACTAATTAATAGTTACAATATTGGTTACGGATCTCTTAAAAAAGCTAAAAATTAAAAAAATTTGTAACTTGCAGGTGACTCACTTTTTTTTGTGTTGTTACGTCCAACAGTTTTATCGGGCGGTCCCGAGTAAAATATCTCAATAAAAAAATATTAAAAACTTGACCCATAATATATATTTTACGAATGTGTAATATGTAAAACCCCCGGGATCTTATGGTTGCAAATCGATGTCATATTTTGGTCTGATCTCTATCTGAACTTTTTTGTTTTCATTCTTATCTTTTTGAATTGCTAGTTGAACTTTTTGATTCCTCAACTTTTTTGCTAAACAGAATGCCAGAAATAATTTATAATCTTGTTATGAAAGTAGTACAGCTTATGTTTTTCAACTGTGCCATTTATTTTGCTATATACACCTACTTTAGCCGGTGTGTCGGGGTTATAACCATTCCGAGGCACTGAGTGCAAAACAGACTTACACTCGAACCATTTGAATCGACTAAAGTAGACACCCAGTGTTTCTGGCTGTTGGCGTCAAAAAAAAAAAGACATAATGATAATAGGAAGCTTGTGCATTTATTTACTTTGGCTGGTAATCAAGTAAAGCAGTCGATTTTTTTTTTATTGCAAGGAAGCAGTCAAATTCTACAGCATTTCTTTCTGGATAGTCTAGGGCTTACCATCAAGTTTCTGGGGATAAAGGAACATGGCCATTGTTGGCTAATCAAATCGAAAATCATCAGCCCTTTTCCTCCAATTTAAAGCAAGTCTTGGTTATATTATATAATAATCTTCATTGGCCAACTTAATTTGGTTTACCTGATTGAGAAATTGATTATTCTCACATACTCAACCAAGCAAAACAGTAAAACAAATTGTCTACTTTTATTGTAGTATCACAAGCAATTTGTAATCTAATGTTGAATTTAGGATACTTTGCTTTAAATGGTTCTAAAAATAGAATGTTTGGTAGAAACCCAGTGCTAAACTAATTCGAGTCCTAATAATGATGGATGGTTTAAAGTTAACACTTTGTATTGTTAAGTTTTTGCGTACAAAAAAATGAAGTTTGCTGAAAAGATATTGGCTAGTGGTGTTCTAACCATCTAAGATGCGATAAGTATGATTGTGAAATTCTAAACTTTAAATAGAAAAACTCCAACTTGTGCTCTGCAATGTCAATATTAGTAACAACAATCTAAACTAAATCAATTAAACTACAAATAATAATTCGATTAAAATAAAGAACCATAAAAAGAAATGTGAAAAAAATGTAAAGTATAGACAAACATAACTGGCCTAGTTCACTTTAAAATAGGTGTTCATTCAACTCGAGAGAACCTTTATAAACTACCTTTACTGACTCTCGTATGATTCAGGTCCAACCCGGAGTTAAGACATAAAGTAATTCTAGCCAAGTAAACAATGATTAAAGCAAATCATCTATCTTGACCAAACCACTTAAAGCGCCAGCTACATGTTTTTAGTAACATATTCGTATGTTGCTGATATATGCTACTGGGAGTGTTTTTTTTTAGGGCCACTGGTGCCAGGTAGTTGTGTATTAAATATGTCCAAATCCCGCCAGTTACATGGATTATCTTTATGAGAAATGGATGTACATACTATTTTATTTTTTTTGCTTTATATTTGAGCTAAAAGCAAAACGGATGTTAAATAAGTAATTAGTAAGCTGAGCTCATAGATACAGATGATCTGTATAGGCTTGCTGTCATCAACACCCAATAAATGTCTGGCTTCAAAGCGAGTTCTACCTCCCCTCACACATGTGCATCTCCACTTTAATAATAAAAACAATATTTGGTTAAAAATATTTCCAACGATTGAACTCACTTTTCCCATTTTAAAACTGAAATAATAGATGCCTACAATAATGTTAATAGTTGATAGTTGATAGTTGATAGTTGGGAAATTGACCTGGTTACATTTCTTATTTTGCATATTTTTACTTTATCTTCCAGGTTACATAAATTTGCTACTGAATTATTATGCTGTATATCTATAAACAGCAACTGATGTCAACCGTTTTTTCTTTATTTTAAAAACACAAAACTGTTAACTTTACAGTCATTGAAAAGTGTTTAGTACTGCTATAATCGATTTACTGCTCGTACTTGATTATAAAGTTTGTAAATGGTGCAAATCTTGAAAGTTATCGAATTTAAGTTTTACTATCGTTGGTGGTGGTGCTTACGGTAACTTTCTAAACAAACAGTTTGCAAAGATAAGCACCAAATTGACTCTGCAAAATATATTACTCCTACCAAATAGATAAATTGGTGTTAGACAATAGTATGATTAACATATTGACTTGATTATTCAAATTTATTGTTCAAAACTACTACATATTTTATTTACTTATAGCATAAAGATTATTAGAATTTATTGATTAATACCAAACTGCTGAAATCAAAACTTTGAAGCTTGGGTTCAACCAACTAACCAGCAAGTAAAAAGAAAAAGTAAGGAATAGGAGCTTAAATACAGACAATCAGCTTTTATATGAAAAAGTATACAGTTCTGCAAAGCCAAAATAAAGTTATCGGCACCCTTTCCCTTATGGTGATTAAATGTTATACAACAATATAAAAACAATGTACCATTGAGGTTTAAAAGGAACCGATTAGGAGGTAAAAGAAAACAGTATATTTCTGCTTTGCTTAGAGTTAATTAGTTAGGGATTCTTTAATAAATAAAAGTTTATTGCATTATTTGGGCTTTAATCGTTATTTTTTTAAATAAAGCGAGAAAAAATAGCTGTTTTGTATTTGAAGGAAACGGCTTTAAAAGGCAAAACCATCAATTGCGGAGATACAGAAATACAGGAATACAGAAATACAGGAATACAGAAGCAAAGGACTATGCCCAACACTAGCGAAAATGTCAAGGCATATGGGACAGCTAAAGACAAGGATATTGACTATAGTACTATGCAAAAATGCGGCAACTTTTCTGGGGTAGTAGAAAAGTCAAAAAAAGATCATGAGGCCAATTGGCAGCATAAAGATAGTGCTTTCAGCAAACTTTGTGACAAAGAAGAAGAGTATCCGAGCTTTGATACCGGAAAAAGACTAAGAAGGGCATCGACAACATCACTATGTTTGGCTAAAAGCCAAATAAGCCCGGAAAGGACTGTCGAGCAAAGGGGTAAAGTAGTTATAAACGATGCGCATACCATCGAATCTGGTGTCGAGCCTTGCGAAGAGTATACTATTTGCAATAGGTCAAACATCAATAGCAAATACTCTATTGGGAAAGTAAACGCGGTGCTAAGCTCAAATCCAAGTGTGGTGGCTGAGAAAGTTAAGGAGTGGAACAAAAGACTTACAAATAGCTCAATGGATAACGCTTGCTCAGGGAAATTTTTGAAAGTTTTAAGCGATGATGGGGTTGCTAGCAAAGAAGTGGATGGCCCTGGAAGTTTTGAAAATAATTTTATAGAAAACAACACAGAGTCGAGTTTTACCAAAAGCAAGTACCTAGCTGCCAACAGAAGCGATTTTTACAAAGGGCAGAGAACAAGTGTAGACAGCTTTGGACAGCCGCATGAGTACATGAGCTTAATAACTGATATTAACACAGATTTTAATGTTGAAATTGACCAAGGAGTCAAACGAGTCAAGCTGAAAAAAACGACAAAGTCATCAAGCTTGAAAGGATCAGATGCGCCTGGAAGTGATAAAAGTGATGTGGGATACATGAATGGCGTTGTATGTTCAAACGTAAGCAGAAATGAGAAGATGTTGAAAATAAAAAACGGTGAGGAAAGTGCGATAGATGCAAAACTGAGTCATTTAGGCTGCATAGAAAAAGTCGAACACAAAAGTAAAATCGAGGCACAAATGTCAGGAAGCTTTAAAACGGAACAAAAAACACGGTTTGTTTCAACTCCCAACATTGATGAGTTGATTGAAATAAGCAAAATGGTCCATGACAGCACACCAAATGCATTAAAATATGAGTTTTGTGCAAACATACCGAAAAGACGCAGCGATATTAGCGAAAAAAGCAATAATAGCAAAAAAAGTGAAAAAATAAGCCCAACTTACAAGGGTAGCCGCGAGGAATTTAAGCCATATCTAGCTGGAAGCGATTCGGTGAGTAAAATGAACAGTAGCACCTTGAAGTCAAAAGACAGTTATGTCCTAAAAAGCATATTGAGGGACAGTAAAAGCAAGCATAGCTCCGGTCGTAAAGAAAACAAACGAGTGACAATTAACTCTAGCGTAACGGATATATACCTGGATCCCTTTTTGTATAACGAGGAAAGAGAAAAGGGAGTAATGCAGCTGAGGGCGTTGGCTTACAGCAAGATTTCATATCAAAAGCGTGCTTACCTAATAAACATATGTTGCGTTGCGATATGTCCGGTCATGATGGTGGCGTTTGGAGGCGTATTGGCGATGATGATAAATAGCGTATTATCGAATAGGTATTCAAAAATAAACTATTTGATGTGTTCAAACACAAGTGCATTGGATGAGTACAAAATGCCAATAAACAAAGAAAGCATATCATATCTGCCAAAAACAAAGGCGGAGCTTATCCCAAACGGATTAGAGTTTGGAAAAGCCGATTTCTATCATATCAACCACTATTTCAGACCTTTAGACGCCTTGGACTATTATATGGGGAAAGACGTTGATATGGAGATTACGGATGGATCTCCAAGCTGTGGCTGGTGGTTTGACCATGACTATACATTTAATGATACCTACTCGAACTTGCCTGATACCAATATCCCGATCAGAAAGGACACGTAAGACAAAAATTTGCCACAGAATGCATATAAGACGAGTATTTCCTCTTTTTTTTAGCTATTTGTAGTGGCTGTAGAGCTAGAAAATGTAAAAAAAAAAAAATTTAGGTGCAGGTTCAAGTGTGACTATAATTTAAAAAGTATATATTTAATGATTGCTATTGGTATAGAACAAACAAGCCAGATCCGATCAAAGGCTGGTTTGGGATAGATTTTTTAAAGAACAGCACCATGAAAATTCTGCTGTATCAAAGGCTACAATGGGCGTTGGTTCAACCCCACCAAAACGGAAGCGTGGGGGAGCTGGAGGAGCAGCCAATTATTAGCAGCGAATATGATATTGATGCATTGAATCCGGGTCCAGACCTAAAACTAGTGCTAGCAAACTTGTTGATGCAGGACGCGCTGAGGAAACAACGTCCAGGGATTTTGAACAAAATAGATGGCAACCTGTGGTTTAACTTGACGCAAAAGCAGGATAATGAGGATATGTACGAAGTGAATGGGCTAAAGCCGGTGCCGTGGTTTAAAAAAGTAGGCGAGAAAAGGCTGGAGCCAGAGGAGATTGATGGATTGATTCAAAAGCTGCTGAGGGAAGTGACAAGCGAGCTGACTGAACTGAGTAACACAGTGAAAAATGCGTTTAGTAATGTATTTAGGACAGTGAGTTTCAGTAAAAGATCAATACGCTACTACACAAAGGTGATGGAGATTATGAAGAAGATGCCGTGGGGAGTGGTGATTTTTGACAAGGTAGATAACGAAAGTCGAGAGCTAAAGTACACCATGCAGTTTGGGACAAACAGCCAGTTGTCAAAGTCAGGGCTATTTCCATCTATTGTGGAGCGATTGGTGACCCAGCATAACCAGATTGCCAATGGGTTTTTAAAAGACGTATTGGGAGATAGCAACGCAAACATAGTGAGGGGGCTGAGGGGCATGCCTCAAATACAGGTGGATGCTATTAGGATTCAGCTGGGGAGCTTGGTGGGATCGCTGCTGTTTCCGCTGGGCGTGTCGTTTCTAATACCCATTTTTGTGATTATGCTTGTCCAAGAAAAAGAAGACAGAGTGCTGGTTATGATGAAGATCAATGGGCTCAAGACCAAATACTACTATATTGCGCACTATATCCATTTTATTACGCTTTCAGCTATATCTTCAATGTTTTTAATAGCTTCGGGGCTGGTGTTCAGGGTTGAGCTGTTTACAATGACGAGTGCGTCGGTATATACGTTGCTGTTGTTTGTGTGGGCAAATGTCCAGATAGTTCTGTCGTTTTTTCTGAGTACACTGTTCCAGAGCAGCAAAAACGCAATGGTGTTTGTGTACTTGTTGGTGTTTAGCGGTGCTGTTTTTGATGCAGCTATATCGAACTCCATAACAGCAAAAGTCTCGCCGGCATACTACATGTGGCCTCCGCTTGCAATGTATCAAGCTTTAAACAAACTAAACATTGCGTCAACCTCGGCTCTTAGGCCAGCGTACATCATGAGCGACTTGATCAAAGGCGACGGCGTTTATGAGTGCATTGTGGCAATGGCTATTGGGCTGGTTGTGTATATGTTGTTGGCAACATACCTGTTTCAGGTATTTCCAGGAGGCTATGGGGCGAAAAGGCCATGGCACTTTTTTATCACTGACTTGGTAAAGAGGTTTAGAAAGGCAGCTGAGACAAGAAGAGGCAGTGATGTTGACGATACGGGTGCATGCAAAGTCGAGAGTTTTGACTATACCGAGCTGCAATACGAAGACCATTACGTAAAGCTAGAGAGAAAACGAGTGTTGACGGATAGTTACAGCAGCGACACTACATTGGTAATGAAAAGGCTGCAGAAAAGGTACGCTGACGAAAACCTTGCAGTTAAAGATATATCATTGTCGGTTGAAAAGGGGTCAGTGTTTGGGCTGTTGGGGCCAAACGGAGCGGGGAAAAGCACGGTAGTTTCGATGCTAATAGGGCTATACAATATGAGTTCGGGGTCAGCGACGTTATCAGGACTGGACTTATCTGATAAAACCCGGTGTAGGTTTAGACAAATAGGATTTTGTCCGCAGTTTGATATACTGTTTAGGCATCTTACAGTTGAGGAGCACTTGTTGTTTTATGTTAGGCTGAAAGGATCAAAAAGACTGTATGAGAATGAGCTAGTTGAGGAGGCGCTTGATTTGTTTATGCTGGACGAGTTCAAAGAGCGGACCACAGGCACTTTGTCGGGAGGAGAAAAGCGGCTGCTGAGTCTTGCAATCGCGTTTGTAGGCAGACCTTCAATGGTGTTTCTAGACGAGCCAACGGTAAGCCATGATTTTATGGATAAAGTTAACCTACAGAATATAAATAAGTAAAAGGTATATATTGCGAGTAAGAAATAAAAGGGGTTTGCGTTTAAAACTGAATTTAACTGGATGTAGAATGGACTTGACCCCGTTGCAAAAAGAGATATATGGAATCTGATAAAAGAGCTCAGGCACAACTACACCATCATGATGACAACAAACAACATGGATGAAGCAGAATCGCTATGCAGCAAGTTGGGAATAATGGCAAACGGTACTTTAAGGTGCATTGGGACGCCGCAGTTTTTAAAGCAGGCGTATAGCAATAAGTACCTATTGTCGGTGGAATGCAACACCGAATTTGTGGAAACGGTTATAGAATACATTGAGGATATACTACCGCTTGGGTTTAAGCTCAAGGACAGGTATAGCAGCAAGGTGGTTTGGAGCTTTGAGTTCCACCACGGGGTTATTGGCATGGTGATGCAAGAGATCCAGGCAAAACAGCGCGAACTGATGATTTATAGCTGGGGGTTATCGCAAACATCGCTTGAAGACGTGTTTACCTCAGTTATCGGGGACCAAACCGACACCAGCAAACAGTGACCAACTGACGAAACGATACTTTGGACAGTTGTACCACTATTATGTGGACTTTATTGTTATATTTGTAAACGTTCGATTTTTTTTCTTCTTTTTTTTTTTTTATTCTTGACAGTTTTTATTCTTCTCAAAGCAAACAAACAAACAAACAAACAAACAATAATAATAATGGTAATGAAAAGATAGTTACAAATAAATAAAGAAGAGAAGAAAAGTAATTGATAATCTAATGGCAACTATTTTTTAGGGGGAAAGTTGTATTTAATGGGGGAAGTTGGGTTCCAAGTAGACATTTGGATGTTTTGTGAACCGGGACTGGAATTGTTGGCAGAGTTGTTGGCAAAAGGGGTGGAGTTTAGGCCAAGGGACTTTGTTATATCCTGGGACTCGATATTTCTAGCCAAGCTGTAGTCGCTGCAGCGGTTGCGCAGACTCATGAGGGAGTTATTGGCGTTGAGGTAAAAAGTGAGGCCTTGTTTCAAAGAACCAACAATCTCGTTGAAGCGGACCAAACAGAGCTGCAAGTTGCGCAGGGCAGACTCGCGCTGTTCAATGACAGGATTGAGTTTCCTCAGGCTCATAAAAGCGGTGCTAGACTCCTTCAGCGAATCCAGAAGCTCAGATTGAAGCTCGGTTTGAGATTTCAGGTATGCTTTATCTGAGCTGTACTGGGTGTCCAGTCTGCTGTTAAACAGGGGCTCAAACTGTTCGATGTTCAGTTTTATGAAAGGCGACATTGCAAGTTCAGCTATTCTGTCAACCTCAAGCCCCAGCACAGGCCCAATGTCGTCGTTTGACAGCTTTACGTTTAGTTTTCTAATCACTTCGATTCTCTCGTTTCGCATTTGCTTTATCTCAACCAGGTACTGCTTCAGCCTGGTAATCACAGTTGCCTGCTGGTTTGGCGAGTCGCTGGAGTTGGGCGCTGAGTCCATGACCTGGCTGTTTGCTGCTGAGGGCAAAGCTGCGGCTATCTGTTCACGGTTCGACTCGAGTAGCTTGATAAACGGCATCCAGTTTGCAAACTTGGTCTTCAGCTCCTCGTCGCTCCTCATGGCCTTTTCTATAGTCTCTTTGTACCGCCTGATATCCGCCCTATACTCTCTTGATGCGTGGTCGCTAAATGGCCTGTCAATGGCAACCTGGTTGATGTCGGCCCGGTGTCGCATCTCGTTGTCCAGCTTTGCCTCGCTATCCAGAATCTCGGTCGCCTCGTTTGCCAAATCTACCGCTTTGCTCCTCTCAGCACTCACCTGGCTGAACAGCTGCTGGACCCCAGACACCCCACCCTCTGACCGGATTCGGTCTGATCCCGCAAGAATCTCTGGGGGAATCCCCACCGGTTTCTGGCTTGCCTCCAGCACCGCCTCTACATTCAACATTGCCACCACCTTCTCACACTCTGCTGTCAGCGCATCCAGTGGCTCCAAAATACTGTGTCTCACGTATTGCTCCTTCCGATCCTCGTACAAACTGGCTGCCTCGTGCACCACAAACGGAACCAACCCCCTGAACAACGGCTGCCCAAGCCTCCCCCCTTCCTCAAAGTGTCTTCCTGGACTCTCCAGTATCTCTGACACCACCGCCTGCGCCATCTTGTACCCCGATATCACCGCAAGCTTATTGGCTGGAGTAACTAGCTCCAGGTATATAATATCGTTATCCCTCGACGCCCGTCTAAGGTTTTCCTCCAACTTGTCGCTCAATCCCTATACACACATTCGTTTATTTATATTTATATTATACCGTTTATCCTTCACCCCATCCACAAACTATAAACTCTACAATAAAATACAGTACACTACCAATCATTACATTATAGACCTCTTCAAACGCTGAACTGCGCTGCTTAAAAAACCCCTTTCCTTGTATCACAATCACTTGAATCGATTTCAGCGTATCAAGTGCGGCCTGCAGCCTAGATATTTCTTCGCCATACTTTCCATTTTCCAAACATTCTATCGACTTTCTATAGTTCCCAACCGCCTCAAAGTACCTTTTCTTGAACTGCAGCAACTCTTCCAATCCCTATTACACACAGTCACGGTCTATCAAACCCCATCTTGCCCCGCTATTTAAACATACCAATCAATAATAAACATATAAAGCGTTGCTCAGCTTACCACAATCAACTTTAGGTCTTTGTCGCCTGATCGCAGTGCTTCTTGCGTAGCTGCATACATCTCTGAAACTCCAACTGAAATACGTGCTATGTTGCCGTTTTTCTTCTGCTCCATAACAACATTTCTAAACAGACACTCCTGAGCCTGTGCCGTCATTAAACTCTCTAAAACCAAAAGAAACTGTGACGACATATCCTCCGTCAACTCGCTACGACATTCTACAACAACCTTGCTTCGAAGCAACTTGAACGCCCCCGCAGCAAGCTATTAAACATTACATACTTTTGTTTATCCCCTCTTTACTTCAACCAACCTGTAATCGGAGTTCGATCCCCCAAATCTCAACAAAAACATTCTACAATAACCAATCTATTTCTTCTTTTTTTCTTTCTTTTTTTTTACCTGAAAGTAATGGAACGCTGTCTTTATTCCCTCAGTGCCAGACTTGTCCTCTTGGACTGCTAGTTGTGAATAAACCGCTCCAATGTTATATAACACCGCTGCCCTCTCAAACCATAGATCAACATGGCTCGCTATTATAATATACCATAACACAACACAAAGCAGAAAATATACCAACTAAATTTGCTTTCTTGATCGCTACATCATTATTTTCGTCATTATCTTCTGTATACATAATGCTTATTTAACCACATTTATCCAACAAATAACCGCTCAACACAATAAACAAATTCTTAAACCTTGGCACAAGGCAACTTACCTTTTACTTCTTGGTTGAAAGAGTTCCCCCAAGTAAATGAAACATTAACATTTGAGGGAAATTTCGTGAACATGTAACACAATTGCCCATAATACCTAAATTTTAAACTTCTTTAATTAATACCACTACACAAGTATAAAAAATCCCTATCTTTTTTTATATTACAGTTAAAATTACCAATGCCAATTCAAAAAAAACTAGTATACCCCCCCCCCCCATTTACCTTATTAGCCTATCCAAAGTAGAAGAATTGCTCTCACGAAATACCCCAAAACCCACTACAATCCCCTCTCTCATCCCATCAAGCACTCTAAGGTCATCCAAATACATCTCAGGCGGTTCAGCATAAGACTGAGTGATATATTTAGACAGACCCTCGATTAGCTTGACAGAATTAGTCCGCTTCACCGGTACCGATATCAGCTCCATTTTATTATTTACTTCCTCGTTGTTTTAAAGCTTGAAAAAAACCTTCTTCCCCTTCAAAAATCGTGATAATCTTATAATGTCCTATTTAGATTCCTTCAAATGCAATGTTGCGGAATAACCCTGTAATTGATAACATAAAATAATAGCAAAAAGCATAATAAAAGCAAATGTTTAGCAAAAACGAATTAGTTCAAAGTTGATTGCAATAAATTAATGTTACATTCCCCTATTTTAAAGAAAATAGCGACTATATGTAAACTATTGAACACAAAAGCTAAATTAAGCCAAAACCAACAACATATCATAACAAATTAACTAGTTGATATAATTTGTTTTAAAAGCTCGATATTTGTTGACAATAGTTGCATAATAGCACTCAACTAGAAAACTAAAAGTTGAGTTAGAAAAAAAGCAAAAGAGAATTAGCAAACTAGGAGGTCAAGTTTATTCGCTAGAAGAATAAGTGAAAATCATACTCAAGTAATATATTGCTGGTACTTTTCTTTTGTTTTACCAACTTTCAAACTTGCCAAATTGGCTCGTTAAACTGGCTCGTTAAACTGGCTCGTTAAATTGGAAAAAGAAAAAGCAAAAGCTAAAACAATTAAACCTTGGCAAAATCATTCAACAAACGCAGACTTTCCAAAACCCCAGTCTGATCTGATATCTATTTACCAATGCTCTCACTACCGGCTTGGCCAATGCGTGATTGTACATCAAGGCCCAACACAAACAACACCAGCCCAACTAAACATACCCGCATCCAACAAACTGTATATGCAGTCTAGATCGCCTGAGCATCAAGTAGCAACGATTACAGACTATTTTTGGACATGAAAGACCAAAAAATCATACTTCCATTGGTCAGTGTGTCCGAGCGGTTAAGGAGATAGACTTGAAATCTATTGGGCTATGCCCGCACAGGTTCAAATCCTGTCGCTGACGAAATCTTGCGTAGATGGTTTAGTGGTATAATTGCCGCCTGCCACGCGGCAGACCCGGGTTCGATTCCCGGTCTACGCATTTTTGATTCTTTTTGTTGCTAGAACCTTTATTTTTGCTACTTTTATTT
>LUVW01000023.1:659550-714466 GCA_001661515.1 Capniomyces stellatus
TTTTTTTTTTTTTTTTTTTTTTTTTTTTTTGCAATTACAGATAATTTCAGAGCAATTCCAAATCTAAAATACCAAAGATATTGTGATTAGAAAAGCAAAGAAAAAGATAACTGATGGTGTATTTTTCTATCTAGGTTTTTTTTTATTTGTTGTTTTGTTTATTTATCAGTACCATAGGCAACAAAATCGACAAAAGTAACAAAGACAACAAGAAGGTATAAAATAAGGAAAAGATGAGTTTATTGGCAAGATTAGTTAAATCAGCCAGAGTTCAGCAGGTAACAATAAATCCACGGTTGAATTTACGGAAAGTTGGATTGACAAGATCGGTGTTTTCAAGCAGTATAAGATACGAGCAAGCAAAAGAGTCTGGTCAAACAGCGCAAGAATCGTTAGAGAAAACAGCAGAAGATCAAAAAGTAGCAGCTGATCAAGACACCCAATCGAAAATAGAAGCGACAAACGTACAAAGCGATGCAGCAGGAAAATCGCCAACAGTACTATCGAAGCTAGTCAGTCCACGACTACCAACAAAGTTCACTTCGTTTAATGACTACTACAACTCGGACGAGGAACAAATCAAAACACATATTCTCCACGTAAAAGCTTCATCAAACAACACCATCGTCACGCTCACAAAACTCAACGGCGAGACCTTGGTTGCTGCAAGCGGCGGTACCTGTGGATTCAAGAAATCAGCTCGCTCTGGTCATGAAGCTGCTTACCAAGCCACCCTCAAGGTTGTTGAGAAGGCCACCAATCTAAACCTCAAAATATCCGGAATTGAACTCAAATTCAACGGAATGGGTCCCGGCAGAGAAGCTTCTTTCAAGGCCCTTCGCGGTAACACTGACTGGCAAATCGTCACAATCTCCGACGTCACCCCCATCCCCTTCAATGGTTGCCGACCTAAAAAGGCTAGACGATTATAAAAGAAACATCAACCTTCTCTAAACTATTATTATTAATATTACACCCGCCAAATTACAACTATAACATTTTACTTTCTTACTTTTAAACTTTTTAATTATAAAAAAAAAAAAAAAAAAGTAAAGTCAAAGCTCACATACAAATATAATTGTCAATTAAAGTTCAGTTGCATTGGTTAATAGTTGGTATAAAATAACAGGTATAATAAATAGATAAAATAATAGTAATAGAGATAGTGAATGTAACCAAAGTGATTAATCGTCAGCCAACCAAGGATTGTCAAAATTGACGGGCAATGATGCTAACGGACTTTTGTTGGAATTAGGACGATGGTCTGCGACTTTGGTGGAGGAAGGATTTGGCAGCAGCTGGTCAGACTCAGCGCCATTATTTTTAGCAACACTCTGTTCGGTGGTATTCTGTTCAGAGTTGAGGGGATTAATCGGCAATAACTCGACTTCTTTCGAATTGATTACTTTCGAGTTGATTTCTTTCGAGTTGACATTTACTTGGGTTTCTTTTATCTCCAGGTGTTGAAGATCCAAGCGAGATTCACCAGCCTTGTTAGCATTAACGTGGAAATCAGGCAAAGGATTGGTGGGCTGGACTTCAGGGGTTGTGGATGTTATAGGGGGGGTGGCGTCTGGTGTTCTGGAGGAGTTGGGGGATTTGGGTTTGTTGAGCAAATGTTGAAAGTAAAACTCGGACCAAAGCTGCAAGACATTGGACTCGGGATGTAAAACATGGGTTTCGGGACTGTTTATGTATCTGGGGTTCAAGAAACTGGACCTGTTGTTGTCAATGTGGCGCCACAAACTCGGTGTTCTTTCATTCAGCCGTAGAGCAACGCGTTCGCTCATACAATCGCCCAAAAAGGTGCCAAACCGGCAACTGGACAAATGCTTGCCCAACTCGACCAAAAAGTTGATGTTGAACTCAAAGTGGCAAGGGTTCTGGCGGAATATCTGGTAGACACAGTCGAGAAACTGGGAAAAAACTGGGCACGATTCGTTGTTTGGGTCTGGGTTGGACAGAAACCGGGACTTGTTTGCGTATGATCTGTTTTCCAGGGCAAAATTCGCGTTTGTGACGTCTGCATCGCCTAGCAGAACCGGTGACTCTCTGAACGCCGCAGTGATCCGCGACTGAACACCCCTGAACGTCCTTGACGCAAACCGACCTAGAAGCGCGCTGCCCTGCGTCAGGTCAAACGGCATGCCCTCACTATTGCTGCTACTGGCTCTGCTGGTCTCTACACCAGGTCCCGAGCCTTCAGACCAGCCCACCGCAGCCGCAGAGTTGGTTCTAGCGTCGGGGCCCGAGTCTTTGACACGGCCGGTTCTTTTCGGGCTTGGACTGGCTCCAGTTGGCTGCAGGACGGGGCTGCTGATGTCGTTATTTGCGACGGTGAATCGCGACTCTACACCCAGAAACGCGTTTCGTTTGCTGAACTGGTGCCCAAACGACATCCACTCCTTCTCTACCAGCACCTTGAACCCATCGATCGTTCTGTAGTACGGATCCAAACACAGCTGCGCCAAACTCGTCAACTGCGCCGTTCTGTCCCAGCCGTCCGAGCAATGAACCAGCACGTGTTCTCCCCGCTCAACACACCCCACGACCTGCCCTGCCCCCTCAACTATGTTTGCCAAGTGCCGCAGCCAGTCGTTCTGCGCGCTTTTCACCTTGCTTGACGCTATGCTGCCTCCGCTAAACACCTCGCACACCGCCTCCAGAACCTTGTTTGCCGACGCCCTCATCACGTGGATGTTGTCGATTCCCAAGTACAACTTCCGGCTGCCCTTGTAATGGTCCATATTTTCTGACCCTGCCCCCACTGCCCGGTTCGCCACCGCGTTTGTTGTCGGCCTCGCATCCACTATCACGTGTGTCGTCTTTGCCCTGTCGCCTATCCCAACTCCAAATATCGACTCCACCAGCTTTTCGTCCTGTATCGATCGCGCCTGCTTCAGCCCTACCAACGGCTGACTCGACCTCGATATCGTTGTCCCATTGCTTCTATGGTAGTAGCACAGCACTGGCAGCCGCCGCTTGCTTCTGTACTTTGACGCATGCACTATTGTCGTGTCGCTTATGTTGCTTGGAACCGCAAGAATCGATGGATAAGTCTCGCATATATCAAATCCCTTGTTTATCAACGTTATTCTCCACCGCTTAGACTCGTCCATCGTTACCCCCATTCGCTCAAACTCCTTTACAATGTCGTAGCTGTCCCACCCCACAACCAACTCATCTTCCCTGTTATCAAACGCATACAGCTCCTCAATCGACTCTATTCATCCATCCAATCACTTTCTTACTTTCTCTACCCATCTCTTCCTTAATTTTCTTCACATAAACTATCATTTCATCTCATTTCTATTCTTTTATCACTCTAACCCCCCCCCCCCCCCCCCCCCCCTTTCNCCCCCCCCCCCCCCCACCACATCATTTCTACACCTTTATAGTTACTATTTACCTTTGCAGCTCTGGTGCTTGATTGTCCAAAACACATCGTGTAAATCCTTTATACTCGCACAATACAGGCTTAAAAAATCATAATCATACGTTCTAATCTCAATCAGCCCATTTCGTTCCCAATCAATATCCCATTCATCAACCGAACTTCTTTCTTTTGCCTTTTCCGCTTTAAAATCACTATTCATGCCTTTTCTTATTTCCACTCTATCTATTGCCAACTCTGTTTGCGCCTCTCTCACTCTTGGTGGCGGTCTCCGCAGCACCGCCGAGTGTATCATTGAATACGGTAGCTATTTTCAATATTCAAGTTGCCCAAAGTCATTTTCTTTTTGTTCCCGTCTACCTTTTGTTTTTATATTTACTTGTATTCTCTCTTTTGAATTGCAAACTTACCCATTCTTGTTCCGAGTTATCATCAAATATCATGTGATTTGTTGTCAAATGCAGAACCACATTCTTTTGGCTACTATTTCGAGTTATACGCGCCTTGTCTACCTTTTTACAAATTAACAATTTCCAACTTTTTATTTCATTTATTACCTCTCTCTCTTTCTCCCCTCCCCTCCTTTCACTACATTTTTCGCATTTCTCTATATTCTCCACATTTCTCTTTATACTATTCGATTTTGCTCCCTACCTTTGCTATCTTTATATAATCCATGTTTATCCTACTTGCTCTATCCACTCTACCTATTTATTCAAATCTCCCTCGACTTTTACCCCCTTTGACTTTCCTCTTGACTTCTCTCTTGAAGTATAATACCTTCCCCCGTTTTTCGGTAAAGCCAGTGTAATGCTAAGCCTCTATTATTTTGTTTTATCTTATTTTCAGCACAAAAATTCTCTGGATGTCTATGGAGCCTACAACTGTATCGGGATTTTGACTTTATTTATCCTGCTCTCTCTTTCTCTTCTCTTTCTCTTCTCTTTCTCTTCACTTTCTCTTCACTTCTCTCTATTTCTCTATTTCTCAAAAATAAATCCTATTCAGCTTCACATCTCCATTTCTTTTTCATTTACTATATACTCTTTTTCTACTTTGTCATTGACTACTTGAATATTTTCTTTTATTTTATTTTTTTGCCTTTTGTTCTCTGTATGTCTGTTATAATTACCTCGTGTTTTGATTGGTTTTCGGCAATTACCAACATTTGTGACCTTTTAAAACACCCTTTTTTTTTGCTTTTTCTTCTCTAGATAAATACAACTTGCCCAACTTCCTGCAACCCTTTCCAAACTCAACTTTAACCTTTTATTTAATTTTCCCCCAATCTCCTCTAAAGGAGATATTTCAACATTACCTCTCACGCTGCAATATTATCCACATATGGGTTAAATACGGTGTATATTTCCCGTGCAACTCGGTATCGAGTTGGTCCATCACATCACACCACACCACCATACATCTGGGGGTTTTCGACTCTGAAATTGGCCTAAACCCCTATATTCTCGAACCTAAATACCATTAATTAAACCCGCTGCTTTCCTACTTTTAACCAGCCTCAGTTTATAGCTTACTATCATGTGTGTATCAGCTCGATTTTGACTAGTTTCCCAAACGACAAATTCATGAATTATAGCAAAAGAATGAAAATAACAAACATAAAAGTTAGAATTGGTATTTGCTTTGTAAAGCCATAGCCTCTATAATCTGCCATAACTATACCAATAATTGTCTTTAAATATAGCATATAATATAATTTTGTAAATGGACGGTCTCAACACGCCCACTTGACCAGGGTTGCCTACGCATTTTTTATAACCAAAGCGTTCAATGGTGCCTTGGTTTTGTAGCGAGAAAGTTGTAAAGTGAAAAGATTTGAGGTTTATGGGCTGCGTTTTGGCATTTTTAATTTATGCTACATGAATTAATTTAAAGGAATTGGTCTTGATTTCTTTGGACATTATTTGCTTTTACTACCAACTTTTTCTTGGTATTTAAAAAAAAAAGCGTCTCAGTTACAGTTCAATCCGTCTTGGTTAAAGTAAAAAAGACGGTTTTAGTTGAAAACATAAAAAATAAAGACAACAAAAAATGTTATTTACTCCGATACGGGGAGTCGAACCCCGACCGCCTCGGTGAAAGCGAGGAATCCTAGCCGTTGGACTATATCGGACACAGAAAACAGAGCTTTTTATAACGTAATGTATGATTTGCAAAACCAAGCAAACCAAGTGACTAGGTGTAATTCAAGTTGGTCTATCGTACCCTTGTATTATTTTTTAATATAACGATTGACTGGCGTTCCGACATTTATATATATATAGTTGTTTTTTCTTTGGACTGTGTTGACTATGATAGATAAAAAAAACTATTGCTATCATTTTTTTTCTTTCTGTTTGATTTTGGTTTTTTTTTTTTGACTCTGTTGAATTTTTGGCTATGCACATTTCAGAAACCTCAGTATGGCGTCAATAGGCTTAGTGGTGTAAATCTTGTGGATACACGTTTGTTGATGATATTGGCTAAGAGTTATATCAACGCAACGTGGTTTGATTTTATAAAAAGACTAGCTCACACCAAACACATACTCACACATTAGGCGATGTTATTATAGCAAGAAGCTGGTGAATAAATGTATCGTAGAAAGGGCATTCTGTGTAATGCAACCAACACTTGGCACAAATAATACCAAACTAACAAAAAAAAATTGTGTCAAGATTTCCGTTTTCTCGAGCGAGGCTTTTTTTTACCATAGCATATTTCAGCCGAAACTATTGAAAGTCGCAGTCATTTTGTTATTATTAAAAGAAATTGACATCGCAGCTACCAAACTAGTAAAACTTTGAACTGCAGCATATTCAGTATTAGTGAATATTGAGCAAAAAAGGAAATTCTTGCAAACTTTTACAAACTTTTACAAACACCTTATATCAAGCGTTCTTATTTATAAGGTTTCTTGGTTTTTGGCAAACGGGATTTTTTGCCAACACAAAATTCCCAAACCATTGATAAAATTGTTCTTTTCTCAATCTTAATCAAGAAAAAAATTGGCACTATTTGTAACAATACCAAGAACGAGTGAATAAATTGAAAAGCAAAGCAAAATGCATTTTATTCGTTTAAAACCAAGAATCTACCAAATCATTCGCTGTCTTTTTATTTGGAAGAAAGTAGTGTTAGTAACCAAAAGTAAAACCATTGGCTCTTGGCAACCAAATGACTAGAGCAAGATGGTAGTATATTAGCTTTTTCCCCCTCTTTTTCCCTCTTTTTTATTCTTTGTTGTTGTGTTTGTTTATCAAGAAAAGTATCGACTATAGGAGCAGTTAGTTACTCAGATGGCTAGCAGAAAAATAAAGATCAAAGAGTTGTTGTGGAGCAAAAAAGTGCCGAGAACTGTGATGCTAAAGAAAAGATGTAAAAATACTGCCTAGTTAGAACGTTTGATATTTTTATTGCTCAGCTTGGCACATTAGCTAAATATATGCAGGGGGTTGTGTGTTTTGCCTAGTTAATCAAGCATGCTGCCAACAAAGTCCATAGCCCATATGGCGGCTAAGATCACTTTACTCTATACATAACATTATGTAGAGTGTAAGTCTAGTGCTAAGCAGGAAAGAGTTTAAAAAAAACATATTTTTGTTGAGCGGGGGGATATCAACAAGACTGTGACTATTCGTGATGACATAGCTAAAAAAAGTATTCCAGTATAGCAATAAAGATGGGTTGGTCGAGTGAGAACTTTTCTTTTTTAAATAAAAAAGTAAAGAAATAAAAGGAAATTGTGTTCACCAGATATTAATTGGCGAATAGAAGCAGAGGAGTTGAAGGTCAAACAATGCCCATATACGAATTTGGAGGTTTTAGTGTCATCTCATTTCATTAAATAAACTATGGCGTGCCCGTATAACCAAAGTTTTGGTATGCTGATATGATGGAAATAAATTATAGTTGTTCGAGTGCTTCTCTTTTATTTATTATTATCATTATTTTTTATTGCTTTTGTAGGTTTAAAACGCATGTCGAGTTGTTGAAAGCTAGTTTGAATTAGAAGGAATAAAAAATGATTCGAGAGGATTTTCCAACTGATAGTGTCGAAAATTGAGGCGAATAGAACGTAAAAACAAGGAAAATAACGGTTTAATAATTGTAACAAAAGAGGAAAAAAAACATTGCAAAAGCAAAGAAATTACAAATGTAATTGTGTAACGTGTGTAAAAAGGAAGAAAAAGGCAGTTTCAAAGTTTTGAATTATGAAGTGAAAATTTATAATTCAATAGAAAATTTGTTGATGGGTTTGCTTGAAAAATAAGCTGTTTTAGTCGACCTAAGTGGAGAGAAATTAGAGCTTAGAAACTTTCAAATTACACAACAGAAAAAGAAAAACGAGACAAGTTCACATACTTTGGAAGCGATATAAATCAGCTTAACTATACAATAGGCAAGCGAGGAAGCGAGAGTCGACATTTATTCTTTAAAAAGTCCAAACAGCTGACACAGCATAAATATAAAGCATATAAAATAAAATAAATAGAAGGCAGGAGCAGAGTTGATAGCTTTTGTTAGTGTATAATTAAACATATAGATTATATTTACATTTCCGATAAAGCAGTATACTTTCCATTTAAACATTCTTGTAAATATCATTCGTCGACTTGTTAAAAGAGAATAGAGATATACTGTTAGTATTGGACATAGAAGATACATTTGCCTGTCATTGCTTTTTCTTTTCTTCCACTTTTTTTTGGTATTAGAAAGGTATACGAGCAATTCAAACGCCTGTACTAGTAGAGACGGTGTAGAGAGTTTTTATTTTATTAGCGCGGTTGAGAAATAGGCCCGAAACTTGAAATTTGAAGCTTAGAATTTGGAGCTTGGAGCTTGAAGAATAGGCTGTAAAGGAAACTGTTGAACGGGGACTATCACGAAACAACACCGGGAGAGTAGTATATAAATGTAAATAGTTTTACAAGAGTAACTTGGAGTCAAACATCAAACGAATAGATTGAAAAGGAATACAGGTCTTTATTATATATACATAATTTTTTTTAAAAAAAGGAGAGCTAAAATAAATCGGCAAGCATGAGTTCAGTGAAAGACAAGTACGAGGGAAAGCTGGAAGCGTTTGTGATTCAGGGGCGTAATTTGCCAGTCACAGACAGGTTTAGCAAGAAGGAGTCGCTTGTGGAATTGACGGTGGATACGTTGATTAAAAAGACACAAGTTGATCGTAGAGGAGGCAGTACACCAAGATGGAATGACAGATTGACGTTTACAATAACAGGGTTGGGAAAAAACTCGATGCTGATAAAGATACTGGAGTCAGGGAAGGCGCACTCAGATTCGATTTGTTCTGGGATTATAGATTTGAGAAAGATATACGAGGAGGAGGAGCTGGACGCATGGTTCCCGCTGACAAAGAAGGGCAAGCCGGCGGGTTCGATTTACATTGAATTTACGTTTACACCAAAGAGCGGGAGAAAAAAGGCTAGCAAAGTGCAGCAGCTTAACGATTTGAAAATAGTACCAACATTAGCACCACCAACGATCAGGAACACATCGACAGTTGCATTTGCGTCAGCGCCGCCAAGTAGTTTGGCGAGCTTAAAGGTCCAGGCAGAGCAAAAAACAAAAGTGAACACAATAAGAAGCGATCGCAGATACAGTTCGATTCCGCAAGTATCGTCAGAAACAATCACGTTATCAAGCCAGACAGATTTTTCTTCGCAGTACGCGCTGGCAAATGGAAAAAAGCCATTGCCACAAAAGCCAGAGTACTCGGCAATAAGCCAAGGAGGATCGTCAAACGAAACGTATGTGTACAGCGGCGGGCCGAGTATTTATGCGGACAGTAGCTATAGCAATATACAAATCCAAAATCAGAATCAGAATCAGAATCAGAATCAGAATCAGAATCAGAACCAAAATCAGAATCAGAATCAGAACCAAAATCAGAACCAAAATCAATATCAGGTTCAGTTCCAATCGACATCCAGTTATGACAACAACCAAGTCTTTGTTGACGAAAATAGATACAGTACTTATGGGCAATATTCGACAATTAATAGGCGGAGAAGCGTGGGGAGCGAGCCAGATCAGCTGTACCACCAAAACATGAATGGAATACACAATGGACGAAACGACTATTTGGATATAGTAGATTCATTCCACAACAGAATGCAAATAAACGAACCGCAATTTAGCGACGAACAAGCGCGGATTCAGTTACAGTACCAAAACCAGCTTCAGGGTGGCCAACTTTACGGATACGGAGATGCAGATCCACACGGGTATGGCCAGCAAATAGACGTAAACAACCAGACGATGTATGGGCTAAACGGACAGCAGATGTATGGGTACAACGACGCAGGTTTCCAATATGAAGATTTCAGTCCACCGAAATTTTCAAGAAAAAGTTTAAAGCGACAAAATCGGTACGTGGACAACCAACAGAGTTTTGATACAGATGTAGATGCAGATGTGGGAGTAGGAGTAGGAGTGGGTGTGGGGGTGGGGGTGGGGGTGGATCCAGAACATCAGCTATACCAACACTCAGTAGGACAACAACTACAACAACAACTACAACAACAGCAGATCCAGTACCAGCAGATTGTGAATAACCATCATGATGGCCTATTTGAAAGAGACTTTGTACAAATACAAACATCAGTTGAAACTCCAACTCATAGACAAAATCAGTTTTCCAACGAATACACCAACATCAACAACATCAACAACGCCCCGCAACGGCCTCTACCCAAAACCCCCAACCAAGGACCTCAACTGGAAACCATCGAGTATTCTGGGCCTGGATTTAGTGGATTACCTGTAGATAACAGAAACTACAATTTGACAACTCTAATCCAAAACCAAAACCAAAACCAAATCCAAAACCAAATCCAAAATCAGTACCTTGGTATTGGCAATAGTGATGTCGAGTTTAGAACCGATTACAACAATCCAAACATTCCTAATCAACCACCAACAACCTCACTAAGAGCAAACTACGAACCATCAGCTCCCCCTTTACTCATTCTCAACCAGTCCCCCAAAGTCCTCCAGTCAAAACCACTGGATTCCGCCTATTACTCCGGGTCTGAGCTAAATTGCAACTCTAACGCCCGCAACTCTGGTTACATCAACAACACAAGCTATGACTCCGTTGACTATTCCAGCAACAATCCCTTTGAATCCCACAGCCCACACAACCAACAATTTACTTATTACTCTTCTAGAAATCATCCCACTGTGAATAGCCAATATTACCATAACTAGAAACAATCCCCCCACCCCACCTCACTCAAATAGTATATCTTATTTCACTTTTTTTTTCTTCTTTCTTTTCCTTCTTTTTCTTCTGCTCAGTGTAAAATTCCATCTATTCCCCTTCCCTCTATTTCTTACTGCTTGGGTTTTAGCTGGACAGAAAGTTAGAGGGTGTTTTACACTGATAAAATATATATATATAAAAGAAGGATTTATTGATACTTTTGTGCTTTTTGTAACATTTCCATTTTTATATTCCCCATATCTTGCTTTAAATAAACCAAACAACTTTTTCTTTTTCTTTTTCTTTTTACTATTTTATTCTTCGTATGAAATACATAAATCTGACAAAACACGGTTTCAATTAGGCATTACGCAGCTTAGACAGCCGCTCAACTAACGCTTCTTCGTTGGCTAGGTTTCCTGTTGGCGCAACAGTGCTGCTGAGCTCGTGTTTCATCTCTAATCCTGCCTCGTCTGCAACTTGCTGCATCAAGAAATCTACTTGGTCTTGTGGTGTGCTAAGTGCCGTTACTCCTCCCATTGTCCCCTCCATGTATCCCGTCTGCACATCCAAATCCTCAAACTGGGTCTCGAATTTGTCCATAATCATCGATATCTACTCCCAAACCACATATAAACATACATATTCACCCCCCCTCTCTCATTAATTACCACATTTTTACACTCTTCCTCTCCCACACAACCAACCATCTATTTATAACAGCTTTTATTTCTAAATGTGTATTACAACCGCTTTTTTTATTCATTACCTGCTCCAAATTCATCGAATCCATTGCTCTATCCATCCCCTTCACCACCGTCGCCATAGACCCTGTAATCTGCCTCATCGTAACTGCCGTCTGTACCCTACTCGCAACTCCCTCAATTCTTGACGACAGCTTTATTAAATTCAGTGTCTCGTTTTTTTTGCGAATCGCATTTGATGCATATATCCTCGCGCTTTCCACATTTCCTTGTTGAATTGCCTATTTTTTATTTTATTTATTTTGTTTTTCATTTTACCCTTAATTGTTATTTATATAAAAATACTTTTATTGCATTCTATTTTGTTCAAGCATCTAAATTCACACTGATATCCCTATATTTTCCTCCATCTGTCTACCTTTTTCACTTTTTCCTTTTCCTTCTTTTCCTCCTTTTCGCTTTTCTTTGCCTGGCGAGCCAGCGACTTTGCTGTAAACTATTACAATATTGTAAACATCAAACACTCTATTGGAATACTTGCAACAGTGCTATCAATTCACCAATTCAATCCATTCAAGCTTGGTTTTACTTTAATTTATTGTTGTATCCCAACATGTAAACTTACCTTCAAGTTAAACAAGCTGTCTACTCGTGCAGCCGTTGTAATTGTTATTTTCAGATATATTTTAAATTATTATGGTGCAAGAATAAACATATTCAATGTGTCCAAATGACCAACAACGTCTCATTGTGATGTGTTGCTGCTTTATAATCTGCTACAGTACTTACTCTCCATTGCTCCTTTTTGCTAACCCTACTTTTTATTTATTTTACTTCTATTTCTATTTTGCGCCTCCTGCTGTTTCCCCTGTTTTATTTACCGCGTTGGGAATGACAAAGATTTAAACTCCTAGTCTGATATAATCGTTAAGCTGAAAAGAATTTGTCTCTGTTTAGATCCCAATCTTGCACTTTTAAACTTTCTAGTATTATATTAACTAACAAATACCTTGTTCTACTTTGAAATAAACGGCTCTATTAAACTTGTTACTTTCGCTATTAATAGCACCCGGACTAAGTATTATTTCACAATCGATTTACTGGCTATTTTGCATTAGATTTATTTTTGTTTTTAACACTTCGTTTTCCAACCTTAATTTCGTGCCAATTTGCCAAGCTCGCATAATCCAACAGCCAATAAACTGGCTGCAATCTTTCAACTATTTTAAACAAACCGCAAAACCTTCTCAACCTGGGGGTTCCTCCATCAATCCAAGTAGCTCATGTTCACTTTGTTCTGCTGCCGTCAGATAAGCAAGGCAGTAAAACGAACTACGTACCTGGTGTTGTATATTTCTTGAAAAAGAAATCCAAAAAAGTGGTAGTAAATAGCACCTCCCGTATTATTAATAAAACAAATTGAATCCGAGTAGTCAGCATTTATATTCTAACCAAACCAATCCAAAAGTAAAAGGAAAATAATACAAGAGTAAAGAGAAATTTTAGGTGGTGTTTTTTTTAATAAAACACCAATTAGTCATGCCTTCTGTATGCCGTAGCCATTTCAGAAGGTTCAGAGAGGCAATGCTGTCTTTTTTTTATTTTTAGTTGCTTTGAGTGGTAAGGAGAATCCACCCCTTGATGAATTTAGCATCAACTCTTTAGGCTCAACAAGAACCGAGTAAACAAAACAAAACAAAACAAAACAAGTTTTTTTGGTGGTAAAAATAAAAATGCTTGAGGGGTGAGGGATGAGGGGGGAGAAAAAAAAAAGAAGTATAGAGTAGTAAAAAATTTACAAGTCAGGGAATCAGCAAGCTGAACGATTTACTATTTAAATAACTTAAAGTTGGAATCTGCAAAAGGCAGTAACTAAGGAGAGCTCTTGACATGAAAAGAATTGGCGAGTAGTCTGTTGTGACGAAGATATATTATAGAAATAAACAGATGTTGCAGCGATATATCTCACTTGGACTGAGTTAGTTGGTATTCGAGCCAAAACTTTGGTCGATCCAAATATTTTGGTACTATGCCTTTGGTTTTAGCCTTGGATGCAAAATCTCAACAAGACGGAGTAGGGGGGGGTAAAAGTTTCTGTACTCGGGTTACAAGTGCTTTGTGGAATGCTAGACGTGACGTGTAGACAAAAAAAAGGACAAGGTAAAAGGCACTGAAGAATGAGGAACAGACAAAAGAATGATCAGGAATATTAATGATATATTTGCTTATTGAATTCGATTTGTTTGTTGGTTTAAACATCGACTTTTTTTATCATGTAAATTACGTGAGAATTATAAACAAAATTTTATGTGAGGGTTTTGAGGGAGAGAGAGAAATGGAGTTTGTGCAATGAATTGTGATTTTGGTAAAACGGTTGAAAATTTGGAATAATGTACTATGGAATAATGGAGACATCGATGATAATCTTTACCGCTCACAATTGGATTGTTTCTCAAAAGAGAAGGAATATAGAACTAGGAGAAAGAAAATTACAAACTGAATGTAAATAAACTCTGGGTTTAATCTATTGAATTTTGGATTTAAAAAAGGCAAAAAAACAAGGAAAAAAAACAAGGAAAAAAAATTGGGCAATATTTAATGGAGCCACAAAATATTGGCGATTTTAATGGTGAAGAAAAAAAAAAGCAATAAAAATCACTGATCCAATAGGTAGAGACAAATTGAACGGCTTTTCAGACGTTTAGTTGAAACCAAGTCATTAAGTATGTTAATATTTGGTTACAGAAGAAATAAGCTTTGTTTCAAGTTTGGAAAATGGAGCAAAAGTTAAAATAACCGAGTAGAAAAATGGCTTAGTAATTTTTTTTTTCTCAATGGTAGAAGCCCGAGATTGTTAAGATAGGTTGATTAAAGCGGGATAAAAGTAAGAAACAAAATTAATTAATTAGTAAACGAGCTTTTTGGATGTGATTTGAAAAAAAAAACAGATTTGAAGGAAAAGAAAGAAAAGCAAAGTGAGATATAAATTCCACTCTGTCAGCTAAATAAAAAGAAACGGTACAAAAAAAAAAACCAGTTTTTGATCCTCAAGTTTATTTGGGTAAAGAAATCATTACCGATTTAAAAAAAAGTCAATAAAAAAAAACAAGCTACTTATTTATATTAATACAAGTCAATAAAACCAAGCAAACGTACTAGTGAATAAGATATTTACCAGCGCAAAGCGATATTTCAAGGTAATTTTGTTTACTAGGCGGGATATAGACAAGAGGAGTTGAGTTTGTTTTTGATTTTTTTTTTTTGCTTCAAGAAAAATCAAAAAGCATAAATCAACGCCGAGAAAAAGGTAGAAGCAATAGATCAACATTGATTCAAAAGTGGTGAAAAGAGCCTACAGTTTGGTTGAATTTGTAGACAAAGAAAAGGTGAATTCGGGTCGAGTTAGTAGCTCAGGATTTACTCTATAATCAGAATACTGATATTAACACTACCCAAACAAATGTAAAATAAATAAATTATAGGAGTAATTCAACGACCAAGCAAGCAACTAACTTTCAACTATATTTTTTATTAAAAAAAAACACAAAAGGGGTAAAAAAAAAAAAAAAAAAAGGATGGAAAAGATGATATTTTCAGCGTTTGGCAAATCATGTCCGTTTTTGAAGCGGACACCAGCAGCAGAGGTGCAAAAGTTGATGGCAAGAACAATCAGCACGAAGCCAAGCATCAACGCCAAGGACACAAACTGTCCATTTTCAAGTGGAGGGAAGGGACTTATGGACAAGGCGGCGGAATGTCCAGTTATGGGGGCGGCGGTTCCAGCCAGTCAGCTGTCAGCAACACACAGCGGGTCGGAGTCAGGATTTGACTATGACGGAGTACTGGAGGGCAAGTTGAAGGCGAAGCATGATGACAAGAGTTACCGGTACTTTAACAACATCAACCGTCTTGCAAAGCACTACCCAAAGGCACACACGGCGAAGAAGGAGCATGTGGTTGAGGTATGGTGTAGCAACGACTACTTGGGGATGTCAAAAAGCCCAGTTGTGCTTGACGCGATGAGAGGAGCGTTGGACACGTACGGGGCGGGAGCAGGAGGGACGCGTAACATTGCGGGGAACTCGGGGCTTCACCTGGAGCTGGAGGCAGAGCTTGCCTCATTGCACCACAAAGAGGCGGCGTTAGTGTTTTCGTCGTGCTTTGTAGCAAACGACGCGACACTGTCAACGTTGGCGTCAGCAATGCCAAATCTGGTTTACTTTTCAGACGCGATGAACCACGCGTCGATGATCCAAGGAATCAAGAACTCGCGGGCAAAGAAGGAGATTTTCAGGCACAACGATGTGGGGCACCTGGAGGAACTGCTTGCAAAGTACCCGATCAGCACGCCAAAGATAATCGCGTTTGAGTCGGTGTACTCGATGTCCGGAACAGTAGGGCACATTCCGCAGATCTGCGCGCTGGCCAAGAAGTACGGAGCGCTGACGTTTTTGGACGAGGTGCATGCTGTTGGGATGTACGGGCGCACTGGGGCTGGTGTGGCGGAACACTACGGGTTCAACGGGAGCGACACCACGATTGTGGACCAGGTGGACATGATCACCGGAACCCTGGGCAAGGCGTACGGATTGGTTGGCGGGTACGTTGCGGGAAATTCCAGGACTATTGACTTTTTGAGGTCGTATGCACCAGGCTTTATTTTCACCACCTCAATTCCCCCAGCAATTGCTGCTGGTGCCACCGCAAGCATCAGGTACCTCAAGGCCAGTGGCAAGGAACGCTTCCTGCAGCAGACCCACACCCACGACCTGAAGAGCCGTCTTGCCAGCGTCGGCATTCCAGTTGTTCCCAACCCATCTCACATTGTCCCTGTTCTGGTTGGCGATGCTGAAAAGGCCAAGTACGCGTCTGACAGACTCCTGTCCCAGTACAACATCTACGTCCAAAGCATCAACTACCCAACCGTCCCTGTTGGCGAGGAAAGACTCCGCATCACTCCGGGTCCAGGTCACACCGCCGATCTCTCCGACAAACTCGTCAATTCTTTGTGCGAAATCTGGGAATCTGCCAACTTTAGAAACGTTAGCGACTGGGAAAAAGCCGGTGGAAAGTGTGGTGTAGGTGTTTCTGACGCCCAGATGGCTGCTTATACAAAGCACCGCGGCTGGTTTGACCACGAGGATAACATTTGGTCAGAGGACAACCTCAGCTTTGCCAAGTACTCCAAATAGTATGCCTTTCTCACCGCGCATTTCTTTTTTTTCTTTTTTTTCTTTGGTTGTTTTATTTTATTTCCTCGCTTTTGTCTAGTACTTTAATTTTGGAAATTTTATAACCCCATACAATAAGAAGAAAGAAAGAGATGAAAAAGAAAAGAAAAGAAAATTGTTTTTATGTTTTTGTGTTTCCAATCCCATTCTACGCTCTTGAAACGTACTCTTTGGTTTCTGTATCTATAACCACTTTGTCTCCAACATTAATAAAGTCTGGAACTTTAACTTCTGCTCCGCCGTTGATGATGGCCGGGTTATACGTCGATCCTTTTGCCTGCAGAATCCTCCTGTTAATCGACTCTATCGTGTATGGGTGACGCATAGGCAGCCGCCACGATATGGGTCCTGGCTCTGGCTCCAACACTTGCACCGTCACTGTCATTCCATCTACATTAAACATCAATCAGTTCAGTTTTTTTATTTTATTTTTAAACTGCGACTAAATTCCACTTGGGCTCTATAAACATAATTAATCAATTCTTTTGGATCCCAACCAGCAAAACATATATTCAGCACTTTAATGACTGTGGCCTCTTTCAACTTGCCTTCCAACAGCTCCATTTTAGATTTCCCACCTAATCAATACCAAATTCCACAGAGAGAAAAAAGAGAGAAAAAAATCTTTACTTTACTATTCAGCATATCAGTAAAAAACAAAACAAAAGCAAACACAACATCCAACTCTGGTTGCTATCATATACAATACACGCGTTTACCCTCTAGCATATCTATCTTTAGGTCCAACTCGTCATATGTCTCCATGTTCAACAGGTTCACCGAATTCTCAGCTGTGTATAAATATTGGTAGGGTATCTGTCTCAGTTGCAACACCTCAACGCTTTCACCACTCCGAACCCGCACGTTGGTCTTTTGCCCAGTCACAGGATCTTTCAAAATAACCTGGGGTTTATTATCATCAAAAATTAGTTAATATCGAGAGGGGGGAAGTAAACTGTAGTAACAATAAACAAATGAAAACCACTTGCTTTGATTACGGCTCCTCCTCTTCCTGTGCCGCCGATTTCTTTTCCAGATAGAATCGAGGCTTTTCCATCATAATCAATAACTTGGCCTAGCTTTACATTGCTGATGTCGGTTTTAAAGAATCTCTATTTAAATAATCCAAGTCAATCAAATTATTTAATCACACCTTGCTTAAATCCAAGCGGCAAGTAAAGAAAAAAAAAAGAAAAAGAAAGAAAAAAGAATACGACGTGTTTACCTTGTTAATTAGAACGCTAGAGCGTAAGGATTGGCAAACTGGATTCGCTTTAACGCTGCTGGCTTTCAAAAATGAAAACAATTTTACTCCCCGATTCATTTTTTTTTTTATTCTTGCTCGTATGCTCTTGTTTAAATTTTGTCGTAAATACAAGGTAGAATGTACTTTAAATAAAAGGCAATTCACGGCTTGATGTTTTTGAGTTTGAATAATTCTAAACAGCTCGAATATATTTTGATAAAGTCGATTAAAAAAACTTGTTGAAGTTTGGCTTGCAACTTGATTAACAAAACAATTTTCGATACGGAATATCAAGGCAAATCAGGTTATTTGTTTTTTTTTGGATTTGGATCTGGATTTTAGTCTAGTTTGGTTTTTTCAATAGTAAAACCAACGAATCAATATAACCTGGAAACAAAAAAAAACATGAAAGGACTCGGGGTGGACGAGTTAAACTTGGTTTTGACAGTTCCATAATATAAGGCTAAACTACTCAAATCCCCAAGATATTGCAGTGTAAACGGAATGACTTTTCCCTTCATAGGCGGAAAAAGTTAGAGAGGAGGGGCGAGGCAGCAGTATTTGATGTGGAATATGCAAAATTGTGCCGCTTTATCATGTCTTTTTTTTAAAAAAAGTAGCAACATCATTTAAATGTCATGTGGGCGGGGGACGAGGGGGGGGGGATGCCACACCCACTTCCCCTCCATTCTGCATTTTTAAAAGGGTTCTTTTTTAGAGTTGTAAAATCAGACGAGAAGCAAGTTTAACTTGACAATGATTTTTTATCAATCACGCTGAGATAAAATGTGATATTTAAAGATTAAAAAAGTGTTGCAAAAAATAAAACATTCAAGCCCTTTTTATGAGCTAATTAGTAAAGTTGGTTTGACAATTCGGGAAAACTCAAATGCTGCTTGGTAATAATTAAACGTAGACAAATGGATTATTAGTCAAGTGACCTAAAATAAGTAAAAATTATAAAAAAGGTATAAAAGTATAAAAAGTATAAAATAAGAGTGAAATAAGAGTTAAATAAGAAAAAAAAAATGAAAAAGTTTACCAATCGTTAAAACTTGCAAGTCTCTTGACCTTTATTTTGTTTTTTTCCCACTGGCAAACAAAGTTGTAATTAAGGTTTGCAGAGCATTAACACCTCAACAACTTAAAGCTTTATATATAAAAGAAGGAACTCGATTTGTCAATAGAAAAAGTAAGGCCTGGATAACAAGATTTCTTGGTTTTTTATTTCATTTTGACCTGTATTTCGTCTCAATCTCAAGTTCGAGGCTTTGTAAATTAAATTATGGGGGGGGGGAAGTTTTCTCTTATTTGTTTATTTGTAAAAAAAAACATGTATTTTCGAAAAGTAATTACTAAATTGGTTAATTAAAGTTTTAGTTTGGATTATTTGGTTAAAATTTGAAATAGTAAAATACAAAAACGGAACATTTCAAGCATTCAGACAACTTTAATAATATAAAACACCTTAATTTCGAGTCAAAAGCAGACCTGAATTGCGAATTAAAGAATACACATAATAATATCAAGTCCGCTAGTGGAATTACTATTGAGAATTAAAGAGAGTAGTATTGTATTGCTGGTTGGTTCAAGTAATTGTTGAATGAAAATTCGGTTGAAGCAAAGACGGAAATTTATTATAGCGGCGCAATGGAAGAGGTGGATGGATTGCAAATTGTCAATTCATTCCTACAATGGGTAAGTAACACAGCAACCATGCATTGCCAAATTTGTAGAACCATAAAACAAGAATGTAACGGGGATTTGGCAAATTCCAAGCTTAAAGTATAATAATGAAAAGAGCGAAGGATGTCTAATAACGTATTCTGACTGTGTAATAGGTTGAAGGTAGTATAGGGTATCATGTAGAGGGGTTTGAAGATTTGGAGGACGGGGCGATATATTATGAACTGGCACAGAAAGCGTAAGTGGCGTTGGAGAAGGTTTGCGGGTTATGTACAGAGATAGAGGAAATGCGAGTGAACAAAGTTGTTCATTTTTAATGTTATAAATTAAATAACGTTGTTTTTATGTTTTTTTATTTAAAAAATATATAGGGATAGGGATTGGTTTTCAAGCAAGGTCATTGATGAAATGTTAAAGTCAAATAAACGAAATATAGCAGCTATAAACACAAAGCTACTGGAGCTACTGGAGAACTACTTTACAACGCATTTTAAGCGGAGAATAAGCGAGGAGGATATCCCTTTTAGCAAGAACGTGGGGCAAGAAGGATACATGGAGACAAGCGATGGCGACAACGAGCATGACAGGTGGGAGGATATATACAAGCTTGGAGTGTTGGTGTTGGCCATATCGCTGTTAGGGAAGAAGAGCTCGCTGGCAGTGCAGTTTGAGAAGCTAGACTCTGACACACAGGTTATATTGGAGCAAATAATAGAAAAGGTATGTTGTAAATATTTTTGGTATAGCAAGGCTAATGCTGGATACCAGCAAAGTAAAAAAAAAAAAAAAAAAAAAAAAAAAAGGATAAAGTTGGAAGAGTAGGAATGAGTTGCATTGATGTGCGTACCAGTTTAAAGACATACTGACTTCAATAAAACTGTAGATTTGGATCAGGAGCAGAGACGTGAATAGTGTTGGCAAATCGCAAAGCCCCAAGAAAAGGGGAAGGCGAAAAGCGCAAAGCAAGCGAGCGGAAAAGAGCTTTTCTGAAGGGAGACAGGGAACTAGCAGGCGTTTTGAGGGCAACGGATTTCCGAGCAGTGTCGAAGGCAGCGGAAACGGCATAAACGCAAGCAAAAACATACACGGGTTGGTTGAACGATTTAAGTCTGAAAGAGAAACGGACTCGTCAAGCATTTACAAAACAGGGGACTCTTCAAATGCAGAGTCGGTGTATGAGTCGATTATATTCAAAAGCAGTTCAAGGGCAGCAGGAAAGAGTAGTTCAGGGCTGGAGGAAAGCAGAATGGCCAACAATGGGTACAGTAACAGCAGCAACAGTAGCAACAGCAGCAGTAACAGCTATAACAGTGGTGATGGTAGCAGTGATGGTAAGGGTGACGGTGACGGTAATGGTAGAGATTTTAGGAATAGCAGTTATAGGGATAGTCGGATAAAGAAAAGTAGTAGCATCAATGGTAGTGGAGGGTTTAGTAGGGGGTATGGATCAACAAACCAGAAAAACAGTTTGTTATCAGAGAATTCAAACAGTATGAGTATTATGAGCGAATCAAAAACTCAAAAGAAGCAGAACGGAGAAAATAGCCAGTTCCTAAGTCAGATGCTGGACTCGATGGTTGGGAATAATTCACGGTTGTCGGAAGAAAGTGCAATTTCGATAAGGAGCGAGGAGGAGGAGGAGGAGGAGATAGAAAACGATGATTCAAGTGGCGAGAGGTCAGATGAAGAGTGTTTGGGTGGTGGGAGTGATGTTAGGATTCAGTTGGACGGCAATGGTGATGGTGTTGATGGTGGTGATGGTGATGGTGATGGGGGCTGGAGTGAGATAGATTCACGGCAGTCGAGCTTTTCAGACTTGAATGATTTTGATGTAGAGAGTTTGACTGGTTTGCGGAGAATTAGTGATTCAAACACCAACAGAATCAAGGCCAAGAGCAACGACGAATTTTTCAAGTACTTGTTTATTCTGAACACATTTGCATTTTTGGTTATGGGTCTGTTTGAACTGGCTACAACCGAGGTAATAATTGGTTGTTAAGTACTATGCTATGTTTATATACGGACATAAAGATAAACCTTACTAATATGATTTTTGTTATGGGTTTATTTTAGGCTCCAGACAAAGGAAAAGGTCCAGGAAGAGACAAAGTGCTGTTTTTTGCATTTGTTGATGTTTTATGCAAGTTACTTTTTTTTTTTTTTTTTTTACTNTTTTTTTTTTTTTTTTTTTTTTTTTTTTTTTACATATTTATTTATTTATTTTCTCTGCTTTTGCTTTTGAAACTCGTCTAGTTGATTGGTAGTAATCGAGTTTCCTTGTTTAATTAGGGCTGGGAGGTGCATTGACAATATTGACGGCAGTTTTGGGGTACTTTTGGATAAAATTAGCTAAAAAGCAGACCAAGGTATGTGAAAAAGACGGTTATAACGCATCTACTCTGCTCAATTATATAGGACCAATTGAAATCAAACTGGAGAATCTAGGTTGAAACTAAAGCAAGAGTGATGATAAATTAACTGTTATGTGCGAATTATGCCTATATGTTTGTGAATTAGCCGTTGGTGTGGTTGACCGTTATTTTTGTTCCAATTTCAAGCGTGTTTATTGCCTTGAACTCGCTGTACAGTTTGATTTTCCCAGCACAAACAGACAAGATTGGACTATTCAATGGCTACTATTTGAGGTAATGCATAATAAATCATGCCAATATTATTGTTATTAGTGGAATGTTGGACTTTGTGGTAGCGAAAAATACTATATTTCGCCAACTGTTGTTATTGTCTTTTTGGTATTAACAGTTGTTTGATGAATTTGGGGGTGTTTAGAGATATCACAGTGTTGGTTGCTTCGTCTATGGTGGCAATTTCTAGCGTCGCTTATTTACTTTCGCAAAAAAGGTCGATTCACCAGGCAGCTTCGGTTCTTCAGGCAAGTGGAAAAACAAATATTGAAAAATGAATATGAAAAAACAAATGAAGAGTTGACGAAATTAAACAAATAATGTGTGTGTTTTTATTGGAGCACCCGAGTCTGGATTGAATCAGGTCAATTTTTCTCTTTGTTTATCAACTGATTGTTTTTTTTTCACTTTGGCGAATAGATCGCATCAGATGTTGTTAACGATATCAAGTCTTTGTTCGGACTGGCCTTGCTGCTGTTTTCGATGTTTATTTGCGTAACTTGTATATCACTAGTATTTATTTCACGGCTTGCAATCGAGGCATACCCACTAAAAGGTAATGATTATTTATTTATTTATTTTTTTGGTAAATAATGCAAGTGTACTGGACTATAGTGTTTATAAATGTTCATGTATTCTTGGTTAATCTGTAATTAGGGTTTGGTTCGTTGCCAATTGGAATGTTGTTGTGGTTTGTGTTGTCGTACTTTTGGATTACTTGTGTCTTGCTGCAGTTCCATCGAGCTGTTTGTTCGTCGTTGGTTGGCCAGTGGTATTTCAACAGACATGATCCAAACGACTACCGGGCTGAGCTAGAGTTGGCCCAGGCGTCCATATACTTGGCCCTGACCAAGTGGATAGGATCAATTTATTTGTCTGGGTTGGTGCTGATGACATCCAGTCTATTCTGGACAATCGATATGATTATAACTGTAAGTTGATTGGCTTGTCTATCTGTTTATTGGTCTATTTGTCCTGTTTGTCCATCTGTTTATTGACCTATTTATTCAATTGCTTTTCCTCTAGGTACTTTTATTGTTTGTCAGGCCGTTTGCCCCAATTCTTGCAACGATGTTTTACGTCTTCATTCCTAAAACATCGTCGTTACTGCACAGAGTCCCGATTGTTGCTCTAAGCAGATACACAATTGTGTACAGTGGGTTGTCAGGACTTCCATTCCACCCGTCCTATATAACTGTTGAAAAGCTGTTGAAAAAACATCACCTGTTGCTGCC
This sequence comes from Capniomyces stellatus, assembly GCA_001661515.1. Classification (NCBI taxonomy): domain Eukaryota; kingdom Fungi; phylum Kickxellomycota; class Harpellomycetes; order Harpellales; family Legeriomycetaceae; genus Capniomyces; species Capniomyces stellatus. The sequence goes on from LUVW01000023.1 coordinate 682,920, forward strand.
CCCAACAAGTAAGTTGGTCTTGACTAAACACTCAAGTTGTCAGTTTCTATCAGTATTTTATTGTTTCTTGTCTTATTCTCCTAATTCCTTTGTCTTTTTTTTTCTTCTTCTTTCTTTCTAGTTTTGGCCTTGCAGACGGTTTTCACCTCAGCTGCATCGTTGTTGGCTATTGTGTCATTGTACTTGGTGTACACTTATGTCCTGGCTGTTTTGGATTCGCCGTACGCCTATGCCTTGGCAATATCCTTTTCAACTCTTCCATTTATTTCCATTCAATTTGTATTCCGAGTCTTTTTGCACACGTAAGTCTTTTTCTTTTTTTTTTTTCTTTCTTTCCAGCTCTTATTAGTTGATATTTTGTAATAGCTAATTTCTAACGATTTATTCGGTTTTTATGTATTGCTAAAATTTAGGGTGGATGCGTTGATTGTGTGCTACGCAGTTGATCTGCAATCCAATGCTTGCCACTCTGTCCGTATAGAACAAGCACTGGCCTTTATATAGAGCAAGAGCCATCATCATTTTTAATATATTGTCAAATATTTTTTTTCTCCACCTAACCAATTCACTTGTACATCAACAAAGACAGAGCAAAGGCGTTTTTACAGCGGTTCTGTATTTCACTTTGTTTAATTATTTTTATTTGTTGTTTCAAATCTGTCGATTTTATATTTAAAAGTTGTGTTGGGAAGTTTTAAAAGTAAAAAAAAAAAAAGAAATCGTTGTTAAAGGCTAAATATATTTTGGCGTATATCAAGTGAAACATTATGTTGAGTTTTAGTTATTTTATTTTTATTTTTTTGTTGCTATTATTGTTTTTATCAGATCTAACAAGTATATCAGTGGTGTTTATTCACTTTGTTTTTAGGGGGGGGGGGGGTTTAAATATCAAATATTGATCCGCAAGTTGACTGAATCATTTTTCTTCCAAACGGAATGTAACTTGCAGCGTACCAGGTCAAAGCGAGGAACTGGATTATAACCATGATTAGACACAAAAGAGCAGATATTTTCTTGACTCCAATAATAATGGTTAGGATCATTAGTACAAGATAGATTATTCCAGCAACCATCCGAACAGGTGCAAAGGACATTTTCAACTGTTTTTTAAATCCGACCAGGAAACCCAGGCTATTATAGTCGAGTATTTACAAAAATATTGAGAAGAAGAAGAAGAAGAAGGGATGAAATAATGTCGGAATAAGCAAACAAATAAGCAAACAAATAAGCAAGTGAATAGAGTTGTAACAAAGTTGAGGCAAGTATGATTAAAAGCACCTCTTTTTAAAACATCAATTTACCTGAAAATGGCAAGTAAATTGCCAAAAGTGTACATTATAGCAAATCCGGTGACGTTATAGCTGAAGAGTAAGATGGTTCCGAGAATACAAAGAATCATTCCACCACCTAAACAACCGGCAAAAGCGTAGAGTCTTTCTGTTCGAGACAAACCAAACATTCCTGGATCGGAACCCATTGGATCGCTTAAAGGGTTGTTTTCGCCCGTTTGTCTGACATTGAATGGCAAAGACATGGTTGCTTATTGTTATATTATAAATTCTGGGTGAGAAGTGTGTCTTTTCTTTTACTCCTTGATGTGGAAATCTATTGTTTTTGATAAAAAGAAGTAGTAGTGGTAATGATGTTAGGTTTGGTATTAGGTTCGGGTGGTGACAAGAGTTGAAGGTTATAAAGACAACATAATGTAATTAATTAAAGTAAAAGAAAAAACAGAGAAAAATAAATAGCAAGTAATTGGGGTATATTTTTTTTTCTGTTTACCTTTTTTTTTTCTAGCCAAAATTGCGAAATATAAAGTACAAGACGGCGAAGATAATACAATTCAAAAAGTATCCGTGTTGTAGTAGTTGTGACTTTTATTTTAATTATTTTTACTATAACAAGAATCTAGTAATTAATTCAAAACAAGAATGTATTTATTAGATATAAAACTAGAGAATGAAAGGCAAAGAAGAAAGTGTAAAAGTAAAAAAGAGAGAATTTTTTGTATAGTTAAATTGTCGAGTTTCTTTTCAACTTGTTTTCTTTTGTCGTCTTTGTCTTGGTATTTCTTGGTTTTTCGTGGTAAAAAAAAAAAAAAAAAGGTTAAATCGTTATGGGAACTTTGTTAATGTTTGTAAAATGGCAAATTAAAAGTCAAGAGAAAAAACAAAGGAAAATAAATAAAAATAAATAAAAAGAGGAAAATTCGTGAAATCTGACTTTTAAAATACCGTCAAATCAACTTGTATCAATTATTTACTTGTTAAAGCTGTTTTTTAGTCCAACAAACCAAACAACAAAAACAAAAATAACTAAAATCAAAACAAAAACAAAAACTAAAAACCGAGAGAAGATGAGTGAAATAAAAGTCAAAAGATGGTGTAAAGTTTTCCCCTTGGGAAGAAATAAAATAAAATATAAAAGAAAAGAAAAGAAAAGAAAAGAAAAGAAAAGAAAAGAAAAGAAAAGAAAAGGTTAAAATATATAGATCTTTATTAATAGTGGTAACAATCAATGGTTGGTAGTTTTGACTTGATGGGGATGATTATCAAGAATGTATATTAGTATATTAGAAAAACAAAAAAGAATAATTATAATAATAGCTAACAAATACTAGTAACAAAAAAAATGAAGAGAAAGAAAACCTACTAAATCGATAAATAAAACACAGCAATATAATATAATAGCAGAAGAAAAATAGAAAAGCTAAAAAGATAAATAAATAATAAAACAAGAGTAAATAAGCAGTTATAAATGTACTAGTAAATAAATAAATAATGATCAAAAAGAAAAAAAAAATACAAAAAGAAAGTAAAGAAAGTGAAAAAAAAAGTAAATATTTGGTTTACTAGTTATGGATGTTTTGGTTAAAAGTGGAAGAACGAGGAAGTGGTTGGTGAATATGGCCAAAAGTCTGCTGGTTGTTCTGAACGTTCATACCAGGTTGTCTTTGTGGTAGTTGAGGCTGTTGAGGCTGTTGAGGCAGTTGTTGGAACTGGTGAGATTGTTGAAACTGATGGAACTGATGTTGTCTGGCACTGTGAGCCGGATTGATTGCAGGATACTGGGAAAACATTAGAATATCAGGGGAATGATTCTGCTGAATAGCTACTAAACCACCAGCACCGAGTTGGGATAAACTTTGGCTATGTTTTTGAGATTGAACCAATGGTTGAATGTTTGCACAACTGTTATTGTTATTGGTATTGAGTGGTTGGGTATAGTTGTGGTTGTTTGTAAAGTCATGAGCCATTGATTGAGAGTATAACTGATGTAAAGAAACTTGGGAATTGTACTGAGACGCTACTCTAGAACCAGACCCAGACCCAGACCCTAGACCTGACCCTAGGCCTGTATTGTGGATGTTGATAGGGAGGTTATTGTATTGGTAATGGGGATGGTTATAAGGAATATTGTTATTACTGTTGTTGTTGTTGTTGTTGTTGTTGTGGTGATAGTAAGGGGTATTGTTAGGGGTATTGTTAGAGGAAATATTTTGGGAGGGAGATGGTAGCCTTGAGGGGTTAGTTGAGGGGAAATTGGATATGAAGCCATCGCGTTGGAGTTTAGAGTAAATTCGTTTTCCATAAGTGGTTTGTCTGATGGAGGGCAAGATGGGTCTGATGAGATTGACGAGGTCAGAGCGTTGAGTGGGGTCAGCGTGATCAAGGATGGTTTGAACGACATAATTGCCATATGAGTCGCGAATGAGTTTCTCAAGAGAGTGAGCGTCAAGGATGGGGGCAATGAGGGAAGCGCGAGTGGCAGGGTCAGCAAGTCGAATACACTTTTCCATAACGTTAGAGGAAAATTTCTGCATTGACAGAGCGCAGATGTGAGCAACAAACTGAGCAATCAGCAGGGCAGAAAAGTCGTGACGGTGCAGCCCCAGCACGTACTGGACCACATAGTTTCCAAACGGATCCTGGACCAGAAACAGGGCGTTACGCGTGACTATCTGCACCAGCTGGACCTTCTGCGGCTCAGTGGACAAGTCGATACACCGCTGGAACACACAACATCCGTGACGGTGCGTGGCTACCTGCGTGCAGTTCTGCGCAACCGCGTCGTATATGAACTGCGAGCTTTCTGATGAGAGACGGTTGAGACATTTCTGGATCACGTGATTTCCGTTCAAGTCGCGAATCAACATCACTACGCTGTGCTTGAGCGCGTCCGTCACCGCGTCAATCTGTTCCTGGCTGCCTAGAAAGTCGATCAGCCGTTGTACCGCCCGCGTCCCGTGCATGTTCAGCGATATCCCCACCAGGTCCGGTGCAATGTTTGCTATTACTGCAGACCGTTGCTGGTCGCTACAGTGTTCCAGGAACTTTTGGCACAAATAATTCCCAAATGGATCCACCATCAGACTCCCAAAATCCACGCTAATCTCCCTGAACAACATCTCCACATCCCTCACATCGCCCTCCTCCAGCTTCTTCTGCAAGAATCGACACCCGTGCTGGTCCTTACACGCTCCTAACAGTCCCCCTACCAACTCTTCCATTGTCTCGTACACGTACCTCCCTCCTACCCCTTCATTACTTTCACTATTATTATTACTATTACTATTATTATTGTTACTATTACTGTTACTGTTACTATTCTTAATACTCTTATTCTTGTTATTGTTATTGCTGATATTCTGTACTAGGTCTTGATGTGGTTCCTGGTGTTGACTCCCTGTTTCTCCCGCCCCAAAAAACCCTCTTCTTGTTTGCTGCCCCTCAAACCCTGTTCTGCCTATTCCATATTCACTGCCTTGATTCGGTGAAACTTTGCCCGAATAAACCCTACTGTCTATCACACTCGACATGTACCCTCCACTATCTCTATCTCTATCTCTATCTTTATCTCCATTTCCTTCTTCTATTCTTACTCCTGGTGCTGATGTTGATCCTGAAACTGATGTTGTGTTTGACAGTAATCCCCCATTTACTCCTCCTACTCCTACTCCTACTCCTACTCCTACTCCTACTCCTACTCCTACTCCTACTCCTACTCCTACTCCTACTCCTACTCCTACTCCTACTCCTACTCCCCCATCAATCCTCACTCCTCCCGCTAATTCCATTCGTGAATTTCCCCCTCTGCCACTACCAATATTTTTGCCTTCAAAAAACAATCCTTCATCCTCCAGTAACCCTTGTGGCAACTGCGCTCCACTTTCACCTTCCATTCCCAGTCCCATACCCAGTCCCATCCCCAATCCTTTCCCCATTCCCATCCCCTTCCCTATTCCCATTCCCATTCCCATTCCCATTCCTTTCCCCATTCCCATTCCCATCCCCATATCCATATCCATATCCAGTCCTAATCCCAACCCCAGTCCTAGTCCCAATTCCATCTTTTCCTTCCTGTTGAATATCGCCGATCTGTTCGCTCTCAACTCTGATCCTGCTCTAAAGTCATACATGTTGTTTATCAACGTCAAGTTTGTGTCGCACTTTGGCTCTGTGTTCACTTTGAACCCCAAGCTCTTGTTATTTGCTGTATTCATGTTTATAATGCTCATTCCCATGCTTGGACTCCCATTATCTGCCCTTTCTCCCATCGATATCCTTGAAAATCCTCCCCACAACGCATCTATTTCCTTTTCCATCTCCTTTTCCATTTCCTTCTCCATTTCCTTCTCCCTTGGTCTGTCTTCTGCTCCTACTCCCAACTTCCCCATTCCCCCAAACTCTCCCCCCTCTTCTCCCTCTCTATTTCCCATCTTTTTCAAGTATGCCTGCGACTCTGTCTTGCTCTTACTCATCCCTTTTCTTCCCCCAGTAAACTCCATTCTTTCTCTAAACGTCATCCTGTCCCCAACTACGCTTTTAATCCCCTCCCCGCTCTCCCTCCCTACCCTTATCTCCTCGTGCCCATCAATCCTCCCCATTTGCTCTCCAACTGCCATCGACCCCCCTCTAAAGCTATCTAAATCAAACCCTAGCCCCATCGTGTTGCCTCTGCTCCCCAGTTCGCCTTTCAGCTCCTGCACATCTTCGCCATTTAATACCGAATCAGTCTTAACCGCCTTTGACCCATTCTGCCTAATACCTTTCATCTCCTCTCCCCCAATCCTGCCTCCCCCCCTAAACTCTGTGCATGTATCTTTTGGCCCCAGAAACATCTCGTCGTACTCGTCTACCGGCAACGACTTTTCCTCCTTTGTTCTCATCTCTATCTAGTCTTCTTGTCTCTGTCTGTTGACTCAATCTTTGTCCACAATTCTATTCTCTGTTTTAATATACTACAAACTAAAATATTAAATAACTCCCTCTTTCTTTCTCTAGTTCTAGTTCTAATTATAAGAGGTAAATCTATCGCTTGTTTATTTTTTCTTTTACTACTTTTTGATTTTGATAAAGTATTCTTATGACCTCATTCGCAATTACTGTCAAGCCTGTTTTACTCCTCTTCTCTACTTTTTCTTTTTTTCTCTTTACTATCAAGTTGGTTGTTTTCTATATTGTTTTGCTTTTCTTGATGATTGATCGCTAAACAGTGTTATTGTTAATAGTACAATTGAGATTGAGTTTCTAAATGTTTTTTATGTTTAGGAGTAATGAGAGGAGCGATTTTTTCTTTCCTTCTTTGCCAAGTAGATTGAGAATTTTTCTTTAGTTTACTTTTTCTTTTTTTGTTTACTCGTTTACTTTACTTGTTCAAAGTCGATTTTTAGGCCAGTCATGGGGTGGATTGATATTACCAATTCTACTCTTTATCTTACTTTTCTTGATCCTTCCTTTCTTGTTTATAAAGTTGATAAGGTCTAGTATTGCTTTTTTGTTGTCTTCCCTTTCTCTTTCTTATTGCCAAGTTTCGGTAGATAATAACCAATTTAGCAGTAATTGCTGCTGTTTTACTTTTTTTTTTTTTTTCCTTTTTTTCTTCTTCTTGTTCTAGTCTTGTAGGTCTAACTAAAAAAAAAGATGTTGAAGCTGTGTTGTTTATATACAGATTGGTTGCCAAAATGATCTGTCGAGCAGGTGTATTATAGTTGTGTGTATATAATACAGAAGGTATAACTAAACCAAGAAATAGTTATATAACCCAATTCCAAAATCCAAACTAAAAATAGTTACAATCGGTTTGGCGTCTATACCAATCTAAAGAAAATAAATAGAGTTTATAAGTATGGAATGGCTGGGCAAAATAAAAAAAGATATATATATATGTATATATATTGTGCTATACAGTTCTTGTTAACGCTGTCTTGACAGTAATCAGCAGTATTGACTTACAAGTCCTAACTGTGTTAACAAATAAATGAGTATTTAGAAAAATGAAATGCTACTGATACACCACTTTTTTTTTTCAGGAAAATATTTTAATTTTAATTTTTGTGTTCTATTTAAGCAAAGAAATTAATTAACTTTTTTCAAGATCAACATGTATAATGTATATTTACCTCAGTAACTATGAACATTATCAATCCACTCACTCTTTTTTTTATCATTATCAAGCAACTACACTGTTAGCTCATTTATCTCGCATTCTTTCAATTTTTCCTTTCTTTTTTTCCTCTTTCAGTCTTCATTGAAATGAACTCTAAAAACCAGTCAATTTAGTTATAAAACTGCAAATTTAATTGTCATGGCAATTAACATTGCTGTTAACTGACTGAAAAAAAAAAAGGTGCAATAGTAACGTAATAACACAAAAGGTTTGGTCTAAACCAAAATTCATTTGCTTTACATTGGACTCGAATAATAATCAGTCTCATTCTAATCTTATTCCTAAAACCTTGTGGCTTCCTTTTACTACTTTATATTTTTCATTTACTACTTTTTGCTATTTTTTTTTCTTTTTTTCTTTTTTTCTTTTTTTCTACCTTTCTGCTTTTTTTTTGGCTTTGTTAATTTGTTCCCAAATTTATAAACGTCAATTGCTTTTATTTCCCCCAAACCAATCACAGCTAGTTTTTAGTTGCCTTTTTTTTATCATCGTTTTAGTGGTATGAAAGACACTTTGTTCTCTATGACACGAGCACTTGGCCAAAACTTCTTGTCTTTTGTAATAGTTTTATGTTTACTCTTGCTCCTTTCAATTATCTATTTTTTATTTTATCACTTCTTTCTATATTTCTTTTCTCAACAAAAACTGACCATCTCAGTTCAACAGCACCATGACCAACGGACCTTTTATTTCATACATAGAGCTCTACTACTGCTTTCCTTCTTCTCCCGCTTCTACTTTTATTATTTGCTCTTTTTTCCTTGCCTCCCCCCCCTCTCACTCATCTCTTTCTAATCACCCGCTTCGCAACATGCTAATTGGGTTGCATAATATGGTGTGTTTGGCATATATCACAATCTAATCATCTCACCATTCAACTCTTCATTTTTGCTCCTCCAAGACTTGATTATTTCAATAACCAATGTAATTCAAATCAAGAATTGTTTACACTATGTTTATTTCTACAATTCCATTTCAAAAAAGCTATGGTTGTCTAACAATCACAGGAAATTCTGTAAAGCTAATAACCTCACACTCTTTTCTTTCCCCATCTTTTTTTTTCTCTTCAACAGTTTTTATCATTCATCTCCTTTTCCAATTGTTTTATTTCCCTCAACATTTGAATATTGTTTTGGTATTACTGCATTACAATCAAAACACTGTATACTACTCTTTACATCTCGTGAATAGAGATGCTTCGTTGCACGCAAACAGTCAGAATAATTTCTATATTTGCAACGCTGAGTATAAACCCTGTTCACAGCGCTTTTAATCCCGAAATTATCCTTATAAATATAGCACTCGACTCTCCTGAGATTGCAAGGCGCTCAGGCTGTGATGTCATTAATTCGCACCAAAAAATAATTGCATACACCTCCCAAGTCACACGCATCTGATGTTTCAGGATTTGACTATATTATAGTATAAAACATTGCTACTAGACACGTTTCAACTTTTAGCCAATAATAATACAATATAACCACGCAACAACAGTATTTCCATACTGTGGATTTCAACCAGCTAGCCAGCATATCATACCGTTTCCAACACGTACCAAACTCGCTCTTTGTATTAATCTTATCTCGCCCAAACTCTGCAGAACCCTGTATACATGAACACTTGAAAAGTATAGACCGCTGATGAAAACCGTCAACACCTACAACTCTTATAATTACACTGTCACTCGCAAACATCTCAGTTGATAGTTGGCGAAAGTGAAGGATAGGTAGAGTCTTGGCAATCATTTGCAATAATAAACAAAAACAATATAATCTCCGACAATCAGAACTTTACCAACATTAGCCCTTGGCACCAAGGCACTCCTGGCAATATCAAGCCTTGCGCCATTGTCTTTTACGTTGTAGCCGGTCACATCTCTCTAAAGTTAAAGCAGTTGGCTAAACACTTCCACTATGTGTTGCTAGCAGTACCACTCTACCAAGAGCTATGGTTATTGAATACAACACCATCACACAATACATTTAAACACCATTTCCTCGACTAGGCTAAAGTCATTAAGGCTAAAGAAACAATACATCTCAAGCAATTTTTAATCCTCCTCTTTTCTCTCCCTCTTTACTCTCCCTCTTTTATCTATCTTTTTTCCTTTTCCTTTTTTTCTTTTTCTTGTGCATGTGATACTTAAAAGATTTAATCTGTTTAAGGCTACCTTGACTACTTTTCAACGTCCGCTATAAAGTTTCAAGCATTTGTAAAACCTCATTGACTAGCTAATATTTTATTGTCAACCTAAAAAAAAACCCTATGAAAGTTGGTCATATGCTCTCACGGTTTATTATTCCCAAAATCCAAAACAACCACCATTCTCAACTCATAACTGACGTTGCAATGGTTAAACCGTTATAAAGTATCCACGAGTGCAACTTGACTCGGTTAAAAAGATGAATACTGCATTAATAAATGCTTCACTGTGTTTTGAGGGCGCCTTCTTTTTATTGATATTAATAAGGGTAGTTATTACTTTTGGCTAAATGAGGATGTTTTTTTATTTAATTATTTCCTTGAAATTTATTAATATGAACGTTGATAAACGTGAAAAATCATGAATATTACTATATTAAATTGGTGTCCGTTTAATTAGAGTTAATCCGTTGAATTTAGAAGTTTGACAGTCGAAATATTATTTTAATTTAATTTACTTTTACCAAGTTTTTTTTATTGTAGTTTGTTTTTTGTTTTTGAACTGCTTAAACCGAAATAGAGAGGAAAATAAGTCTAAATAATGATACGTTGTGCCTAAACCATTGTGTATAGCCTGGATAGACACACATTAGTAAACACTGTCTTTACAGAATACGCAGCTGATGGCGCAAGTGCTAGATGGCACAACTCTCCATCCCCAGCTACCCAGTTTTTTTTGAGCAGTATTAATAATGTCATCAAAACTCGAATAATAATAAAGTAATAGTTACAACAGCCATGTAAGCAGCCCAAAAAAAGAAAGATTTTTTTATATAGTCATTGTAACCAACTCGGTGCTTTCCAAGGTTTTAAATGGAGTCATAACAGGTTCTACTGTTGTTGCTCGTAGAGCAGATATACTGCTAGGCTGAGTCAAAGATGCATTGGCTGCTCTAACCATGACTGCTGCAATTTTCACTGTTGCCGAAGGTATAATTGCTGCTGGAGCTACGGAGGAGCTTTTGGTGGTTGCTTTTGCTTTGGCTTCAACTTTTGGTGAAACAGCCGGCTTTAAAGTGCCGCTGGCTTTGTTAGGAGCTGTAGCTGGGTTTATGAGCAAAATACTAAACTGGATTTTTTTGGTACTGCAATCGACAAAATACTTTTGGTCCTTTTTTGTTTTTACCTTTAGTACCAACGAATCGATAATAGAATCTAATGATTCACCTATTCCAAACCGTTTTGAGGTTTTCGATATTCTCAGCTTAATATTCCACATTTTCCCGCTGACTCTCTCTTTGTAAACTTCGCTTATCTCTATCAGGTCCCCCTTTGTATTTTTTTTGCGCTTAATGTATCCCATAATGACTTTTCTTAGGTCTCGTGGAACCTCTGTTTTTAAGTTTGCTTTATAATCGCTAAACATAGCGCATTTGTAAGAATAGTGACGCTCAAGTTGGCAGCAGTTTGTCGCGTTTGCCCGATTCTCTGGTGCACATCGCTTAATCGATGCAAAGCTATCTACACACTTTGTAGCTCCAACGGTCAGCGAGGCCATTGACGCAAGTGCTACTCTGGCTAGTGTGGTGATAATCATAGTGCCGCAATAGTCCAGTGTCTCTATTTGATTGTAAAAATTGATAGAAATAAATAAAAGGCGAACAAAATATGGCTCAGTGCTGGAAATGTTAACAAAGTAAACTCGGATGTGGCTTGGAAGTGTAATATATGATATTCTGGAGAACATAAAAATAGAAATAGGAAAATGTAGATTCGTTTGTATTTAGTCGATTTCCGAGTAATAGTAGCTAAGTTTGAGCAATGCAGGAAAATATGCTAATACTCAAATATATAGTCTAGGGTAGTCTATGATCTGCAAGCTAAACACTTGATGCGAATGATGCTTATTAATTGAGAATGATGTATTTTGGTTTGGTTTGAGTTACAAGCTAATTGCTCACAAATTCCTGGATTATTTTTATGCTATGGAGGGGGGGAGGGGATGAGCACCAAGCTCGCTTTTTTTTCCTACTCTGGCAAGTGAAATTTAGTAGTTGAAAGTCTAGACTTTTTTGCGCATATTAGTTTGGTTTTAAGTCCAGTGCTTATCAAATTAATTTAATATACTTGGATAACTTTCAGATCGTGTTCTATGAAGCAATATGTAAATCGAGCAGTCTCCAGATCCACGGTATAATTATGATTCTATATCAAAGTTTGTCCGTAGTAGTAGAACAGTTGCGCTTTTTATTTTTGAAACTTCAAAGCCAATCCTTGTCAGTGTTTGGAAATATTGAGCAACATCCGAGACTTTTATGGTTAAAAAATCAATACATCCTTGAAAAAAAAGGGCATAATTTCAATAATAATAAAAAGACACTTGAAATAATTGTCAATTGATGTTGGTTTGGCTGCAGGCAGTGCAAACTTAGCCATAGATATGTTGATCAGGCAGAACAAAATTTAAATGCATAAAAGGTCAATGCCGGACGATCTTTGGAGACTGGTTAACACAAAAGAGTTGTGTTAAAAGCAAGGGAGACATGACTCCACACCGCACATTCTAGTTGAATAATAATAATAATAAAAGTAAAAAGCAATTAATTATCAGGGCCTGAAAATGTACTGAAGTAAAAAAAAGGCGCGAGCTGCTTAAGGTATTGGTTGGTTTTTTCTTTATTGAGAGAAAAATAGCGAGTTGGTTATAGGTTCAAGTAAATTGGGATAGGAAGGAAGGGGGCTAGTGGGAGAGTTGAGAGTAGAGAATGTGGATTCGTTACCAAGCGAGTCAAATTGAATTAAAAGAATTTGAAAGTTAAACCGGTTTACCTGGGATTTGCAAGCGTAGTTGGGTAGATGAAGCTAAAAAGTATGGAATAATTCAATAAAATAAAAATAGCGAAAAGTATGGAAAAATGTTTCATAAAGAAAAAAATCCATAAATAGATTTAGTGTAAAAAAATATTACGTAATCAAAAAAAAAAGAATTATATCTCGATAATAATAAAAAAATAAATATTATGAAATGGCAAATTCAAAGTGGAAGACACGAGAAAATAACAAGTCGAAACGTAAACAATAACTACGAATAAAAAAGACGGTTGTCGCGATTTAAATGTTGGCAAAATTTAAAAAGAAATAGACGAGTTCCAAATTTGTGAGAATAATCTGGGAAAAGGCAAAACATCAAGAAAAGTGAATAAAAGGCAAGTGAAAGCCAAAACTGGAATTCAATAAAAAGCAGATTTATGGCCAATGTAGTCGATGATTAAAAAAAAGCCAATGCAAAACGAGTCAGCAAAACAGAGCTACGCAGAAATCAAGTCGAGGCAAAAAAAAAGCAGCTAAACATGTATATTGCAAAAGAGAAACCTAAAGTGATTTCAAATGTGTAAACAGTACAGAGTTTCCAGGTGCAAGTTGCACAGGCAGAAGAGATTTCGGTTGTGTATAAATCATGAGTTAGTCAAAAAAAAATAGTGGCAGGCTGGATATAGAAAAGGGGGGCCGCAGTTTGATTAACGTGTGAGGGGTATTTATTGGTGTTAGAGATACAATGCAGCAAAAAAATGGTGCTTGGAAAATGTGTTTGCATAGTACAAACCAAAGAAACTAAAACAGGCATCAATAGTAAAAAATTAAAATTAACTCAGATTTCGAGATTGAAGAGAATGATAAAAGCAAAAGTGATTATTAAGAGGCATTATGATTGGGGGAGGAAGGAAGGAATGTAACATTTAAAGTACACTAACGTGAAATAATTGAGAGGAAAAAAATGTAGGTAAAGCCTGTCCGAATAAAGAAAAGATAAAGGTCGAGAAAAATCTAAATCTAAATATAAATATAAATATAAATATAAATACAAATACAAATACAAATACAAATACAAATACAAATGGAAAAGGAAAGGGACAAGGACAACAAGGATAGTTGTTGCGTAGAATGATTGAAGGGCAAGTGGTTTAGCGTGTAATAATCTGGTTAATGTAATAGCGATTAAACGTCATATGATGCAATTGGAATAATTGAAAACAAGTGTAAGAGAATGGGGAAAGAGTGATGAGCGGGGGAGCGTAAGGTGGAGAGCTGGGACCTAGGTCTGGGAAAAGAAAAGAGGAAGGGGGGTAAAAGATTCCAGAAATGGCAAGATCTGTACCAAGTGTATAGAGTTAATAAAAATAAATGATGAGACGAATGTAGCGTATAGCTAGTTTGTCGTGATATAATTTGGATGGCCAAGTTTTGTAGCAAGCAAAAAAACAATTTTTATGTCGTATTTCCAAAAACCAGAATTTGTAGTGAATTGGTAATGGTAATAGTAGCGAGGGTGGAGATAAAAAGAAAAAGTAAACAAAACAGACGCGGTGAGCTGTTTAGTTTAGCAATTTATTCAGGATCATTTTTACATGATAAATGTGTTCATGTTAAATGTTTGGCTAATCTGGGCTGATTTTGGTGAAAAGAAAACAAAGATTTACGAGAAAAAAAAAGAAATTAGATAAAATGGGGGAGAAAATAACAGAAAACAAGGTAGATGAAAAAAAAAAAAGTGTTGAACAGCAAAGAAATTGGAAAAGTTCATCATTCTTAAAAAAAAGAGGGATGAAAGAAAAAGAAAAAGAAAACAAGAAAAGGTAATAAGACCAAAAACAAATCATTGGAATTAAACGCAACGAGAATAACAAGAGAATTAACAACAGAAAAGGCAATTTGATTAAGACAATTTTAATTGACGAGATTAAAAGCAGAAAATTATTTTTAGGGAGCTTGGACAAAGTTATTGATTTATACATTGTTTACTGTACCTAGTTATCTCGAAAGACTAGGCTTTAGACAAATGCTTTTTTACTTTTAAAACAGGGCTTCTGGATAAACAAACTCCAACTTTACTTTCAAGCAAAAAAAAAAAACAAAAAAAAAAAAGTGATTCAAAGAAAAAAAGAGTGAGGTACAAGTAACAGAACAGATACGGAGTATTGTTGTTTTTTTGGTTATAGATAGGGAGGAAAAAAAAACACAGCTATTTGAAACTCTTTTATTTCTTGGTTGTAAAAAACAGATTTATTTCAATGTACTACAGTAAAGCTTTTGAAACCCAACACTAGCAGTAGGAATAGGTTGCAAAGCATACTTTTATTTCGCACATTTACTTTATTTTTTTTTACACAATATTATTATTATTTTTCAGCTTACACTTAAAAAAACACGGACAGTATATACACAGCGATATATACATTTAGTTGGTACAGGTAATATACTCACAAGCACACGCATTAGCGAGGTAAAACTGGGCAGAGTCGGGCAGAGAACAGCGGGGTAGTATAAAGAGGCAGGAAGGAGTAAAGGGGATATAAATTGTTGTATTTCCTTGGCGCAAGTCATAAAAAGCCGATAAAAGTAGTGATTTTTTTGCTTTGTAAACGCGATAGTTCAAATAAACAAAAAGCTAGGACAGGTTGAAAAGCAAGAGAGTTCTGTTATTGGTAAAAGTGGGTGTTGGTGTAGCATAGCCGGGTAAAGAAAAAAAAAAGAAAGAACTAGAGAAACGCAAATAAGCAAGAGAAGAAAAGATGGTTAGAGAAAGGGCCAATACGGCAGTTGAGCAAACAGACAGACTTTATATAGATGAAAGTTACAAGTACAGGACGCCAACAAAGTCTCGAGGAAACACAAGAGTTGAAAGATATGATGGGAAAGATGGGGGAGACAGAGGAAAAGAGTATGAGAGGGAAGGGCAGCAGTCAAGTGGTAGCGAAATAGGACTAGAAGACGGGCAGTTTGGCAGGGCAAGTATGAGGAGCCTGCACACAAAGTTAACAGAGCCTGAGGAGCTGTATGACGGAGTAGACATGACATCAGGAAGTTTGGTTGGTGGGTATGGAGAGGAGGGCGAGAGGAGGGGGAGGGACGATATGAGTGGTTATAGAGGAAGCATAGTAGATTTGCAGGGAAGTTTGATAATGAGGGAGGGGAAGGGTGAGGGGGTTGGTAGACCGATGTCGGCAATGATGATGGTGGCGCCACAGTCGCCTGATGTGGTTGGGATGAGGGGGCGACATAAGTTTAAGTTGGAGGGAATAGCAGCGACGGTAAGCGCGATAGACATGAGGAATGGAAAGTGGTGTGATATAAAGAGGCGGTATTTAGCGGCGTACGAGTACCTGTGTCATGTTGGAGAGGCAAAGCTGTGGATGGAGGAGTGTATTGGACGTGAGATAAGCGGGATATTGGAGATGGAGGAGTCGCTGAGAGATGGAATAGTGTTGGCAGAGCTGGCGAGGGCGTTTTGTCCAGAGGCAGTGGGCAAGATATACAAGGGGAATAGGACGAGTTCGATAAAGGCGAGAAGGAGTAGTATTCGGAGTGGTAGGTCAAGGAGAAGGTCAAAAAAGTTGCACTTTAGGCATTCAGACAACATAAATTTCTTCCAAAAGGCAATAAGGAAGGTGGGGTTGCCAAGACAGTTTTATTTTGAGCTGACGGATCTGTATGACGGCAAGAACATCCCAAGAGTGATATACTGTGTGCATGCGCTCAGTCATTACCTGAATGCGATGGGGATTACGGTTGGGATAAAGAACTTGGTGGGTGTGCTGGAGTTTAGCGAGAGTGAGTTGCTGGAGACACACAAAAAGCTGGCAAATTTGGGGGCCTCAAGCAAGCTGGAGTTTGGCGGGCTGGACCGGCGAGTTAGTGGAGTTGACAGAAGGGAGCAGACAGGAAAAGTGCTAGTAGGGTTGAAGGAAGAAGAGGAAGAAAAAGAAATAGAAGAAGAAGAAGAAGAAGAAGAAGAAGAAGAAGAAGAAGAAAATGTAGATGGTGGAAAGGATGATGGGATGGTAGAGTGGAGTAACGAAAGAGGGAATAACGGAACGGTGAGTAGCAATGGGACAATTAACGTGCAGTTGTCGAGAAAGTCAACAGTGACAAACGTGAACAAGGATGAAGACTATTACTACCTGGACATGCCGATTCCGATTGAGAAAAAGGCGACAAGGTACTGGACAACAAACATTGAAACGTTAAAGGCGATGCAAAACATGATTAGGTCGCGACTGGCGGTTCTAGAGTTTACAGAGAAGAAGCAGGCTAACTATTATAGGCAGATTGTAAAGTCAACCAGGTTTATCCAGACTTATGGACGAGGGATCTTGGCAAAGAGAGCATACCAGACACAGCTTGGGCAAATAAAACATGCTCGGGAGTTGACCAGGACTAGAGGCATTGATGAGATGGCGAGAAAGGAGAGAGAAAGAGAAGAGAGAGAAAGAGAAGAAAAGGAACTTTTAGAAAAGAAAAAAGAGTTGGAAGAAAAGGAGATTGAACTGAGAGAGTTGGAGGAGCAGGAAAAGAGGGAAAGGGAAAGGGAAAGGGAAAGGGAAAGGGAAAGGGAAAGGGAAAGGGAAAGGGAAAGGGAAATGAAGGAAAGAGAAAAGAGAGTAAAAGAGGAAAGAGAAAGAGAGTTGAAAGAAAAAGAGTTGAGGGAAAGAGAATTGAGGGAAAAAGAGTTGAAGGAAGAGATGATGATCGACAAGGAGAGACAAGAGTTAGAGTCGAGAATAATAGAGATCCAAGGGTTGATTCGGGGACATTTGGCGCGAAAGTTGTTTGTGGAGATGAAAAAGTGGACAGGAAATGTGATGAGGATCCAGGGATATTGCCGGGGGTATTTGGCAAGAGCAGAGTACTCGGACAAGCTTGAAAACTGGCACCTAGTGCAGATAGGAATAAGACGGGTTCAAGGGTTGATTAGGGGGTACTTGGAGCGAAAGAAGAGAGAAGTGAAAGTTGAGGAGCATTATAAGCGGAACATCAAGGTGATAATAAAGATGCAGAACATGTACAAGACAAAGCTGGCATCGAGGGCGTTTAGGACGCTGACGATTGAGGATCCGCCGCCAATAACGCCAGAGTTGGTGAAGACTTGTGCACCGCTGCTGGAGGACAACGAGGTAGATTTGGCGGAGGAGCTGGAGGTTGAGCAGTATAGGCAGAAGGCGGTGATGAAGATCCGGGACAATCAACAGGTGGAGATGGTTCTGAAGGATCTGGACATCAAGATTGCGCTGCTGGTTCGAAACCGGATCAGCGTGGAGATGGTGCTGAACCAGACAAAGAAGCACTTTAAGTTTTTCAGGGAGTTAAAGTCGCCAAGTTTCATTAATCTGCCGATATTCAACAACAAGGTGGTGAGTAGTGGTGGGGCAGGAGTGGGGATGGGGATAGGAGGGGGAGATAAGTTGAGTAGTATTGGGAGCCTGGACAAGGACTCGCGGAGGAGACTGGAGAGTTACCAACATATGCTGTATCTGTTGCAGATGCAGCCAGTGTACTTGTCGCGGCTGTTGGTGGACCAGCAGAGGAACAGGGATAAGCTGATGGACTTTGACTACAACTACACGATGCGGTACAAGAACAGCACGGCGAGCAAGAGCCTGACAAACCGGCCGAGGCTGAAGCTGAGCATGGAGATGGTAAAATCGATGTTTGGGCAAGTGCAGAACAATAGGGAAGAGTTTCTGTTTCTGAAGCTGGTTAGGAGCACGATGGAGCGGGAGTTGGAGCAGGTGGGCAGTCTGGCTGAGCTGGAGGCAATGGTGGGCGAGGTTCCGGTGTTTGTGGAGCTGATGCGGATGTTTAATTTGGGGGAGAAGGAGACCAAGTACCTGCGGCTGGTGCTGCGCACGGTGGTGGCAAAGGTGATGGGTAACAACGAAATTGACTTGGAGACAGATCCACTGGTGATTTACCGGTCGCTGATCCGGAGCGAGGAGAGCCGGAGCGGGACAAAGAGCAGGAGGAGCTACGATATAAGCCGTGACGAGGCGCTTAATGATATAGAGACGAGAAACATATTCATAATGAACCTGAGGCATCTGCGGGTGATAGCAGAGGAGGTGCTGGGTGCGATAATGGGGTCTTTAGACGCAATGGCGTTTGGGATGCGGTTTGTGGCAAAGGAGCTGTACGAGATGGCAGCTTTGAAGTTCCAGAGATCAGGACTGGAGTCGGGAGGGGGTGAGGAGGGCGAGGTGATTAAGGTGGTTGGGTACATGGTGTACATGGCGATGTTTGACAAGGCGATTTCAAGTCCAGACGAGACTAATGTGATCAACGAAAACGTGTCGCCGCTGCAGAGAAAGAACCTGAAGGAGGTGTCAAAGCTGTTGAGGCAGATTTCCAAGTCGCGGCAGTTCAGTGACAAGGAGATTTTTTTGCAGCCGCTGAACAATTACGTGATGTTTTCGTCAGCAAAGTACGCGACGTTCAGCTATGCGGTGGCCAAGTGTGTAGACATATCAACACACTATGCAATTGACGAGTTTACCGAGCTGTCGATGCTGCACAACCCAACGTTATACCTGTCGGTTTCTGAACTAATGAATCTGCATTATGTGGTGCTTGACAATCTGGCGGTGTTGGCACCAACAATGGACTATGCAGAGGTGGGCAGCGAGCTGATGAGGAGCGAGTATCTGGCGGGACTGTTGCGGAAGTCTGTTAGGAACAAGTTTAACTCTTCGTTGAGGCGGAGTTCTAGCAGCTACTTTAATGGGTCTGACAGTGCGTTGCCTTTGCGGTCAATTGCGTCGTTGTCGTCTGTGCGCGGCTCAATGAACTACGGCCACTTTGACGGGCTGGTTAGCGGACTGCCTGCAGGAACGGTGTTGGTTGAAAAGATGAACACTATGACGGGAAATAAAGAAATGGTCCTGGACGACCCACTGCACGTGATCCTGAACGAACTGGGCAGCCCACCAAACATCCGTCGCGAAACCAACCTGAACCAGCAGCTGTACCTGAACCTGGCAGACCGATTTGCAAACGACACAATTGCGTTTATGACGACAAACTCTGGTGCAAGGGTAATGGGAGTCAATGGCGAGGCGTCATCGTTGAATGCCCTGTTTTTAAACACCAAGCATATTTGGCTGCTGGTGCTAAAGGTACAGAGCGGAAGCAATTTGCTTGAGATTCTTAACAAAAAGGTCACTGAACACGATGAGGCCAGGTTTGGCGATCTGGTTGCAAGTGAAATAGCCAAACTCAACGCAAAGAAACGCGTTCAGATTGCACAGTTTGAGATGCAACAACGTGCAACAAACATGTTGATGTCTAAATCTGTCATCAACCTCAACACAACTTCTGGTAAGGGTTCTAATTCCAGGGCTGCGGTGCCGTTGCTGCCATTTGAACACGCGATTCTTGAGCTTCAGCACCTTTTGTTCAGCGATTTGAAGGCCAAGCTGAAGATGTCGATGAGGAAGTTGGAAAAGTCAGGTTATTCGCCTGAAAACACAAGAAAGTCGTTGCTGGCCACATGCAGCAGTACCATTACAGACAAATCAGCGTCTAAAAGCAGTATTGTTTCAGCATCAAATAACTACAGTGCGATGATGGACTCTATTGTCAGAGACTTGAAGTTCAAAGTATCGCGCCGAAATCACAGACGAACTGAACTGCGCAGAATCAGACTGACATTGATTAATTTAAACAGAAAGTCCGAGTACTTGCTCAACCAACTCGAGTACTACGAGATCTACCTCAACACCTGCGTTTCTCAGTTGCCGTCCTCTGCAAGTTCAACTTCAAACGTTTCGAGAATCGGTGGTAAAAAACTCAACTCTCTCTTTAACCAGCTCAACATCAAGTCTGATCAAGTCACCAAAAACTTCAAATCCTTTGCAAAATCAATTTCCAAATCCAAGAAATTCCCAATTCCTTTTGCAAACAAATCAACTCCCGAGCACTCGTTCAACTTTCTTGGCTCAAATCTAACCAGCCCACAATCAACCCCAACAAACCCACAGCTAACCCTAACACAATCAAACCTCCACTTAAACTCCTCATCCAAATCCAACCTAAACCAACCGACCACCTCTTCAACAAAGTCGTACAGGTACAATGCAGAAAAACTCTACTTGAAGGGAATCATCACCTCAATCAACCAACACAACTCCAGGCAGTTTGACAAGATCGAATTCTTCATTTCAAACTCCAACTCCTCTAAACTCCCCCATCCACCGCCCCCCGCCTCATTCAACTTTTCAACCCCTTCACTCATCACAAACAACATATCTCCCTCCCTTACAAATCTACCTTCCCTCACCGGCTTGGGCAGCTTTGACGGGTTTGACGGTGACGAAATCAACTTGCAAATGAAACTTCTTGGCGATCCTGTCCCCAAATTCGACCAAATCACTTTCCAGTCTCTTTTAAAGTTCCAGTACGACAATCAGATCTCCTTTACCCTCTTTGACGGTTTCGTTACTTTTAACGTAAACCTGTTTGTTTTGTTTGTCAACAAAAAGTTCTTTATCTAGTCTAAATTATCAATTCTTTTCTCTCTATTACATTACATCTTGTTTTATTTCATTTTATCTTATTTTATTATTCTAGACTTTTAAGACGAACTTTTATTCTTATTTTTTTTTTTTCTTTCCTTTTTTATCATCTGGTTTATTTCATTTTATTATAGTTTGGTCTTTACCAACGGGATTATCCTTTTATTGCTTTTGCATCAAACGTGCTATAATATCATTATTATCAATCTGTTTCCCAGCTACTACTACTACTACTACTACTTACCAATGCCCTAACTGAACATCATTCAACAATACACCGTTTTTTTTTTTTTTTGCTCGACAAAATCTCATCATTTATTTGTTGGTTACTTGATCGTTTTTTTTTTCTTCTGTTATTTTTTAAATTTTAAATTTTTTTGATTGATTTACTTTTTTATATCATTGATAATGTCGATTTTCTTAATACCAAGTTTTAATTACAAACTTGCCTGGTTAATCAGATTTTAACCCCAATTTCTCTTTTTCTTATTCTTATTCTTATTCTTATTTTTGAATTCATAAATTATAAATAGAAAAACTCAATTCCTATTTCAAAAATGAACACTTCAGCCAAATTAACCATAAACCCGCTGTTCAGGCTTACTTCCATTGCTACAAGAAGGCTACAAGTTCATAGCTCCAAATTCCAACTAATCACAAAACCAAACCAATCTTCACAAACTAATGCAAGTGCCAGTATTCTTTTCATTTCTCCAAATCTCTCAAACTCGATTTTCCAGTACAGAAGCTATGCGAAAAAAGTAAAAGGTTCTTCAAAACAACAACAACAAACAAACAGCGCCTCGAAAAGTCAATCTGATCAATCCGACCTTGTTGATTTAGAATCCTTTAAAGACAAACTCTCCAAATCATCAAACTACTTTAAAATCGAACTTTCCAAACTCCGGGTTGGAAGAGCAACACCTTCTTTAATCTCCAACATCCAAATCTCAATCAAATCTATGCCCAACAAAAGGGTCCCACTAAACAACATTGCATCCATTTCGATTAAAGACGCTCAAACCTTGATAGTCCTACCAAACGATAACTCTTACCTCATGGACATTGAAAAGTCAATCCAGCTAGCCAACCTCGGTTATAACCCAGTTATTAAAGACAATGTTCTCAGAGTCCCAATTCCTCGGTAAGAAGAATTATTTTATTTTTTTACAAGCTCATTTTTTGTTTATTTCCAACCAAAACAGCCTTTTTTTTTAAATATACATTAAACCATTTTTATTCTTTTTTTTATTTCCGCTTTACTTGATCTCTCCTTTATTACTATTGCTATTATAGTGCCACACAGGAATCCCGCGACTTGCTTTCTAAAGATATTTCAGCACAAGCTGAAAAATCCAAAGTCATCATTAGGAAACACCGCCAAGATACCAACAAAAAACTTAAAACTGACTCCAAAATACTACCAGACATTTCAAAGGACGACATAAAGTACTGGGAAAAACAGGTAAATTAACCCATCCAGTCATTTTTTTTTTGTATCCTCATACCTGTATACCATCATCGGATTTTTTTTTACACCCAAATTGCCCCCCACTCCTTCTCTCCACCGCCTTATATTTGTTATTCTGAAAACCCTTCCCCCTCCTTTTATATTCCATTGTTATTGTAGATTGACACCGTGACTGCTGAGCATATAAAATCCATTGATGACGCTGTTAAGCTCAAACTAAAGGAACTATCAAGCTCATAGTCAACACCGTTGCCTTCAAATTAGACAATCTAGAACATCACATCTTTGCTACGACTCTTTTTCTCGTTCTAAACCACTTTTATTTTATCAATTACAATTCTATTCTATAATAAAAACAACGCTACATGAACTACATCAACAACTATAATCCCCCCCCCCCCCAACACACTTATACCAATATATATATTTATATTCGGATGTTGAAGCCGTCTCACAACTAATATCTTATACACACTCGTTTCAACTATACAGCTCTCTCGCCTTCCAAAAACCCTTCCCATAGCTGATACACATCTCATTTTTCTTTTTAATCATAGGCTTATCCTTGTTTACTGTTTTGCCCCCATAGTTGCAAACAAATATACCCATCTCAACCATATTGTTGTCCAAGTTGATAAACTCCCTAAACTCAACATTGGGCTTTGAGCAAATCCCCCTATAATCATTCACAAATCTACCCTCATTTCCGCACTTTTCCCCATCAACAACCACACTTTTCATGTTTAATGTATAATCACTGCTTTTACTCTCTTCATTCTCAGAACTCACTGCCCCATAGTACGGTATAACAAACTCCTTAGCCTTAAGGTCCTTTTCTGCAAACAGCCCATAATGCGGATACGCAGGATGATTAGGCATATCCTTAAGCCCAGTAATCTTTGCTCTGCCCCTAACCGAACCACTCACGCTTATTCTCTCCATCTCACTTAGCTCCTTCTCATTGTATATACAGTCCTTGCTATTTACCGATAACTTGTGTTGCAATTCTTTGCTTTTGAACAAATTACTCTTCAAATACCTCACTTCTGACAGCCAATTTTTTGGTAAACTTCCTGAATTGTTGCTGCTCATTCAATCTTTTCTTTCTTTCTCCAATTGCACTTACTTTTATCTATTATCGTTGTATATGTGTTGCCGTAAATATGATGCTGTATATATGTTGCTGTGTATATTTCGTTACTGGATTTAAACAAAAAAGCAAAGAAAATGTTTCGTCTAGCCAAGTGATTTCAATTTGGATTTGAAACCCAAATCTAAAATCCAAGAAAACAAAGGAAACGTGTAAAGCGAAATCAAAATTGATCCTTTTTTATTTCACTTTTGCTCTTAATTTTCTTTTTTTCTTTTAATCGAAATTTTACTTGGTTTACGTTTCAGTAAAAAAAAAAAAAAAAGACAAATTAAGGCCATAGAAAAATGAGAATTGAGACTTTTTGATCAAGACTTATACTCAACAACAAGAGACGTTGGTCAGGAATAACAGTTCAAGTGTATTTGCATTTTTGAAAAAAAATATAGATACTGGTGTAAAATATTTTAAAAAGCACTGTAAACTGATGAAGAGTGCAAATAGACTGTTGTCAGAATTCCCGTATTAAAAGCCAAGTATAGGCAAACAATACCCCAGAGTTACACGCCAGCCTTTTGTCATTGACTGGTTATGCACCAAGAAAAGGTGAGAGAGAAAAAAAATAGTAATATGGTCAATTAAAAGTCGTAACTCCTCCTTTGGTAACCACTTCGACCAGCTTGCCATTATCAACCGCTGACTCTCCCGAGCTCCATGCATATATTTTTCTATAATTTCGCACACATTCATTTATTAAAAGGAAAAGACGCAACTTTAGTGAACAACACCATCAGATTATAGAGTATCACAGGTGTACTTATAGGGCCTGGTGTCTGGACCAACTTACTCTGCTAGCTCTTCAAGAGGCGTCCATGTTGAAAAATCAGCACCAGGCATCCCGGCTCTGTTCATAGCAGTGTCCAAAGTCACTCTAGTTGAAAAGCAAAATACAAAATACAAAATAAATGAATAAAAGAACCAAGGAACAACATTTTATCTCCCTCTTTTTGTCAACTCTGATTTTAAAGGGTATAGCACCAACAAAAAAAACCAGCAGCTGAACAAAGTCGACAGAGTAAACTTACGGCAAAATGGCTGCTACTTTTGATCCACTTGGCAGACCGCTGCCTTCAAGCGCCAAACTCTTTACTAAGTGGTGAACCGACGCCTTGGCCATGCCATAGCCTATCATACCCGGGGTTCCTGAAAGCGCAGCCTGTGCTCCAGTAAACAACGCCAAACCGCCACTATATTGATTTAGAAGAGAAGTTTGATAGTGCAATTGCAGGAGTTGAATAAATAAAAAGTTATTGCTAGTTGGTATATTGTAAATGTAAGAGTAGGCAACCGATGTAAAACCAACCTTTTCAGATATTTCGAGGCAAGATTGGCTGAAACAATAGACGAGTAAACAGACTGCTTTATGCTCATATCAGTGCTACTAAAGATTCCTATTTACTCAAACAAAGGAAATGACATTTATATAAAAGCTGGAACCATCTGGAAACAAGTAAGAAACGTTAGAGTTTATACATATGGGTGTATATATAATGCGGTCTTACCTGTAGAGGCTGCATTCCCCCCGGCCCAACCACCAGCAACACAAATAATGGACTCGACACTATTTCTAGGAATTCCCTCCCTGGCCATAGACTCGTTCACGTTTTTGCCTTGGGATTCCAAGTCAAGCTTTGGGTTGATGATAATGTTTTTGGGGGCCTCTGGATTAGCTGTAATGTCTATATTTATTACCACCTACTTATTTTACAAAAAGATTTACTTGTCAGTATCGTATACTTTTGTCAAAATACACTCGAGTGAAGACAGTGTGTTGTGAAACGGTGCATTTATTCAAGCGGAAACAGCTTGGCTCAGTTTAGCCAGCCTTGTTGTTGGGTTTATTTTCTATTACTTAAAAAGTGACCAACTACATACCCAATTCCTCGATTTGAAGAATCTCGTAACTACAGACCCGAGCGCACCGCTTCCTCCATACACTATAGCTGTTGGCATTCTTGTATAACTTTTTTCTGTTTACGGTTATGTTTAAGTCTTGTTGTAAATATCGTTGTTGTTGTTGTTATTTTTTTTGGAGTTTGGGATTGAGTAATTCAACGCTTTTGAAGTTAAAGAGTAAAAAGCAAGTTGGGGGAGATTGCGTCTGGAAATGAGCCAAATATTAAAACGTCAAAATGGATTTTGAAGCTTTTGGAACAGTAAAAGTGGCCTGAAATTAGTGAACTGCAAGCTGGGCCAATCATCTCAACCACTTGACCATTTTCAGGGCTATTTCTGCTTTTGATGGAACAATTGAAGTATTTTGAGTCAAACATGCATAGCACAATGAGGCTTAATTGCAAGATGATGATTCAAGAAGCACAAAAACAGCGTAAACAATAAAGGCAAAAAGACTAAAAGTTTAGGAGATTGATTGCGATTTTACATGAACTTTGATGTTTATCTGCCAAATTTATGAACACATCAAATATGTATAATATGGGCGGATTTTTGGGTTATAATGAATAAAAGCGGATTTATTGGTATTAAATACAGAATACATAACACTATTTAATATGTACGAAGATTAGTATATGAGTAAGAACAAAGATGAGGAATAATAAAAAAAAGAGAAAATTATTAGGCTAGACGCGCTATAGGAAGTTGGTGCATATATCGAAAGGGTTGAGAAGGGCAAAAAGATTTAGTCCTCAGCGTCGGAAATATAAATTTCGTCTTCTTTGACCCAGGCAGTGAGGTCTTTGTTGTGTTTATCAGCCCACCAGTACATGCGGAAGTACCATGGAATAAGACCAAGAATGATGGTGACAATACCAAGCAGTGGTGAGAGATAGTATGGGTAGGTGTCGCCTGAAGAGCCGCTTGGCACAAATGGCAAAACACTTAGATATACGCAAACAATCACAAAGATACCAGCAAGAATCAGAGACGATTTGAACCGTCTTCCTTCAAAGTTGGGCAGTCTCTTTCGCAGCATAATCATACCCACGGCGGTGAGTCCGTAGAAGAACCAGGTTGGGTATTGGACAAAGTCAACCAATAACTCGAATACATCTCCTGGTGGTGGGGCAAGCAGGTAGATCATAGAAAGGAACCAGTTGAGCGCGAGAGCATATAATGGTGTCTTGAAAGTAGGGTGATATTGGCTCAAAACCTTTCCGTATGGAATGTAGCCGACCTCTGCTGCAGAACTGACAATTCTGCCAACGGCGAACACCTGGGATGCTACGGATCCAAATACCGAGAAACCGATAAGAACAGGCAGGATCTTTTGGCCAGCAATGTTACCGAAAATAGAGTTGGTGAAGGTGGCAGCAAGAATTTCTTTGGCGGCGATGGCAACGTCGTAAGGCACGACTGAGAAATAGGCGACAACGGCGAATACGTACAAAACTGAAACGAGTCCTACACCCAAACTGGCAGCGATTGGCAGATTGCGTCTTGGGTTCTTCATCTCGCCTACAGAGTAGCAGAGATTAGACCAACCGTCATAGGCCCAAAACACCCTGTTCATTGCGGACGCGTAGGATGCGATGCTGGAAGAAGTTCCTTCAAATCCTCTTGACCAATTGTCGTTCTTCTCAACCTTAATGGCACCTGCCAATACAAGAATACCGGTGACACTGATGACAACGAGTACTAGAATCTTCATTATGGTCAAGACATCAATGAGTCTCAATGACCACTTGACGCTGAACATGCAGATCATTGTAATCAAAGTGATTCCTCCAACCGCAATACCTCTGTAGATCCAGTCCTTGTTTTCGAATAAGGATGGGTATGAAGTTGCCAGGTTAGGTCCATCAGCAACTCCGTACACCCAGTACCTTGCAAACACAGGTCCGTTTGCCGCAATGGCTCCAGGTCTGATGCAGACAATCATGCACCAAGCAAACACATAACTGAGCATCAGTCTGAACTTGGGGATTCCGTGTGCGAGATATCTGAGCGAACCTCCGTTTTGTGGGAACATAATGCCCAACTCAATAAAAGCAAGCGCTCCTCCCAGAGAAAAGATACCACCAAGTACGTATAAAACGATTGCCATTGCGGGTGTTCCGGCGATTCTGACTACTGATGCTGGTGTTGAGAAAATACCTGATCCAATCATAAGCGAGATGGAGATAGCAACTCCTGAAAAGATGCCGATCTGCTTATCAGGCTTGATCCTGTAGCTCAGCACGCTAATGCTTCCCTTATTGTCACTACCATTGGGGCTATTCATTTTGTATTATTATTTTGAAGTCTTTGTTGTATTTATGGCTGTTTGAATAAATGCTATACGCTCTATAAGCCCAATGCTGAATCCAGTTGATAGATGAAAACAGAACAAATGAACTCTTGTACGATTAATAGCTACAAGTTATTTTGTTACTTGATTTAAATAAATAAACCTAAAAACTATAATGTATTTAGTGATCTAGTTTGTACTTTTTTCTATTTGGGTATTCTGATGCCTGTTTATATACAGCTTGGAAAAAAAAACCTGCTTGTTTTTTTTTAATTTTTTTTACTTTCAGCTGCTCCAAAACAGAAGCAGGCCAACAACTTTGGTTTTTCTTTTTGTTTATTCAAGTTTCTATTAATATTAAAAGGTAAAAATAATGTTTTTCATAAAGATCAATAATAGTGGGCTTTGTTGAGCAAATCCCACCATCTTCATTGCGCAATTGGGGTTCTAGAATAATTTGTCAATGAACTTTTTCTAATTATATCTTGACCAAAACAAAATCTCTAACAAAAATACGCCAGCAAAAAACAGTTACCGAATGTGTTTTTGTTTTAATTTTTCCTCAATGAAAACACACTTTTCAAATGTTTACTTGGACGCTTTTAGAACTAGCCCTTAAACGAGCTTGCTGATTTACTAATGATAATAATAAAAATCAGTAAAAAAAAAAAGTGCAACATAATTTTGATTCATCACGACATCGATAGATTACATGGGGTTTTACAAGGTTTTTTCGTAAAGTTTTTTAAAAAAAAAAAACTTTTCACCAAGCCTAGTCTATTAGTAATCAGTTGCCCTGTTCATTACACCTTGTGTTTAACTATTGGGCTCATTTTGGTTTCTTTTGATTTTGACCTTTGCTTTATTTAGTAAATTTCGCTTGTAAAAATATTTACTAATCCAGGTTGGAGCTGTGAAAAAAATATTCCGATACACGTTCATTTTATTTTATCACCAAATTAAAATTCAATCTATTTTAAAATTTTAGATTTTTTTTTTTATATCGATTTTGTTATTTTTACCATCTTTTCACTTTACGTTCAGCTTATTTAGATTAAATCAGAAAAAGCCCGCTTTGGTCTAATCTGCTCAAAACAAATCATGGCTCTAGTGTAACATTTAACTTTATAACTGCCAAATTGTAAATTACGTGATCTGGTTCGCTAAATAAGACGCAATACTCGAACAATATTTGCAACGTATTTATGCTACCCAATTAGCGGACAAGATTTATTGGCTCCATTAACTGTTTAATTTAGATTTTCGATCATAACAACTTCTAAACTTATGTACCATTTGTGTGACAATTAAAAAAAAAAAAAGTTGAATTAACATCAATCATGGCTACCCATTGGCCAGCCTAATTATTAGCCCACTAAACGCCTGGGAGTCAACTCAAGACTTGCAATCAAGTAGACGCTTGGATGGGGGAGATAAACTTTACCAAATTTGACTAAGATTAATGCTGTAAAATCTCAGCTCAGCTCGCCTTAAATAAAAGTACCCAAGTCAATTAATTAATCACACAAAAACTCGACCATAATTGTTTACAGCTACCACACGCACTATTTTATCAAAACCCACCTCAATGTTTAAAGCTGATAGCTAATGTTGTGTTTACAGTTTAGGTGCAATTCTCGTGCATAGCTTGTTTAACATGTTCAAAGTTGGCAAGTACTTAACGCAATGAAGCTTGTTAAAGCTGCGCTAAGCAGCCATATAGGTATTGCAGCTTTAACTTGGGAAATATCTTGACATATTACTTTTAGATAAAGTGCAAGTGTAGATGTGAATGTGATTATTCGAGTAAACAGCAATGCAGTTAGAGATGGTGTGAAAAAGGTCTTGACCATCGAAAGGGCATCTTAGTTTTTGAGTTCAAGCAGTTAGTTTGGCTAACCCATCGATTGCCAGGCTCTTGAAGATATTTTTTTTTACTATCCACATTACTGGCAACAAACCAATCAATGTAGGTCCAGGGAGGGGATGTTGTTGAAAAAAAAAAAAAAAAAGGTGGTGAGAGAGCGCTTTACTGGGACGAAGAAGTGATGTTAAGAAATGCCAAATCATAGTGAAAAACATTCGTGTAATTTTGGCATGACGTTAATTCAGAATTGACAAAAGCAACAACAATTATTTTTTTTAAAAAAAGAAGGGCTTAAATGGTAAGAAGGTGGTAGATCAATAATGAAATTTATAATACAACAGATTGAACTAAATGTGAAAAACCTCATGCCCGCTAATTAGAGCTCAGGAAAAAGGCGCAATTATATTGAAATGTTTGCTAATAAATTTTGCAAACCGACCAAAAAAAAAACCAAGTTATTACATAATTGTTATTGAAGTTAGTTTTTTTACTTGAAAAATAAAATAAAATTTCAAGTGACCGCTAAATACATTATTTTTTAGAATTTTGAAATTGAAATTGAATTTTTTTTAATTTTAATTTTTTTGGAAATGAAAAAAGCTGGAGGGAAAAAAAAGAGGAAGAACAACCCATCCCTTTTTTTTTATCAAGCACAAATAAACGATATATTAGCAATAAGTACAAACTATTAGGCGATCAAATGGAGGTATTAATTTATGTGAGGATTGCTCAATTCGTAAAGGGAACTTGCGAAATTAAGAGGAATTGGGACGTGGAATATTGATCCCATACATTCGGTATATCATAGACGGCTCAAGTCAAACGCAAAGAAGATTTAATTAGCAAGAAATAACCAAGTCGCAGTTTAAAACCCATGAAATTACAACTGAAAAAGGGGGAATATTTCAAGTGATTAGAACAATTAGGCAGAAATAACGTCATTTGGCACCAAAAAAGGGAATATGGCAGTAATAAAACCTCGCGCGCGATGAGAGTCCAAAGGATTAACAGCCAACAAAAATGCCGGCTTGGTAACAATCGTCAATCTTGAACTGTTTACTTGGAACCAACCGGACCTTTGAAACGTCACTTTTGTCCAGATCGGTTATATGGAACTTTTGAGCTTTTCTTGGTAATACACACAAATAACAGGCAGCAAAGATAGATGGATAGAAAGAGAAAACGCTCGGTTGTGGATGTGGTCCATCCAGTTATGAATTGGCAGCGTTTGATAGGACTGTTTGGTGGTTGAATTGAAGCGGTGGCTGCGGGATATGACTCGAGAATTGGTTTGGGAGAAGTTACGCAAAAGAATTGGCTGGAATTCGATGAATTCCGAGTTTTGCAATGAACAAATCCAACACAATTTTAAACAACAACAAAAAATAAATAAAAGGCGTCTAGTTTAAATAGGAAATGTAAGGATAAAAAATATGAATAGAAACGGGAACCCAGTCCAATGGTAAAAATATCGGGAATAGTTGAAAAAAAACCCCAAAGTAAATCAAAGTCTTGGGGGGGGGGGGATTGGTTTACTTGATTATACCCAGTATAATTAGTGAGAGTTTTGAACAACCCAAAACAGGTATAAAAAGTTGTCAGAGACAAAAGACAGAGAGAGAAAAAGAAGGTAAAACAGCAAAAAAAATAAACCAGAAACCAAAAAAGGAAATAAATAAATAATGTGTTACGGGTAGTTTCTGTTGAGAATATGTTGAGAATATGTTGATATCACGTTGATATAACGTTGATTACACAGTTACTTTTAGTCTTTTGATTTTTTATTATTATTGGTGAATTTAATATTTTGAAACACGGACCAATGTTTGAATAAAGACTTGAAATTGGAAAAGATAGAAAACAGATGAACCAAGTTGACGATGTTTTTTTTTTTTGCTATTAATCCAGTTTGAGATTTGGATGGGGGGGGGGGG